>ML685810.1:16088095-16180166 GCA_007922175.1 Pelusios castaneus
ACACACACACACACACACACACACACACACACACACACACACACACATGTGGGGATTTATTCAGCATACACAGATATGCTGACACTGTAATAGATTTTTCCAGCATACACAGACATGATGACACTGTAATTGGAAGATCACAGCCAGGTCGGACACGGATACTTCTGGCTGCAATGGCATACTGCCACATACTTTCACACCGGCCTTGGCGTTTCAGTGTCTGGATTTCTATGTATGCTGAATAAATCCCGCCCCCCCCACACACACACTTCGGTTTTTAAATTTTTTTTTGCAATCTTCAACTTTGATTTATATGGAGACATTAGAGGAAAAAATATGCTAGAAAAGTAACAGGAGGAGGACAGTTTTGGACAGGCATCCTTTCCAGGGAACTGAGTAAGCAAAAATATATCAGAGAACAAGAGAAAAACAGTGAAAATTAGCACACCGGCACTCCCCTTATATACAGTGAGTGACACAGAGGGGCAAGGGATAAGATGGGAGCTGCAACAGAATGCAGGGTTCACAATTTTTTCTTGATAGTCACAGCAGAATCAGCCCTAAATCTTAAATAAATGGCTGCTATCAATTAATACTTGTGCTTTCTTCTTCAAGCAAGATTTACCTCTCTTCTTTGATTTCTTTCATTTTTCTATATCCCACCTGTGATCGCAATTGACTGTGCAGTTGAATAACTGATAAAGTGCAAACAACCAAGGACTTGAGATAGTTTTAATTAAACTCTGCTTCAAACACACACACACTTCTACTTTCTGATGTTAAAAGGAGTTTATGGGGCACTAACAGCAAAGTCAAAGCATTATGCTTCAAAAACTGTGCTCATTCAAACCCTTTCAATCTTTCAGTATTAAATAAACTGGAGAAAAAGCAAGTGTGAAATCAAAACACGGTTAGAGCAGAAAATAAACTTTCAGTTCTCTTCACTTAAATGGCAAATAGTGCCACCTACCTTAATCAACCAGAATTCTTTGAAACATGTCTCCATATAACAGATACTCATTTCTTCAGGGCTATCTGAGATATTACATTGTATACCATCATTTAGCTATAAGAACCATTTGTTACTTTGATATGATATGGTTAAAGTGAATTTGTGTAAAATTCATAAGCCTTTAACATCCCTATGTAAGTTTAAAATGGTTTCTGAAATCCTATAAAAGTGTCTGAGGGCTCAGATTTTAAACAGCATCTTGTTTAGATGAGTCACAAGTTAGAAGGGTTATGTTGTGATGCTTCCTTTAATCGCTTACTTTTTTTTTTTTTTTTTTTTTTTAAGGCAATGGTCACAACAGACCACCTTTAAAAATGCACAGTGTGCTCTTCCCAATACCACATTTTACAAACTCTGTTTGGATAAAATGATGGCAGCAGCCTGTAGGAGATATTCAAAATTATAACAGAAATTATGTCTGACCTGTCACTGAGGGTGTTCACCTAACCTCTGTCCGAGAGCATCAAAATTTACATGTGCTCTTTGATCTCCATTAGAGAGAGAAAAGCAGAAATACAGATTCACAATTGAAGTGCATTAAGCTAAAAAGAATATACAATATATAGAAGTAAAAATACAGCATTCACAAGAATGTTCCAAATTTTAAAGAGATTATCATGAGGAAAAATATTCAGAGGTGTATAGGCAAACCAACCTTTTGTTTGTCTTTAAGTGTCCTAGTGTAATGGGACTCTAGAAAGTTGCAGCTGTTTCTTCTTATCAGGAAGAAAAGAAAGCATCCTAAAGTCTTCAGGATAATGTGTCCAATGAGCTTGTCTCTCTAAACTTCATCTTGGCTTGGGGTCAGGGGACTGGGTAAACGGGGAGTACACAACTATAACCCAACGAACAAATAATAATTATGCCCTGAGAGACAGCGATGTTGTTTCAGTATAGAATATTTGCAAGTGTAGAAGAAGAAAACATTGTATTCAGCCAGTCCTGTTAAAGCTGTACTGTATTTCGTGACCTAGAGAGGGTAGCTGTTACTTGGTTCACAGTAGTTTTATAAAGGTGTTGCCTGAGAGGATTGTACTGCCCCTTGATGGTTTGTCAGGTTGAAGAAGTTATATCTGTACAAATAAGGAACAAATTCTCTATTCTTGTACATCTCTCTTTTTATGGTACTTGCCTTGTGACTACAAAAAATCTTGACTGTGGACCCATCAAATCAAACTTTGTCACCTTCAGACTCGCTGAGCTATTCACTGAATATAAAAAAAACAAAGAATGAGTTGGGACTCCTCTACATCTCCCAAAATTCTGAAGGGTGCTCTTCAAAAATCCAATCATGTTCAGGTAACGAACAGACTTATGCAGTAAGTAAAGGCGTAAATAAAGAACTAAGTATGTAAAAACTGTAACAATCATGCCAATCTGTTACGAACTGAATCGCTGCCAGTTACTGGGCCTCGGGGCTCCATAGGATTTCTCAGCACAGTGCCAAACTCTAGCAATATTGTTATGGTTAGGAAGGAATTTCTCACAAGAGCTAACAAAGGCAGAAGGTCATAAACAAACACAGCAGGATTGCCTTGTCAGTTCTCATTATTAGCACTGTGGGCACTTGCTTTTCTGTGGGCCGCTCACAGGTTCATTTAAGTGTAAGAGCTCCTCCTCAGAATTTCACATATTCATAAATAAAGAAAATGTTTCTTAACTCAAGAAAGAAAAACGTACGTAAAAAGCTTACACACACGCATTCACATGCATACACCCCAGAATGATTGAACGCTTGGGCAAAGCCAGTCCAGAACTGTAACATTCTTTTACCCAGGCTTCATTATCTCTCACAGACCTCCCTCAAACTTCAACCATAATGAACAAGAAACTGTACTTTCTTACTATAACAACAGTCAACAGAATTACATCTGGGCAGGAAATGAAGCTGAGCTTCCAAACTGATCCTGACGTGTGTTATAATACCAGGAAAGCACAGCTGTGTGATCATTACTGCAATTATAAAATGACATTTAGTGTTAACTTTTTTATTGTTGCTGAGTTTTAAAGAAGCGGAGAGGAGAGGAAAGTACCAAAAGTATTGGGGATATATTGGTAGGAAAGAAGAAGCGGAAAGCTCTTGTAGCCACAGATACTAGCTATTTAGCAAGTGAAGGAGATGTGGAAAAACCTAAGTGGATACGCCTTTCCTTTTGCAGCAAAGGAGAGATTTAGGGAAGACTAGACATCCCTCACACAAAAGAAATCAGTGAGTTGGTAAGATTAACATGATGCATTTGCATTGATTTCAGTGTGGATGGAGATATTTCTCAGAAAATTAGATCAAAATCAGAGACAAGCAACAGAATTTTATTTAGCTTTACTCACTATGCCAGAACAGAGTGGTTAGGACTTAGAAAAGCCTTGCAAGCTCATGGGCTTAGGGAAAGCTCCATTAAAACAATGTTTAAAAAGAAATTAGACAGACTTAATGCCAGTCATCACTGATTCAAGGGTTGGGATACAATCACAGTTTATTAATATTCCCTACTATCCCATGGAAATTTAAGTGAGGCCACACACTCACTTGTTAGGGTGACAAGCACATTTCCCACTTGTGAATATTATAAAAAACTCTATATTGAATTGCTCCATTTCCTCTGGATAGACTTATTAAAAAGCCTACAGTTTAACCTGCATTATCACTGCTATAATCTGGACATCCTCTTCTAAATTTCTACTCTTTTAAAATATTAATTTTATTGGCTTCCAAGAAAAATTTCAAACAACAAATACAGACATGGCTTGTGATGGGCCTACACAAAACCAACTTGCTTTTTAACCAGTCATCTCCTAGCCAAGGAAGTTAGGCAGTTAGAACTGACGTGTTGAGATGGGAATCATGTTCAGAAGATTGCTTCTCTCAAAGTTTCAGCCTTTCTTTGAGCACCATTCATTATCATCAGTATCAGAAATTAGAGTAGCATTTGCTAAGTGAAAATTTTCCATACAGTATTTACTTTAAAGGGTGTCAAATCAGTCTACACATTCCAAGTATTCAGGCCAAGATTGTCCTTTAGTAAAAACACTCCTGGACTATGCAGAAAATGTGTTCTGAATATTGTATATTCTGAAGCAAAGACAAATGCTGGACACAGAGTCAAGGGAAGCCGTACGGTCTGTTCCAGAAACTGATATGCAAGGGGCTATTTTCAAAACTGCTTAGACAGTCAGGTAGACTTCCGCTAGCTTGGAAACTAGGTGTTATGGGAGTAAATTTTTTTCTGCCAGAGCAGCATTGTGTATTTCTCAGCTCCAAGTTGTTTTTACAGGAAAGAGCTGCTGGAAGTGCATGAAAGAGGAATTAAAGATAAATGTTTCCAGCTGGTGCCTTTCTGTCTTCCTCCATCACCAGATTAGCTATAGTCTAATCACAGGACTACCATAATACCTCCTTTGGAGTACTGATACTGAGCTTTCCGTTTATTTCTAGAGTCCTTTCTTTAATGTCTCTCATAGTATTTTCTCAATTCTCTGATTTATGGCGTTGGCTTAAACTTGTGCACTGCGGCAGTCCTCACACTCAACTTCTTCATAGTGAGTTGACAATGCACCTGGATTCCTACCTGAAATAATGTAAACACATTGAGGCTATCTGTAGTACACAACATACTCAATTTGGGCACCTATCCCTCTAATAAGATGCTAATTGATTATTTAGTTATATGTGAACAGTGTGTTCAGTGTTGTAAAGGCCAAAAAGAAGACTTCATCCTTCCCCAGAGGAGCTTACAATCAAACCAGACAACTTAATATCCCCTCAGAGACCCAAAACAAGATTCTGTTTTATGGCACTTTTTTTCCCCTTTTGCTCCATGAGCAAAAATTTTCTCTTTTCTGCACTGATAAACATAATTACAAAATAAAAACTCTCATATAAATAAAAGATGAATTTTTAAGCCACAAAACAAAGAGCCAATAATAAACAATTTTATAGAATAAAGCACTAACCTTTACATTCTGTTTGCCGCTTATCTGCAGGATTCCCAAGAGTGAGATATAAGAAAATCAAATTGTGAAGACAGCCCATTTTGTGAAATCACACCCCATGAAGTATACCATCTGTGATCTAGCACAGTTCTTGTCAAATGATGGGTCCCTGTGCAGCTGAATATGATAGCTTCCTCACTGAGTTTTGAGTTCCTGATAGCTTTCTGATTTGCTTCCAATTGCAAGTATATGCATTTCAGAGAACAGAACACCAAAAAGTGAAAGAGAACTTATATTTTCTCCTTTTAATTTTTTGCAATATTTCCCAGTGAAGTGCTTGCAATGTGTTATCTTGAACTGAACAAAATTTGTCCACTTCTCTAGGAATGCTAGTCGGTTGCTGATTTCAAAGCCAGAATTGGGTTTCAGCCTACTCTCTCCAGAGCAAACACAGATTTTGGAACTAGGGGTACCGGGGGTGCTGCTACACCTCCTGGCCTGAAGTGCTTTACAGGGTTTGCAGTTTGGTTCAATGGCTCTCAGCACTTGCACTCTATGAATTGTTCCAGCTCCACTGAGTGTGTATTTGTATTTATTCCTTTGTGTACTACAGAATATTAAAAAAGCAAAGAAGTCCAAATATGGATTGATGCTACTTATCCTGAAAATACCTATTATATATATGAATCGGACGTGAATGTTGGTGTACTTAATACTTACGTATCCCAGATTTGTATTTAAAATAAACAGTTTTTATCTACCCTATATAAAAAGTACTGTCTGAGGAAAGGTGGAGACTGGGGTTGAAGAAAAGATGGTTAGAATGGGATGTACATTTCTAGCATTTCTAAAAGTGAAGGAGATGTTTGCCTGTTGTAATATTTGACTCAGCACTTTTTGCCAGGAAAGAAAAACAAGGGAAAGATTAAAAAGATAAAAAGTAAGAACTATTATAGTAAAACAACAACAATTTTGTTTGATCCCCAAACTGGCATGTTATTGTCAGTAGCATTGAATCTTGTAGAATTGCCAGTATGTTAATTGATGATATATATATATAGTCTAAAGTAACAATGCCAACTGGGAATTTTATTTTTTTAAGATCAAAGTTAAAGAATTGTATTGTGTCCATGACCTATATTGGTTTATATCTGCCCATTTCAACCTCCCTGACACTTGACCTGCTTTCAGAAAAGCAAGAAGTCCAATTTGAGTAGAAATTCCTATGGGGAGGTAATGGTTTGACCCTTGATCCCCCCACCACAACTGTTCCAATTCTCTAATGATTTCCCTGCAGGGTTCATTTACCAGTTTTGGGTCAAAGACCAACACATCTGCAAAGACAAGGCGACTCAGGCAGTGTATGATGTATTTGAAAATAAGTGCATCATAAAGGAAACTTCCATCAATTAGGGCTGCCCTTTGAATTCAAAATAAAAAGAAGCAAAGTGCAAATTGTATAGTATCCTGCGTTCATCCTAACACACAGGCATGTTAGAGAAGAGAGATTCCAGCACAGCTCACATACATCAATTTAGCTCACATACATCACGCCATACATGTATACATACACATACATACATCACGCCATACATACATACATACACCATACATACATACATACACACACATACATACATCACGCCATACATACATACATACACATACATACATCACGCCATACATACATCACATACATACACCAATTTAGCTCACATACATCACGATTTTAAACAGGAAGATTAAGACTCTCTCTAGAATCATAGGGAGAGAAAGGAAGGATAAGCCAGATTCTACTTCACTTCAACTTTTTTCATTACGTGTCTCAATTTACCATTTTTGTAAATGGTAAAAATGTCATTAAAGGTGTTGTTTACCTCCTCTTCCTTAACATATGCAACCTCTGATTTATTTTTTCTCCCTAAGTCTTAAACCATGAATTGCATTATATGATGTTAACTTGAAGCAGAAGCATTTGAAAGGTAGAGTTGGGTAGAATATGTTCAAAACAGACCAAGAAACCAAGTATTATCATGCTATTTTCTCCCTAAAGAAGGAAAAATGAACTATTATTCCTTCCAGCACCTTTGAATGTGAGAATTATGAAAACATGAGTTCTATAACACAGTAATGTTTGATGAAATGCTGACTTGATGAAAAGCAGCACGTAGCAACCTTATACAAGGGATCAGATTACTCCACTGAGTCCAGTTCTAAGGATGTATTGTACCTACAGGGCCACAGCAAACCTTAGCCTGATGATAGCCAAGGAAGGCTTTGGAATGGCTTTCTATAGCCCTGGCTTGCATCATCTGTGCTCTGATGTACATAGTTCAGGTAAGATTAAAAGATAATGAACTAAAGAAGGCACAATATTTCCAGTTAAAAATCTCTTTTGGTTTCACTATTCTAAGTACCTAGCAGCAAGTTTAAAACCTGGAAGAAATCCTGTGATGTAATAGTCTCCTCTACTTTCTACAACAACAATAAATAAATTATATTTCTAAGGTATCTGCCCTGTTCATTTAAAAAAAATAAAAAATAAAAAAAATTGTAAAACTGATTATCTAGTAGTGTCCAGTTATCTGGTTACCCAGTTGTTGTTTGTAAATTACTTTCCTAGACCAAGATTTTCCAAAATGACTGCATCTACCTAACCAGACACACTTTAAAAGGGCTTAGTTTTCAGAAAGTGGGTACGTCTTGCATTAAAACTGGTCCCCTTTATGATATTTCAAGTTAAGCACCCAAAAATCACAAGTTACACGCCTTTTTCTCGTACAACATACACGCGTACATATATGATATAGGTCAGGGTTCCCACCCTGTGGCCCAGGGGCCAAAAGTGACCCGCAGCTTTCACAGTGTCCCACAGCTCCCCTCCTGCTGGTGCAGAAGGGAGCCACTGCCTAAGGGCTCAGGTGGAACACACTTCCCTAGGGCTAAAAGACTGGTGCAGGCTCCTTGCAGCAGCCAAGGGGGTGGGAGATCAGCGCTCCCCTCCCCTTGGCTGTAGCTGGGAGCATGTAAAGAGGTCCACATAGGTCCATAGACACTGGGGTCCCTGTTGGAGTCAGAAGGAGGGAAGATCAGCGCTTCCCTCCCGTGGCTCTAGAAGGGAACAAAGGGCTCTCTCTGGGACCCTAGGTACTGGGGTCCTGCTGGTGGAGACTGCTGGCCCTTCAGGGTTATACAAATGATATCTGTCGACCTCAAGCCAAAAAGGTTGAGAACCACTGCTATAGGTATATAGATACATAAACACACACATACAACGGGGGGAGGAGGGAAGAGCGAGAGAGAACATAAGTTTATCACTCAGTTGCCAAAAAGAGAATAAAAAAGAAGGCAAATAGTTTGATATAACATGCTTAAATACTATATGTATGTGACCTCCTCAGGCTGCAGCTAACCTACATAAAATTTTAACTGCACAGGTAAAGAAGTAAAGCAGTGGTTCCCAACTTGTGATCCGTGGACCACCAGGGAGGGTATTGCAGGTGGTCCATGGAAGGGAGGTAAGATAATGTAATAATATAATCCCATGTACCTCTTATGTATCATACTCAATGTTACATTATTATTCACAATGTAATTTTCTTCACAAACACCCTTTTGTAATAGCTCATTTTTAATACCCCTTGATATACAAATTTGACTCCCATCACTAGAGCCCTGTGTAGATACACAAATGCAAATCCAGATCCTCTCCGCATCCACTCAGCGTCTGCATCTATCCAATTCGCGATCCGTATGCCAGATTTTATGTGTATCCACATCCGCACCTGGGTTGCGCTCATTCAGTCAGCATGCTGTCCTTTGATTGGCTCATTCCCCATGTGGGCCTTGGAAATCTCTGATTGACAGCACAGTGCGTGAACCGCAAACAAGAAAAGGGAAAAGTGGATGGATCCCCACACGGGGAATGAGCCAATCAAAGGCCAGAATGCTGATTGACTGACTGTGAGCGGTGGCTCTCCGAGCACCAGCCTGCTGTGACTGAGATTCTGATTGGCTGGCAGACCACAACCAGAGCTGAGCTGGAATTGACTGAAGCTCTTTCTTTGTTCTCCTGTGTCCTGCTGACATGGATCATAGCAGCAGGTGCAGCAATTGCACCCGGGGCAGATAAAAATAGAATCCGTATCCGAGCTCCCATCCGCAACAATGGGTCTGCAGATATCCACATCCGCCTCTGCGGATACCGGCGGATCTGAAGTGGATACCCACAAATCTGCAGGGCTCTACCTGTCAGCTATAGGCTATGTTAAAAATGCTTAAAATGGCTTGCTTATGTGGAGGTGCACAAAAGCTTTTGATGATGATGTAATGGTCCGCATAAAGAAAAAGTTTGGGAACAGCTGAAGTAAACAAAAACATGGTGATGGAATCTCCTACTGCACCAAGAATATAGTACAATTCATTATTTGCTAAATTTGAGTGAGAAAATGAGGAGACAAAATAACTATGAAAATAATTTTCTAGGTTAGATATTAGGAAAAACTTTCTCACTAGGAAGGTGGTGAAGCACTGGAATGGATTACCTAGGAACTGGTGGAATCTCCACCTTTGGAAGCTTTTAAGACCAGGTTAGACAATACCCTGGCTGGGATGATGTAGTGAGAGTGGTTCTGCTTTTAGCAGGGGGTTGGATTAGATGACCTCATGAGGTCCCTTCCAGCCCTAATATGCTATGATTCTATGTTCAAGCTTTGAAAACCTTTTTCTGTTACAAATATCAAATTAAAAACCTACAAAATACCTTGTCAAGTCCCTCAAGATAGGTAGCCTTGATATGCTCACAAATTACCTCATCATGTATTTATTGTTACATTTTTATATTTTGGAAAAGCTGGGAAGAGAGTAACAAACCCTTGAGTCTAATTTAATTGATTTTGTATATGTGACCAGGCTAGGCTAGAGTGGATTCCTGCTGCCAGCTACTAGCTATGTGACAGAAAAAGTTTGTTAATAAAAGACGAATTGATGTACTGGTCAATGACTTGAAAACCAATCTAACTGAATTTAAACCAGGTGACAGTTCACCAGGGCTGTATTTTGCTACTTCAGCTTACCTCCCTGTCTTTTCCAACCCCTCATTGTTTATAAGCAACAGTGACAATTATTACAACCCCCACCCTCCCCAGCACATCCATTTTCACCTGTGCTTGGGTAGCCTATCACTTGAGCACTTCATCTGAAGTGCTCTTAACTGGATTTTCTAAAGAACAAAGCAGGTTTATATCTCCCATTATAAAAAGAGAAAGCATTTTTATCTGATAGCTCTATTTTCAGTCCATCAATAGGCAATACAGATATGCTGCATCTGGCTGCCACCATAGAGAGGAAATTTGTCCATTTGACCTCATGACGGTCAAATGCATAACTAAGAAAACCCCTTAAGCCTCAAACACTCTAGCCTATGTACAGAAAATGCTTTAACACAAAAGGCTTTCATTTTAGAGCAACAATATTGCATCTGAGACTTGAATTAATCAGAGGACATGATTAAGCAAATATACATTCTCAGCCAGACAAGAGCCTAAATGGCAGTAATTTTTTCACTCTCTTTTCCTACATTTACCACCATTTAATCTTCTTATAAGGCAGTACCAGGGTGCATTGGATAAATGCATGGGTCACTTAGCCTGTTCGACTTCCCATGGATCATGCAGTGCCAACAGAAATCCCAACTCCTTTCATTAGGGTAGTCTGCTTAAATTCAATGACTATGTAACCCCATATTGTGAAAAACCTTTACCCCTGCTTGAACACTGAGACCACAGCTCACCTTGGCATTACCTTTACTGAGTCAAAGGGTATGTATATATACCCAGGTCTTCAGCGAACAGCACACTGTGGGTGACACTTGAAACAAATAATAAATCTAACACACATTTGCTCTTTTCCGATTGAACTGGATTATTCTACAGGGTCCTTGCTAGTCTAGAATCACCTACTAGAGCAGTACATCTGAACAAATCCTACCTCTAATGAACTTACCACTAGGTAGTACATCTCCAGCAAGTTAGATGTGTTTTTCTCTCAGACCCATCCTCTCCTTCATCCCCTATATCTACATGTCGATCCCCTACATCTCTTTCAAACAGAGATGGGAATAAAATAGTGAGTGGTCTCTCTTTTATTTTCACATCATGACTGTGGCTGTGCAATGAAAACATATTTACATCGTACAAGTGCACGTTGGGCTGCTTTTTGTATGGACTGTTAGGTGGTCTTTATAATATAGACCTGAACTTAACAGGGGTTTGCTTACCGTAGGTATCCACACAAGCAGTTGGCAGCAAAGTTTCTTTTGCACTAATTACATTCTTTTCCAAAAGTTCACCCTGCCTGGGTGTCCAGGTAATTGCAATTAAGGCAGGAATCTCGTAATTAGAAATTCAAGTGCCTTGCCAAGAACAATACACTTCCTCTTGACGTGCTGCCCAAAGAACTAATTCACTTGGAAAGGACAGAAGCTGATGTGAAGTGGCAGAGTAGATGTTGATTAAGCAACAACTACAGAAATAAATTCCTCCCCCCGCCCCACACAAACCTAAAATCAAATTCATTACATCTCATTTAGGCTCCTGGATAGTGTGTTTTATCACCTTTGAAGCACTGATTGATTGATAGAGAAAGAAATACATTTAAAAAGAGCAGAGAATCACAATTATCTAAACACACAGTATTTCCTACTCATCATTTACAGAAATAGCTTAGCCAGTAAAGAAGAGCAGGGATTGTTTTAAAAAGTGAAAATAAAACAGTTAATACTCCTCTGTGCTCTCCTACCAAAATGCTAATTTTCATATCAATTACTCAGCTTCTGCTGCCTATAGACATTATTCAGCAAATCCCAAATTTCTGAATATTCCTTGAAAGACTTGTAACCAACCTCGATATAAAACAAGGAATAAACAGACAAGTACAAAGTAAAACCACCTGCGATAGAATTCTAACTAGACACAGATAATATGTTGTCCAGTGAATTCAGTGTTTTTAAACATTTCTAACTAAAAATACTGCTTGTTTACTTCTTTTAACTTCTTGTATTCCCATACATTTACCCTTATGTCATTCCTGTTCTTAACACTCCACTTCCAAAAGAACAAAATAAACAGGCAGACATTTCCAATTTCAAGTGGTGTCATATCCACACATATTGTAGACTGCTTTTGAGAACACAAAAGATGATTCTTTCCCCTTTGAGTATGTCTACACCTGAATTTTCAGTCGTGTTTTATGACATGTTAACTCACAAAACAGTAAACTCTAAAGCAGACACTATACAATCATTTCAATATCTCAAGACAGCAACAAGTAGCAACAAACACTGGTCACCAATCTATAAAAGAATTTACAAACACATTAATGAGAACATAAGTTTAAAGAGGAACTGGACATTTATATAGATAAGATCTCCAGTATGAAATTAATGCTAATAAAATTTCTCTCTGTGCTCGAAATGTGCTAGCTTTCTCACAATACCATCTGCCTGTGAGGACAGGTAGACTGGCCCAATGTTTGGAACTTAAATGTTGTAGCATTATGCCAGCTCATGAAAGGCAGAAAGTTAAAGTGACTACTTTATTTTCGTTCAGGATGAATATAGTACAAAAAGTGAACTAAAATGATTAATAATGCAAAGAAAATTTGATTTTTAAACCTGTCCTTTTTAATAGGCTATGGTATTATTTAAAAACAAATATTTTGAAATATACATACATACACACACACATGTATGACTTTAAATGCAACAGTTTACTTTTGACACTAATAACTTTTAATTCAATTCCAATGACATGTCTAAACATTAGATTTCCATACAACTGTACTGTTCAAAAATTAGATACGGTAACACAAAATGTTACAACTACTTGATTTTCTGAAATTACTTCCATTATAGTTATTTCCATTACCTGGTGTATGTGATTATAAAAAATCTAAAATGGTCAACACATAAAGAACAGGTTACTGTGAAGAATTAATTAAGCATATTTCATACAACCACATTTTCATTAATACCTGGTGCTTCCTATGAAAATCTGTATTTCTATAGAACTCCATTCTGCAAACATTTACACACGCCTACCTTTAAGCACACAAATGGCTCTCCTATTTAATAGGACTATGCAAATTTAAGCATGAGCATAAAATTTGAAGTATTTGGGCCTAATTCTCCTTTCCGTCTATAATATAGAAAATCTTAGGAAGGAAAGGGGGAATATTTTTCTGCCTGAAAATAAATATTAGTTACATGTTCATACTGGATGAATCAAGAAAAATGCTCTCTAGTATTGCACTCAATGTTTCCCAAACTTTTTTTCTGGATGATACCACTTCTGCTTTTAAATCAGTTATGTAACACCACAGGGGAACTCAGTACCAGGAGTGAGGATTACTTAAAACTCAGGAGTTCCTGATTCTTTGTTCTATGCTCCGACCACTAGAGCTTTTAATAAACTGACATAACTAGGACTGATCCAGGGATTACAAAGCAATACAAGCATTACACACAAAATTCAAAATGAACTTCATAAACTGAGCCTAGAGCCTGTTCCATAAAATGTATATAGAGCCCTGATGGGAAACTATGAAAAGGAAAGGATTCTTTGAAATTGTTAAGGGTTTTTTGGTTTGGTTTTGGGTTGTATAAAATACTATAAGATCAGTTCCACCCCTGCCCCCCCCCCCTTTTAATATTTTTTAAGGCTATAAAAGTCAACAGATCTACTATGAAATGTTCCCTGTTTCCTTCCCTAGGGCTATGCAGATTCCTCAGATCATAGCCAGACATAACTATTGAAGGAACAAGCTGAGATCATCAAAACCTTATGACTGAAGCACTGAAAACAAAAATAAAATGTACAGTTATCACCGCCCACCCCAGAATTACATCAAGTGCACAGTAAGAAAAGCCTACAGTAAGAAATTACCTCTCACATGTTGCAGCAAAGCCTCAGGAGCTAATAACAGAAGAAATAAAACTGCTGTTTTGATTGATAGATCCGTTAAAGATTCTTATCGCTTATTTCCAACATTGTCAGTCAAATATGGTACATCTTTTATCAGTCACAAAATAAAGTTATTTTTGACTAGACCTAAAGACAGTTAAATTTAGAAACAAAAATTTATGCTTTTAGACAAACAGCAAAAGAGGATACATATTTTACACTGACTTATCAATATATAAAGTATATATGGTAATGAAGAGTTAATTGATGTGAATTAGCCTTGAATTTCTTTCTCTCTCCCTTCTTTCCCATTGATCATAGACAAGGATTTTAAAGGTTTTCTATTTTGTAAAATGAATCTTCTCACCCTGCAGTTACAGTACATTGGTTTTAGAGTAGAGGGGGAAGCGTAAATGAAGATTCTCAAAAAGGCCGGCTTTCACAGCATATTTTAAGACAGAAAATAATGGCATTGACAACATATCTTTCAATAAAAAAGGTGACTGTTGAGAAAAGGGTGATACACAGCATTGCTATACTGCCATAACAAATATCAAATATTAATTGTGTTTTTCTTGGTAAGATTTATCTTTGTAATGAATACAGGATCTCATAAATAGCAGGTTGATTTCACTGCAGCAGCACATAACCAGTTGCCTGGTGTTTCACATGACATCATGTGGAGAGCAGCCATGATGCTTTTCAGGGGAGTTGGCTCTGGAGGGGCTGGATAGAAATTAAGCATATGCACATTTTTACCACAAAAATTGGCAGGAGAATTTAGGAGCAAATATGGAACTAGTTTAACTCATTTTTTGAAAATGACTGAATTTCAGGTATGTTAAAACCATTCCTGCTGCCTCTATCCTATACACATCCAAGTGCTTCTTAAAGACCCACTTCCTCTGTGCTGCCTACAATGAAAAAAGTTACTTGTATAAAAAATAATCCTTATTTGTTATTTTCCCCTTCCATAATCTTTATCTATCCTTAGGTTTTGGAACATGACTGTGTTGGGATCCTTTGACCTAGACCTTAAAATTATTTTTTCTGCCACCTCAACATGGACATTAAAGATTCTGTGGCGCAAGGGTTTTTGGCCTCATCTCCTCAACTCAGCACTCCTATGTAGTCTGCTGTGTGCCAAATGTGTCAGGAGAGGTGCCTGCATATCAGTGATCTCATACATCTCTAACTGCAAAGCAGTTTGGGACTATTGGGATGAAGGCACTATATACATTACATATATTACAATTCTTATATTAAATTAACTTCCTTTTCTAACAGCTTTAAAAAGACAGTTAACTAGGGGTTTTAAAAAGTTTGTTTTCTATGGTTGGCAGGACAGGGCTATAACATTAGAGTGTTCACCACTTCTTTCTTCAGAGATGTGCATACTTGAGAGCTGCATCTATTCAAGCAGTGGAAAGCTGCCAAAATGCAACCAGGAGAACTTGCATTTTGAGATCGAGCAGTCATTTTACAGAAATTATATTAACCAGCATAAAGTACTATAAATTGCTCTATAAAAGCAGCAAACAGCCTTGTAAATTGCTCTTTTAAAACTAACAACAAAAAATAAATATTAAGTTAACAAAGAGTCACACAGCTGTAAAATAGTCTGCCAATCCCCTGACTATGGTGATGAAAAGCCATAAGGAAACTTCAGTGCATTACAAAAATAATGTGAAAGCGAAGTGCCAATTACATTTAGTATATTTGGAGAAAGTGATCAGCTCCAGCAGAAGCTACTTCAGTAACAGAGTATTGCATCCGTCTAAAGTTGACATCCATTTCAACAGGCATGTTCTTCTAGAGAAATCCATTACCACTGAATAATCTGTTTGAGAGCTATTTCCTGATAAATAGTACTGGACAAATCACAGTCTCATAGAAATTGACTAGCTGGTGATAACAATGCTGGAGGGCCATTTCCCCCATTTTATAAAAACGCAGCCCCCAGTTTTCCACCATGTCCTCCATTAAAGCTCAATATAATCTGAGATAACATTTCCCATATATCCACTGGAAGCTTTAGAAACTCCACAACTTGCATGAGGCTTCAACCTGCATGCCGCTTCTTCATCTGATTTAAATGAGAATTACTATTTCGACTGCATTTTTAAATGAAAGGGAGGAACTCTTTGCTAACTGGACGCGTCATAGCCACACAAAACAGAAAATCCTGCAACTCCTACCACAACAAGACTACAAAGGAAAAACTCCAAGTTTTAACAAAATGTGCGCAAGGGCTTACACCACAAACGGGAAATGACAAAAGGGAAAAATTTTTGCTAAGTAATTTTTTTTTAAAAAGGAGATACAGTACATAATGACCTTCCCGCCAAAGGGTAAGAGCTTTGTCATTTGTGAGTTATTTGTATACTCCTGCTAATTCTACTGTTACACTACCCAAATGATGATGAATATTTATTTTATCTCACCTCTGTCTGCATGCACTTATTAACTATGTGCACCCAGGAAAAAAAGAAAAAACACCTATAAACATCTACCTCAGTTCTAGTCACACAAAACACAGAATTCAATAGTGGTGCATTAGTCTTTAGAAATAACATTTCAGCATAGCTGAATTGCTACAAAAGAGGTTCCAAATCACCAAATATCATCTGAAATGAGAACAATTGCTTTAATGGTGAATTTTTTGGCAGAGATGTGAACCTACTGAATAATTTTATTATTATTTACTGAACACTAAACCGCATTTTGTCTTATACAGTTAAATTAATAGAGTAAGCTGCCTAAAAGATCTAGCCTTGTTCTGTTCGCTTCTATCTGCTGCTTCAATTTTAAAGCACATTTTCCTTTATTTCACTTTTCCACAAGCCATAAAAAAACTCATTTCTAATTCATCCGTTCGTTCAGCTTAACCTCTCTTCTCAGCAATTAAAGCACTCTGCGCATCCCTCATCTATCACACAGCCAGCTAAATAATGCATTGCGTCCTCCGCTCATCTTTTATCATCCCAAATGACAGGTATTAGCATATCTCCCCAGTCAATTACAGTGCAGCGGAATAATCACAGCATAATTGGGCGAAAGCCACTCTAATCACCAACCCTGCAAACTCGCAGAATAAAAACTGAGTGGCAGTTCAGACAGGCCTTGCTCTTGTCCATGACTCTAGCCAACAAGCCTGGCAGGTCTCCATTTCCTTCTGCCTTTTAAAACTTATTCTTCAGGGGTAAACTTCTCAATAAATACATAGCAGATTAAAAATAATAAAAAAAAGAGAAGACTACATATACTAATACAGAAATACTTTTGCTCCTAGTGTGTACACATACATGATGTATATTTCTTGACCTTCTGGTGATACTGCAAGTGACAACTACTTAGATAAGCTTTTGGGGAGGGAGTTGACGATGCTTGAGGGACAATTTATAAAATTTTATTTCATTTTACCGTAGTGCACGTTGGATATTTTTCCTCTTTTTCCCCCTATCTTTCTCCTTGCCCGAAAGGTTCATTTGGTTGCTTCTGGATTTGTTTTTCATTTTAGTTTTGCTTTCCAAAAATTCCCATGGGTGCCGGTTTATTGTTTGTTTCAAACATATATTTAAAAAATTATTTAAAAACCTATATATATATTGGAAAATTAAACAGAATACAATCCAAATTTCCACTGCTTCTGCAAAAGAAGAAAAAGTCATTTTAGGGCAAAACTCTGTCCCTTATGCTTGGCCTGAGTAAACGGAAATGGCAGTGATGTTTCCTCAGGGCCATTATTCCAATCTCAGAATGCCGTGATCTCTGCAGGACATGCGCCTCTCCCTCAGTCCTCAAATGAGTATGTGAAGAAAAGTCACAGATATTCTAGCCTTAGCACTAGCGCTCCGCTGGCCTGCTCAAAAAAATTCTAAGCACACCAGTTCTGCTCTATCTGAGGCCCTCTGAATACCACGGGAAGGTGAACTTACTCCTTAATGGAGTCCTGTGGCACTTTTAAAGACTAACAGATTTATTTATCGCATGAGCTTTCGTGGGAGAAAAGTGGGATTTTCTCCCACGAAAGCTCATGCGATAAATAAATCTGTTAGTCTTTAAAAGTGCCACAGGACTCTGTTGTCTTTCTACAATAGACTAACACGGCTACCCCTTTGGAATTTACTCCTTAATGACTACTGTGATACACAGCTGCGGGAACTAGAGGTGCGGGGGGTGCTGCCACATCCCCTGGCTTGAAGTGGTTTCCATCATATACAGGATTTAGAAGATTTTGGTTCAATGGCTCTCAGCATCCTCGCCACACAAACTGTTCCAGCACCTCTCTGCTGATGTTAATTCTGCTTAATCACTGGGCTCCATTCCTGCAACAGTATCTACTAGCACAAAGCTATTAGCAGGTATGGAGCCTATGACAGTTTATCAGGGAACTAAGAAATGCTTTCTAAAATAGTTTTTATGCTTTTAATACTTAGGAGAACACATACCTGCAAATCTCAAATACGTTTTAAACTAGTAGAGAAGGTCTTCCGAATTGTTGGGGCTAAAGTTTTTTCTCTCTTACGGTATGTAAATCTAAAGTAACTTAACTGAAGTCTATGAAATTTCTCCAAAATCATGCTGCTTCCACTGACAGCAAAATTCGGTCCTACACTGCCTGGGTCCCTTCCGCCATTTACCAGTCCATCGCAAAACCAAAAGAATCCCAAAGAAAAAAGTAACAATCTCGTAGCCAAACCCAGCGCCATAAATCTTACGCCTCCCCTGCTAGTTATTCTTGAGCACATGCAACTACAAGTTCAACCCACTATGGACAAAATGAATTTTACCCAGCTAAAAGAATTAGGGGTTAAGCACGTGAAGTTCAGGCAAGTTGGGCACATACTCCAACCTGAGGTAACAGTGAGCCTCTGCAGTGGCCACAACACCATCTGCAGCCACCTGCACAACATGATAGGGACCCACTACACAAAAGCAGAACCTGAAGCTGTTCTGCTGCCATAACTCCTTTGCCACCTTCTATGTGGCCATGCACTTGAAGGACCCACCCAAAGGGTTCAAGAGATGTGGAGGGCTTTGTGCCAGCTATCGGTCATTTTTTATCTGCCTAAGACTTGACTCTACAGAATGGGGGCCCTCATACATTATGTTAATAAGAACATATTAGATTTTAAGTTCTTATTTCTAACTTAATTTTTTCTAATAATTATTTCCCCCGAGTCACTTGCTAAATTCACCCCGATGAAGTTCAGTAGAGCTACTCCAGATGAATCTGATCCATTGTGATTTTCTCCTCTTGGTTTTCAGAACTGAGTTAAAAACAGCATGCCTTTTTTTATTTAAAAGCTTCATGTTGCATCATTTCTCATCAGACATCTTTGTGTGCCAGTATCGAGGATATCAGCAAAGCTTTGTAAACTTTGCTACTAGATTGCTGCTATACAGCCATAAGAAGGAGAACAAAAGCCCATGTTTTTTGTGGGATGTAAAAATGTAAACTTTACTTTCTCTGTTTTCAATAAGGTCCAAATCATCTCTTCTCCTCTCCAGGTGTGCAAAGCCCTACTGAGCACAACTATTGCAGTTCTACAGTACTGAGGAAAAGGAATGAAAGATAACAGGATCCCAAGAGGAGGCCTACGCCTCTTGCACTCCCATCTGGTTTTCTTTGGAAGTGGAGGATCCCATTGTCCTTTCCACATCCATGGATGGGACTGTACAAGTGGCTGAGCAGGCTATTCCAGCCTTTGGGCCTCAGTAACCATCATGAATCAGCATGAGGCCATTTGCACCACTGGAGAACTCCCCAATGCCCAACATACTACTCAGGATAAGTGATGGGGGCAGAGTCTGGGAAACACTTATAGAGTATAACATTTGACAACTATCACTTCAGACTGAGTTATGCTACTTCCCCCATTTATTGTTAAAAATATCAATAAGCATACCTCAGATACACTAAAAATATTTCAACTGTATTTTAAAAACAGCCCATTATTTTCTCCAGCCAAATTAATTTATACAAATCCACTGAAGATCCCTAGCAGCTTCCACTGTACTGGCTCCGCTAATGCCAGGCACACTCATACGCTCAACAGATTCTCTGAAACTGATGTGGCTTGGGGAGAAGCCAGTCAACGGGGGTGAGGAGGAAAGGTGCTATTAAAAAAATTGGCTTTAAATCTTGGCTCTGAAAAGATTAAAAGGGGTTTTTTTTTAAGGCAGTAGCTTCCCCCCACCTCCTTGTGAAGACTAACTTCATTCTTCCTCTCCTGTATCAACCCCAGCAAATTGCAGTGAGTCTGGATAATTGCGTCAGAGCAGCTTGTGTTGAGGAAACCAGTATGCTAGATGCTGCCACATGAACCTATAAAACCTACAGATGTTTTCTTTCTACAGTGAATTTATGGCTCATGAAAGAAGCTTGATTGATAGCTCTGGAGACTTCTCCATATATCCACACAAAAGACACAGCATAAAATAGGCACAAGCATTGCAAGCTTTCCCCCTACTAGCCCACCAATATTCTTCAACCCTGTTCTGGGGAAAGTGACCTTTAGAGGAGAGACAATAGCTCAAGTCCCCATGCTTATTCATTTAGTGGACTGTGTTACTGTCATCAAACATGCCAACTATTGGTAGTTGGTTTTGTGATAGAAATACCCTGTCCATTAAGAGCAAGATTAATATCAATTGTGAATGCAAATCCATCTTAATACTCAAATTGATGAATCAAAACGACCTGATGTAATATTTAGGAAACTGGCAGCTTATAACCATAGGTTTTATCGTGTAGAAGTTATACTTCTATGTAAGTAACTGCTCACCTTGCAAAATCCTGTTGTTTCAACATGAGGCAAAGGGTATTGATATTTTTATATTCAGTTACTTGGAAAACTTAAAAATTCTGCAGTACATGATGAAACATGCTAAAAAGGCAAAACTTCAACTGGGAATCACATGTCTCTACGTGAGAATCTATATCTTGGGACAGCATGTAACTAACATAATTAAAAACGCATACAACGATCTAAGAAAATATGGAGAAGTGGAGATCAGCTAACTCTTCCCATATTACATTAGTACATCTGGTGTCAAACAAAGGGATTCAATGTCTCCTTTCTTATTCAGTCTAATTCTAGACCCACTGGCTCGTCTATTGGTTGATTTGGAAATTTCACAGCTCCAGCTTTTGCTGACAGACTCTTATTGATCAATGGCTTATGGGAGAGCATGAACAGAAAATACTGGAATACTGAAAGCCTTTTGCAATTTAGCAACCTAAAAAATACTACCTACCTAGATTCATACACAATAAACAACTACAAATCCTGGTTAATCATCCTGAAAAACTAGAGAAAAAACTTGGGATCAAGAGAGATCCCTGGACTAGCCTCACTGAGCCAGTCATAGTAGGGAACATAACAAACTTTACAGACAGGATCCATAAGTCTCTCTTAAAATAATCACACAAACCTCAAATTCTCCAATGGCATGCTATATGCAACCTCGAGAACCTAGTGAAGGAATACAAAAAAGCTTTGGATCATCATTACAGGTAGGTCTGAGAACAAGACTTCAGAATTCATCAGTGTTAGGTGGAAATAAGTGACATATACCCATCTGTTAGTCACACGAGGGAAGAAAAACAGTTTTTAAAAATTCCCAATTCCACAAAATTGAGAAAAGAAGAATTTCAAGTGTGGTGCTGCCTCCTACCATCCCAGGGTAGTGGAACAGCGAATGGATCAGGCTTCGAAGAGTGCACTCAAGCAGAGCACAACCACACAGGAATTTCTAAGATGATAATGTGTAATATTGCAGCTATTCTGCGCAATAGGGCTATGTCCACACTGGCAAGTTAAGTCAACTTAAGGAGGCTTAAGTCGACCTATGTTAAGCCCTGTCCACACTAGGCTTTCATTAGGTCGACTTAAGAAAATCCTTAAATCGACCTAATGAAAGCTTAGGTCGAATTAATAAGAACCCCAGGGTATTCGAACTAACCCTGCGTAGGTTGACCTAACCCTTCCTTAGGTCGACCTAAGGCCAGTGTGGACGCATAAGTCCACTTTCTTAGGTCAACCTAAGGGAAGTTAGGTCGAATTAATAAGTCCCGGTTAAGGGTAACCACTTTGTTAAATCGACTTAATATGGTCGACTTTAAGTTGACCCTATTAAGTCAACTTAACAAAGTCGACCTAACTTTTCCTAGTGTAGACATAGTATAGGAAACATGCTCCCATATTTTTGGACAATGCCCATCCATTCAAAATATAAGAATAAAGAAACACAAGAAACTATACGACATCTTAGCAAAAACAGCAGCACAAAAAAGGGATAGTATATCACAATTCAGCAACAAAGATGAAGAATTATTTCTATCAGACATTGTTTTTGCTGAAGACCAAACTGTTTTGGTAGTTAACATTAAATGGTTTACAGGAAACTGCAAAAGGAAAACAAGACACTTCTCCTCCAAATCGAGGATGGACCCAAAAAACCTAAATTCCCAGTGTATATTTTGAATTCCCAATAGAAGCTAGAGGCAACTTGCTGGAACAGAACTATAACCTATTATGGAATCAGGCCTGAAGCACTACAGGCAGGAAATATTTGCTCAGCTGAGCAGCTCTTTATCAATGGTTATTCTTCAAGCTTTCACCAATGATGACCCTACAGAAATATTATTTCAAAACTGACATCTACTTAATTTCTTTATCACTTCACTAAGTACCGGTACTTTAAGTTATATGATTTACAGGTTTTGTTGCACTATTTGTATATGGACAACAGAGTCCTGTGGCACTTTTAAAGACTAACAGATTTATTTATCGCAAGAGCTTTCATGGGAGAAAATCCCACTTTGTCAGACGCTTTGAAGATGGGAAAGTTACAGAATGGGAGGAAATTAAATGCAGGGGAGTGTATGACATAGGATCAGATCAGGCTGTAACAGCAAATCAAAATAGGTGTTAGGATTCAAACACTGGGGAACAGCACATAGAGGAGGGTGCTGTTCCCCAGTGTTTGAATCCTAACACTTATTTTGATTTGCTGTTACAGCCTGACCTGATCCTATGTCATACACTCCCCTGCATTTAATTTCCTCCCATTCTGTAACTTTCCCATCTTCAAAGCATCTGACAAAGTGGGATTTTCTCCCACGAAAGCTCATGCGATAAATAAATCTGTTAGTCTTTAAAAGTGCCACAGGACTCTGTTGTCTTTCTACAATAGACTAACACGGCTACCCCTTTGGAATTTGACTATTTGTATATGGTTATACTTCCTGCACTTTATATGTAGAGCACATATTCACTTCTGTAAAATTATTTTACATAGTAAATAATTTCTATTTTCATTAAATTGATTTCTTGTTCTTGTCCAAGCTCTTTCTTGTCTGGCTATCTTTTCAGATTCAAGTTGTTCCACCCTTCTTTAATCTTTTCTTTCTCTCCTACACAGGAAATATGATAATGACCAATGTGCATATGACTGCCTATAATTGGATAGGCATCTATAACCCAAAATAGAAACCCCTCAATGTTTGATAAATAGCACAGATAACCCAGTAACAACATTCAGTCTTACTATCCTTGGCTGAAATGGGACCAATGACCTGAAATGCAGATTAAAATCCATCTATTTAAATCCTGGAATCCATTACAAATCCCATAAGAATTTTTAAAAAAAACTTTACTATTTTCTTGTCCCATAATATTGATATGAGGGAGGCTGATGAGATAAGAACTTCTGGTCTATGTGTTCTGGAAGATTTATACTCTGGCTTAATTATGTAACTAACCTATCTGATTGCTCATTGCTTCTGTGACATTTTAGTACACCCATACCAATGAAGTGGGGCAAAAATTTCTAGACCAAGACAGAGGAAAGCAGAACTGAGATCTCAGAAAAAAATAAAACGTAACACACTTCAGTTATTTCTGGTAAGTGCAGTAAGAATGACATTCACTGCCTAAACACAGTTCTGCTTCCCTTTGCCACACAAGAAAAAGTGGCTACCTATGTTTCTGTAACCGTTGTTCTTCGAGATGTGATGTGCATATCAATTCCACTTTAGGTGTGTGTGCATTCCAGGCTCAGACGTTGGACATTTTTTTCCCTTAGCAGTACCCATCAGAATAGCTCAAATGCTCTCCAGTGCCCTGTGTCAATATATGTTGGTAGGAGAGAGTGAAGCTGCCCCCAATCTCATCAGTTCCTTTGCATCAGACAAACTCTGACAGAGAGGGGAAAGTGGTTGGGTTGTGCAATGGATATGTGTAACAGATGTCAAAGAACAATAGTTACAAAAAGGTAGGTAACCATTTTTTCTTCTTATAGCAATTGCACATCCATTCCACAGTACGTGACTCACAAACTAACACCCATGGAGGTAGGTTTGAAGTCTTTCGGAACAATGATTATAAGTAAGAGAAGCCATCTGAAACTATCACCATCTCTGGACTGCTGGGAAAACAGCATAATGAAAAGTGAAAGTGTAAAGTGATGACCAAGTCGCTGTTTTACAGCTGTCTACAATTGGCAAGTGTACCAGGAAAGAGCTCTAGCAGAATATGCTAACACTCTAGCTGGTGGACTACTGTGGTATTAGCCAGCTGGGAGCTGGTACACTGTCCTTGACTACTCCATCAAAATGCCTGTTTGGAATAAGTGGTTGGAGAGGATAAGCCCCCTGATGCCAAAGAGGGGGGTGGTGGAGGGCCCCCTCCTATAACACCCTCCTTCCCTTTTTTCTTGGTGGATCTCAGGATCATGGAGCAAAACTCCTGTGTCTGTATGGCTGCTGTGAATGAAACTGCTTTCTTTTTTTCATTGCTGGAGTGTGGATCCCAAGGGATACGAATGTCACCTTGGAATCTTTGAGGCTGTGAAGCCTGTTGTCCATTTTCTCTGAAAACAGAGAAGGGCCTTCGAAAGATAGGTCTTGGATAGTTTGTTGGATCTCTGAAGTCACTCTGTCACTGGAAGTAAGAAGAACTGAAGGGGCACAAGGGGGGCTCTGCTCTTTTATAGCAGTGGCAGAGGGTGCAGGAGCCATGCCAAAGGGTACGGCTGAAGGAAAAAAATCTTCAACATCCATGCACAGGGCGTCCATGTGCCTACAGAGGAATTGACATGTGCAATCATTTGAAGAATACCATCATTCTAAATTCAAAGAAATAAGCAGTTTCATTTTATTCCACTTCTCCTCAGTGCTAAACTCATTTATTTTCGTATGTGCCTGTGCGCATGTATGGTTATTCTAGTTCCTAATGTACAAAAAATTTGGAAATCAGATGCGCTCTGATAATCTAGTACTTGCAAAATGAGAATGAGTCAAATAATATACATTTTCATAAACAAAAGGTAGATAAACATATTTCTAGGGTCTAATGTTTTGGTCTGCAAACTCAAGCCATCTAAAGGGAATCAAACAATAGTGATAACTGAATCCAAGAAATAATCATGGAGAAATTTCTCTGTAGATATAATTACTAGATGTCATTTATGACAATTTCAAAACATTCCAAAGCATACCAATACCCCACCAGCTTTAGAATGATCTTCTGGGATTAAGTACTTTGTAATCACACATGTGTCGTTTCTAGTTCTTTGCAAACTGGATCCAATTATTAGTAATATTTACTAGCTATTAAAAATTATCTGAATCTGCAGGCCAAAAATGCTAATAGAAACAACTTTTAATTTTGTTTTAAAATGTTATTTTCTTTCAGTTTATATACAAACCACATATAATATGAACACACAAGGAATCCTGTGGCACTTTTAAAGACTAACAAATTTATTTATTACAACACACGCACGCAATGCAATTGCTTTAACAATACTTCCTAGATGACAGCTTACCAGAGGAGTATAAATAAGATATTTTTTCCAAATAAAAATACTCTTTTTAAACTAGGCACTATGTTCTAAATACCATTTTAAAATATAAACCAAACTTTCAAAAACAGTCTAAGAAGGTATTTTTCTCCATGAGGTAGCAATCAATGCCTCTGATCTAAGGCCTTTAAAAACGGTGTTTAACAAGATGGGAGGGGAAACTACATTTGATGTGATGCATCTGTTACACTAGGGTCCTGGTCCTACAAAGACTTTAAACAAATATTTAATTTAATCAATCAGAGAAGTCCCATTGACTACTGAGACTTCTAATGTACCCATTTAACTATGTCCTTAAGTATTTTCAGAACCACTGTCTAAAAAAGGACCTACATGGAACCTCAGAGCACAGACCACATAAACTGAGTACGCTATCTACCAATTATACATTCCAGTGAATACATATGGTAAAGATACAATCCTCCCACCCCAACCCCCCACCCCCACCATATAAAAGGATGTAGGAAGAATCAAAGATAAAGAACCAACTGGGTAAAACCCCTCTTGGATCAAAATTGAAAGCTTTGCCAGGTAGTTAACAAAAATGGTGTACTGGGTATACTTAATACATTCATTTTATATATTTTTAACTCTGCCATCTCAAATTCCAAAACTTTTTGTCAGATTTAACTACTGATGTCCTTAGAATGCTATGGTAAAAGTTTAAGCTTTAAAACAAAATAATTCGTGAGTGATCAGGGTTCAGAAAAGTCTTTTCTTATTTTAAAAAGCAGAAAAAGTACTTTTCTTTCAATGCTCACATAATAAATATAGCTAAATGCATTTTACTGAAACTTTTAAAAAAGTCACCGTTAGGTCAAAAGCAAACATGAGAAACATGAATCCAAAAAAATTATTTTTGAAAAAATTATGATAAAAAAGTATGTTTAGAATGCATTAGCCATATATAAATAAAATGCACTTCAAACAAATCTCAGTATCCCAATCAGCAATGCTTTATTTCATGCAAGTTAATAGATGCTAAAGAAAATGGTTGTTATAGAAAAAAAGACGTATAGATAAAAAAGATATATAGACTGTGACCGTGTTCTTCTGGGCTCTGTTTTCCACTCTTGTCTCTGAAGATGCTTCTCCTCTCCCCCCACTAGAAAGCTGAAGCAAAACTCCATTTAGTCTTTTTGAGTTACAGGGGAAATTAAAAAAATGTACTTCTGTCATTTAAAAAACCCTCACATTTCTAATCACCTTTCCCCCCCTCAACACACTACAGCAAAACAGTTAGGGTCCAAAATTTGAAACATACAATGGATATATTTGAAACAAGGCAGATGAGGTAATATGGTCCAAGTAAAAGCTCGTCTCTTCCATCAACAGGAGTTAGTTCAATAAAAGATATTATTTTATCCACCTTGTCTCTCTCTCATATCCTGGAATCAATGTGGCTACAGCAACACTGCAAACAATGGATATAATTCTCAGTTGAGACTAGTTCCTCTCTTTAAACAAAACCATTTATTTCAGGCCACGCAAATATATGGCTGTTCTGTATCAAGCACATCAATGACCGTTTATTATTTGTTCCCAGGATATTCTAAGTGCTGGCCAAACAAACAAAGGAACAGTTCCTGACCCAAAGAATTTAAAACAGTTGATTTATTTTAGTGCCCTGGTGTATAGCAAGGACTTGTCCTCAATCTCATTGCAGTCAGTTCTATGGTCCAGAATGGTATGTTCTACCATTAATGGTTGCAGGCGACACAATGCCAACACTACTATTTTTAGTAGGCTAGCGCAAACCCCACTAGCAAGGTTCTGTCTAACCAGATTTGCTCCAAGCTGCTGTGTACACATACCGTAAGCGTGGTATAACTTCACTAGATACTTCAAGAAATTCTGATGTGGTCCTTGCAAAGCTGATGGAAAAGTTATGGAAAAATGAGTTCACAGATCAAATAGGTATCCAGGATTTTTTTTTCTTCTTTTTACCTTTATTTTCTTACCATTTTTCATTTTCTTTCTTCAAACAAAGCAAATAATTAAGAATGAAATGCAAAATATGTGGTAAGAAAGCACTTAGGTTGCACAGCTACAAAAAAAAAAAATCAAAAGAAGTTAGGAACTGCATGAATTAAGCCTCCAACAGCAACAGAAACTTGGCCCTATTGCATGTATGTACTGTTTTGTATTCCTAGGTTTTGTTTTTAAATTTGCACAAGGCCCTTTACAGCGTTTAAGATCTTCGTTGTCTCTCTGTAGCAGGTTGGAGTGTAGCAAAGCATGGAGGAGTCACACATGGGGCTCCATGAAGTGCTTCTCTATCACTCCAGAATAGAGCAGGGGAAAGAGGACAGGTATGGCTACTGCACCTGTCATTGTATGTACCCAATAGTCCAAAAATCCTGATTAGATGCCTGACTGCTGGCTGGAGTAGCAGTGAATTCTGTCTGTTCCCCTGTCAATTCCTAGAGTATTTTCCACCCAAAACCTGAGTAACACCTTTGAAAAGGAGACTGCGAGGTATGAATTCACTTGAAGAATATATCATGAAATACATGGGATGTGCAATATGGTTCAGATGAAGATACTGGTGGAACTCACTGCTGAAAATCACTGATTGTGCAATTCAAAGATTGCATTAATTCTAGCTAGTTTTTTTCCTTCTTTTCTTTTCTTTTTTGCAAGTAATTATATATATTTTAATTAAATGTTAATAAAAAACAAAAATACCTAAAAATTTGATAAAGAGAATTTGTAGTGGATTTTAAATCCAAAGCAGAATATATTTTTAGTTTGCAAACTTGCACAGATATCAATGGGAGACCACGTCTATACAATTTGGAGGCAACACAGGACTGGAGTGGCATTATGAGGTGGAAGAGAGAAAAAATTAAAACATATGAGAACACTTTGTATGCATTAAGAGTGGATATAGTGCACAGACCTTAAAAAGACTGTTAGCTAAACATTAGAAGGTATGCACAACTAACAGGTTTCAAAACTGTGCCTAAATTAAGCAGAAAAAGCCAACTAAATAAATAAAATGGTATCTACATGAATATTTATTCAGATATTTTCATATAAGAAAGCAGGAATTGGTTAAATGTTATCTCTGAAAATGCTTCCCATTCATACAGTTAATTTTATAATTAGTTTTATAATTAATTTATCATCAACTGCTCTATTTCACCATCTCTCTAGTAGAAGGGGTGAATTTCTAATCCATTACATCTGCAAGAATAGGCAATGTTAAATAAAGAAATAAAAGTTCTGTAGTTCTAGATCTATCATTTGCATCAGATTATAATCTCAATTGTAGAATTCTACATTATTATTTGAACAATTTAATACTGCATTGGCACAAGGAAGCACCCTAACAGATTTTCTGAATTACACAGTGACCCATTCTATGAATGCAAAATTAGTTATTGAGTAAACCAAATCTGTACTAAAAAGCACAAATGGAAGAATGATGGCAAGATTCGCATTTGAGCAGCATCACAAAATTAGATTAGGGCTGGAGGAGGTACAAGGACTGCAGATGTATACCATACCGAGCAGATTTCTGGCCTTATCTTCTGACTGATTCTTTTCATCTGTGGAAGTAGCTCCCTTTGCTATTCTACAATCATCAATACATTTGAATGGGCATGAAATACAGAATTCTTACAGTTTAGACCAATGCAGGATATAAAATACAGCAGTGGAGTATTTCTGTATGTGAATCAGGAACAACAAGAAGTTTATTAAACTATGATTCTCAGATAGCATTCTATGGCAATTAAGGCCAAATAAGTAGGGAGAAAGTAAAGTGTGGTTAATATCACTATCCTCCCCTTTTCACCAACATACATAAATCCTTCCCTTTCTGTTATATTTTGTATCTTTCTCCAAAGAAGAAAAATGTAACAGCATTATGAGAATGAATGCTCATGAAGAGAAGAGCTTTTGCTTTGTTTTTAAAAGGCTGTATTTTGCACATCCTCACGCTTTCTGATTTCATGCCTTGGTTCTTCTCTGCCCATTCTGAGGTCTCCTCCTGAGGAAACCTCATTTGTCAAAATTCTGTTCGTGTAAAAAGAAGGGCTGTGCTGAGCTAAGCCATGGCCTTCATTATGCAGAACATAAACTGTTGAAACAAAGTGATAATCAACTTGCAGCATAGCGGCGGGGGGGGGGAGGGAAGGATGAAGAGGCAGAGGAATGGAGAAAAGATGGGAAGAAAAGTCCTCCAATTCCTATTCAATACAGCCTACTGGCAAGGACAATATTCTTTGAATTCACACCCCACAACCTTTCACTCAAAATCTTCAAGTTAATTAAATTTTGCTGTCTATGCCAGGCTTGGGGGACACTACACAGGATTGGCAAGTTCCAAATGGGTAGCCATGTCAGTTTAGTTCAGCAAATCAAACAAGGAGTCCTGTAGCACTTTTAAAGACTAACAAATTTATTTATCGCATGAGCTTTCGCAGGAGAAAATCCCACTTCGTCAGACACTTTAAGATGGAGAACTAACAGAAGGAGAGGAAAACAAATGCAGGGAAGTGTAAGCCAAAGGATCAGGTCAGATGGCAAATCAAAGCAGTTGTTTAGATTGAAACAGTGAAGAACAGCATATAGAGGGAGGTGGAGTCAGAGCACCAGTTGTAATAAGAAAAAAAACCAAGATCTCTATTTAACCCTAAGGCAATGGTGTCAAATCTGCTTATGAATGATAATTTTACAATTTCTCTTTAAAGCTTTGATTTGTAATCCATTGGTTTAAGTACATCTATTAACAAATCATCAATGGAGTGAGTGGGGAGATTCAAGTGTTCTCTTATTGGTTTTTGAATGTTGTAATTTCTCATGTCAGATTTGTGTCCATTCATTCTTTTGCACCGAGACTGTCCTGTTTGTCCAATGTATAAGGCAGAGGGGCATTGCTGGCACATGATGGCATAAATCACATTGGTGGATGAGCAGGTGAATGAGCCCTTGATGGAGTAGCTGGTTAGATTAGGTCCTGTGATGATGTCTTTTGTGCAGATATGTAGGCAAAGTTGGCAGTGTGGTTTGTTGCAAGGATATCTGCCTGCTTTAAGGTTTCTGTTATTTGGTCTGAAGTTGCTGGTGAGTATCTGCTTAAGGTTGGGGGGCTGTCTATAAGTGAGGAGCATTCTGTCTCCCAAGGCTTGAGAGAGTGAGGGATCATCTTGTAGAATAGATCCTTGATGATGTGCTGTAGAGGTTGGCCTTGGGGGTTGTAGGTGGTGACCAGTGGCGTTCTGTTGTTTTCTTTCTTGGGCTTCTCCTGTAGTAGTTGACTTCTGGGTATCTGTCTGGCTCTGTCAATCTGTTTCTTCACTTCTGCAGGTGGGTACTGTAGTTTTAAGAATGCTTGATAGAGATCCTGAAGATGTCTGTCTCTCTCTGAGGGATCGTAGCAAATGCGGTTATATCTTAGGCTTGGCTGCAGACAATGGATCGTGTGGTGTGTCCTGGATGAAAGCTCGAGGGACATAGGTAACTATAATGGTCAGTAGTTTTTGGTGTAAGGTGGAGTCTGTGTGTCCACCATTAATTTACACCGTAGTGTCCAGAAAATGGATCTCTTGTGTGGAGTGTTCCAGGTTAAGGTTGATTGTGGGGTGAAAATTGTTGAAATCTCTGTGGACTTCTTCAAGGGCACCCTTTCCATGAGTCCAGATGATGAAGATGTCATGAATGAAATATTGGCATATTGTGGGGCCATGCAGGAACCTATTTTCTCCGATCCCTCAGACAGAGGCAGACATCTTCAGGATATCTATCAAGCATTCTTAAAACTACAGTACCCATCGCAGAAGTGAAGAAACAGGTTGACAGAGCCAGATGGATACCGAGAAGTCAACTACTACGGAAGAAGTCCAAGAAAAAAAACAACAGAATGCCACTGGTCATCACCTACAACCAAGTCAAACCTCTACCAAAACAAACAAACGAAAAAAACCCTAAAACGAAAAACCACTAGTTCCAATAAAAAGCTGAATTTGAGGAAAGCACTAGTGCTGTTGGGAACAGAAGCCCCAGTACAGCAAAACATTTAAATGCACACTTAATTTCCATCCAACTCAATGAGATTTAATCACATGCCTAAAATTAAGCTTGTGCGTAAGTGTTTGCTGAATAGGAAGGGACTGCTCTACTGTGGCTGGAGAATCATAGTCTTTTCATGTCCCAGGGCACACAAGGCACAAGATCTGTTCTCTATGCCATTTCTCTCTCTAGGGAGAGAGGAAAAGAAAGAGATAGAATCTAGAGATATGGGTTTCAAGTGGCTGAACTTATACATTATGTTTAAAAGATGGGTTGACACCAGTTCGACTGTACTGGAAGGAACCTGCAGTTGGCATTATAGCTTACAAACTTCAATAGGGCACCAGAGAAAGGCAGTCTGAATGGGAAGGAAGGAAAATGTGTGGGGATGGCAGGAGGCGCGCATTGAAACAAATATATTAAAACCTGTTGTAGGCCTATGGGGAAGCAAAGTGGCTTTTTTAATTTTCACTTCAACTACTGTGCTTTAATCTTTTTTTAAATTCAAAGATAGCTGTATAACACTGCCTACAGTGGAAACTTGAATTTAATAGGCACGAAGCAGAAGGTGTGTAGCACTTTCCTCTGATGACAAGGAACAAGCACTTAGCTGAGAGAGAGCCACAATGAGTCACTGCAGGGAGGAATCAAATACATCACAGGTACATGCAAGTCTTTCTTTTATTATTATTGTATCATCTTAAAATCACTTTACAACTTAAAGCCCTAGAAAAATCCATCTTAAATCAACCAGTGCTTTATACCTATCAGACGATACACTGTATCACACCCTAGCAGTGCATTTACACAATTCTAGTGGAGGCTGGGGAAGGCTAGAGGAGAAGGTCAGTGTTTCCTTTATAAACTCCTATTTTGAGCTGTTTACTAGTAGGTTTATAGAGTCATTCCAAGCTGAAACTGGGCGTACTCTCAGGCTCAGCACTAGAGTGCATTACTTGCCATGGAATTTTGAATAATAGCTAAAAACTATTTGAATATTACACACCTGCAAAATAGAACAATTTTAACATTTCTGATACTTTGACACCATTTTAAAAAATCCTCTATGATTAATTTGAAGTAAAAAAAAAAATACAGGAAAATTAATTAAGAGCCACATTCTGCCACCTTCACACTGAATATCATCTTATTCCATGAGAGATACTACATGTCTACATGCAAACCACTACACCTGAACCACTGCAGCGTGTCCATGAAGACACTTCCTACAGCGAGAAGAGGGGTTATCCATTGGTGCACGTATTCCACTTCCCCAAGAGGCAGCAGCTAGGTCATCAGGAGAATTCTCCCATCGACCTAGTGCTGGCTATTCTGAGGGTTACATTGGCTGAATGGTGTCATTCAGGCATATAGGTTTTTGAAAACCCTGAATGAAGCAGCAATTAGGCCTAAGTAATTAGCCCTTAGAACAGTATTTTTTTTTAAAAATATCTCCTATATCCGTGCACCTATCTCTGTATTTTGAGTAGGAGATAATAACCTATAGGCATGTTGGCTTACATATGCCTAAAAAACAGCAACTCTATACCCTTAGTAAAGGATTTTTAATGTGCATTTTTAACACAAATTGTACATTACCGAATACCTACCTTCACAATAATTTGGATGTGCTCTAAACAATAACAATTTCTACACACATGAAATACAGAAGAGTGAGGTAAGATTGGACTTTCAGCCTGATATAGAAATTTCCTCTGTGGGTTGACAGCAGGCTCAGTATTTTATATCCTTTGGTTCTACCTAGTATTCAAACCCCTGTAACATGCCACACAAAACCGTACACCATAGTGTACCATTTAACAGAGTATGCAGGCCAATTTGCATTGTTTATGTATACACACCTATATACATGCTATGCTCCATTAGCTTCCCCTCATCCACTGTTTCAAGTTTAAACTTCTACTTTTCACCTTCACCACTCTTGTACAATTCGACCCCAGGCTACAGGGAGGATTGCATTGAGTCATGCTCCCCTTAATCGCCTTTGATCTGTCAGCAATGACAGCTTCATTGCCTCCTTAATATCCTTCTGCCACTCCTGTCTTCATGCCTTCTTCCATGCTGCTCCTGAACCAGGGAATCACCTCCCAATCCCAGTGTGCTTTCAAATCCCGCCTTAAAGACCGCCATCTGCAAGGCTATCTATAGAAAAATATATTTTAAAACCAAAAAAAGCTTTATCTAAAAAGTAGCTCCCTCCTCTGGTTCTTTTGTGCTCTCTGGAGCGATGCCTTGATATCTTTGTCCCATGCAGCCCATAAACAAACAATACATATATTTACAGTAAATAAAATTGTTGCATGTAAGCATATACTACATACTACCCCAAACAAACTAACACATTTTATGTAAACCAGTTCTACAAGCAATGTTTTAATTTTAATTCCATAAACAGCAGAACATTCTCAAAACAGAGCAATTAAATACTGAATTTACTGAATAAAGATGTATTCTAGCTCTCTCTCATAGGTATGTTTTCTAAGGTATCGCTGTATCAATGCACAGTCTTTTCACAAGGATTAAAGACAAACTATTTTAGATTAGGGATTACATGGTTCACAATTTAACCAGCATGTCTTCCATGGTACTCAAGACAACCATGACAGAGTTCACAGGGGCTTCAAACAGGGGTGTCAGACAAATCTTGATACAGAAAAATGCAGCAAGCGGGATGGAAAGAGAAAGAGACACTTACAAAACCGCCATATGTCTATAAATACAGTCCTGAGTTTTATTTTTCAAATTGCAGTATTACCTAAGGCAGTTTTCACTACAATAGCCTCTGGACTTCCAGCTTTCCGCATGAGGTAGTATCACAGACACTGTAGTAAAATTATGCAATTAACAGGTGAACAAATCTAACATCTTCCTAATTGACAACTGCTGGCTCTTACATATTGAACTCCTAATACTGGAGTTTTAAACATCTAAACAATACAAAAGTCACATAAAAACAATCTGTGATTTTGGTCACTTGTTAAATAGAGAGAAGACCACCAAAATAAAGATTTTTTGTTTTTAAATGTGGTAGAATTAACTGTTCATAAAGAAAGTTTAATTTAAGATGGTAAGGAATTGACATACCATCCCAATGCAACTCTACCAAAATAAAATTCTCCATCCAAATGCCAATTCAGAAGACAAATACGAAATCCTTGTCTTACAAGACCCTCATATCAAATGACCAATGCAGTAACAAAAGCTACAGAATTGTTGGAGGTCATTTTTACAAAAGAAATGTATTACTAATATCATTAAACAATCATTTTTATTAGGGTTGTTTTTCCTCTTTGAAATTCATCATGCTATGTCAGCAATACCTTAGAAAAAAGTTCTCTAATGTCACACAGACCTAAGCCACCGCACACCTGACTCAAGTCTCAGAAAAAGGCAAGATGAAATTCCTAAATCATGCCTGTCCATTTAAAAAATCTTTTCACATCCCTCCTTGCAACTTGTATTTTTCAAGCTGTGAACTCCACTTTTACTATCTCACCCTGAAGTGGGTGTAAACTAAAGTGAAGAAGTACATGTATATTTCTATCACTTGGAAATATTTTTTGCTCTTTCGGATTTCTCTTAAACAAAACAACTGCTAGTTAAATTTCTTTCCCCTAAGACTTAACATTAATGGGAAACTGCTTTCTGTAAAAAGGTGGGGTTTATTGCCTCAGTGAGCAGCTCTGGACACATCATAGAAACAGAAACTGGAAAGAACCATGAGAGGTCATTGAGTCCAGTCCCCTGCACTCATGGCAGGACCAAGTACCTCTTAAGCCATCTCTGACAGATGTTTGTCAGTTATGCAATCTAGTAAAATTTACAGAAGAAGAATCTGGTCTGACCTGTTCTACCCCAGACAAGGAAGAATATAATAGAAAATGGCCTACTTTGCAAATACTCTGTTCTCCCCCCACCCAACCAACCATGCAACACATAGACTACCTGCACCAACATTTATTTAAAAATTCCAGGTATTTAAAAAGCAAACATTATGTTCCAAATGCAAAATGGCTTCAACATAAATTTGATACTCACCAATAGTGGAAAAAATCAGTATGAATCAAATGTAAATCAAATGGGCCACACACAACTGTAAATGACGCACACGCTATCATAAGTAAATTGGATTGGTTATATTTTAACAGCCTTAGTTCGACTAGAAACAAGGGTACCATTAACAGAACACAATGTCAGCGACTAGTCTGGAAACGAGAGAACATAAAACATTTGAGATTCCATAGATTAAAAATGTTGTACAGAGGCAATGGACAGTAACAGCAGTGACGATGGATATGTGCTATCTTTTGTCATAACCCTTTCAGAACAGGATTGTGGTGGCCTATGTGTGTCTGATTGACACTGAGTAAATGTCCCCATCACCAAAAAAATCAGACATTGCACCATTCCAGTGTCTCAGCAGAGAACTCAACTTCCCTCTCCCCCTTGATCTGCTCTATTCAAGTCAGGATTGAGGCAGATCAGTAATGCAGCGTGGGGAAACAAACTGCTCTTTTTGACATAACTTACGTGAATAAAAGATTACAGTAGTTAGTGCTGTTCACCTAGCAACTTTTTATCAGCACTAAAATTTAAATAAAAACAGAAACAGCTATAAAACAATCAGAAAAGAAAAAAAAATATTTATCAAGCACTCTTTTATTATAGATATCTTAGTGATGTCTAGACAATTGTCTTGAACTGAACACACAACAGGTCTTTTATTTATGAAAACTACAAGCCAAGTTCTGTCCCCAAATAGTTTCATACAATATACACTTGAAAGTCAGTGAGAGTTGTACACATGCATCAGAGAGCAGAATCTGGTACTATGAACATGTTAAAAGCGAAGTCTACACTATCAGAAGTGGAGCTAGGTAGTGTATATTTGCTCATTTATGCAGGGGTATATTTTATCTAATGTGTATGTACATGGAACAGAGATACAGCATAGTTTAAGACATTCAGGAGAAAGCTGGTGATTTAGCACTCTTTGGGGCTAATGCCATCTCTCTCAATGACTTGCTATGTGACACTGGCAGATCACTTGAGTGGAATTTTAAAAGAGCTGTTGAGCTATGTACACAGTTGCTCAGCTTTGCCCAGACAGGTTTTCAAAAGTCATTATAAGCATAGCTGTGTTATTGAAAATATAAATTACCACTTACCCATGCAGATTACCTAGCTGTAGCACAAAAGCCACTGATAAATGCTGTCCAGTCTGGAAAAGGACCCTAAGATGAAGCATTTCAGACCTCACACAGAACCAGAAGAACTATACATATAGTTAGGCCGGCCATGAGCACAGCTGCTTGCTCTGACAGGTGGTCTCTCAGAACAAAAGAAACGAGGACGTCCACCTGTGCCATTACAGAATGGCTATGCTTGCCCTACCTTGCTGAACCCTCACTTCAAAGGACAACATGATTCCCCCTGAACTCCTTCCTAACCATCTTTGGGGTGGTCACCCAAGTGGAGTTCTGTGGGGCTCTGTAGATCAGCTGGTAGGATGGGCAATAGTGGAGTGCTAGAGGGCAACAAGGAGCAAGTGCATGTCCTCAGCGATGATTTGGGTGAGGCTGAGAAGAAGGCCAACATTCTTTCTTCACTGATTTCTCAGCTCTACCTTACCTCTTCTAGACTCCAGATAATTAGAGGTGCTTCTCCAGAGGCCTTAATATGCGGGACACCCTGGATTACAATCAGTGTTTTGCTGAGATGGGTGCTATATACATGCATCTGTCAGTCTCTTAACAGTTTAAGAATTATTGTACCCGATGGGATCTTGATTTTTCAAATGAAGTCAGCAAAAATTTAAAATAAAACAGTCACTTTCAGTTATCCCTTTGTCCTGAGAGATTGGTTGGGGGACCTGGGCTGGAGAGAGTGCTCAACTGAGAGCATACATACCTTAGTAGTTCATATGTCCCTAAGCCAGTCCTGAATAACATAGGAAGGTTAGGGATGATGAGAGCAGGCCCAGCCAGAGATGTGTCAACATAAAGTTTTTTGGTTAGTCACAATCACAGCTACCTCAGAAATACTTTGTCCTCCAGTCTGGTCCCCAGAGCACTTTTGAAAATCTCACAAGAGCCCCTTAAAACATAATCTCACCCCATTCTCTCCTGTTTAGAGTAGGGCCTTCAGGGGTCTTGATGGATACTAAAACAAGACATTGAAAGTGCTGTGGGTTATTACTACTGGAGATATTTTCAACTACAGCTTAGAAAACAAAAGGAAAGATATTTATGTCCACTAGTTCATGACAGCTAACCAACCCAAGACATGAAAGTCTTAATGATATACTTACTGCTACTGTACAGAAAATGTATGAATCTAGAAACTTACATATCTTTCAAATTTGTCATATTTCAAGGTCGCAAATAAAATGACTAATTTAGAATAAGTATAGTCCAGATTCTACCTTCAGTCAGACCATTATAACTCTACTGAAGTCCATGGAGGGTAATGTGAACATCTGTCAATTCTAAATTAGAGTTAGCCCACCAGTCCATTTCATAACCCCCAGCTTCCTACGAAAACCACTGGTTACAAAAATGTAACTAGGAATGCCTATCCCCATGTTTTTCAACACACACACACACACACACACACACACACACACACACACACACACACACACACACACACATCAAATGTCAGCATATCAAGACAGAGTTAATTCAGATACTGAAAAAAATCCTCTTCTAACAAGCATTAATTGGCTTTAAAGCAAATTCCACTCTGCTTTGAAAATGCAAGAGTTATTAGTAACCAGCAGATGGCAGAAGCAGAGGCTGCTCAGAGGCCTCACCAAAGGAAAACTATCTTCAGCCATACAGAATTTTTAATAGCTACTTTTCCTTCGTCTTGTATCGCTTTTTTCTGCCTTCGTTCCAAGATGTAATTACTTTTTTTGCCCATCAACCTACTACACTTTTAAAAATTTTGTTAAATAAAAAACTCTCCTGATGACACACTTACAATTTTCTCATCATCCCTGCTCCAGCTCATATCTCTAAATTTCTCTATTAAGAATGTTGCTACAACAACACATCTCAAAATCTTCCATTCATGACAGGAATAATTCACAGCTGACCACTGAAAATATTCTCCTCAGTACACCATACATCAGATCCAGGTAGCTAAAGTGCAGGCTTCACTGTGCATCTGAATTCTCCCTGGGGACTTAAACACACGGTATCTGAGACTACAGCGAGTGAAAAGGTGCTATAGAATATGCACTGTGGTATGCTGTACTATTGCAGAAACACAGCATTTGCAGGGCAGAGGAGAAAAGACTACATAAACTGGAGTAAAAATAGCATATTGGGGTGAAAAAATAATGGTCCCTAGTGCAATGATCTAACAGATTAATCTAAACACTTCACTGACTCTTGCAAAACTGGATAGCCTATGCCAGAAAATGAGCATATTAAAAAAATCTGCATGCTCACAGGATATTTTAAAAGAGTTATGTATACTATCTCTTAATCCCAACCATTACTAAATTATGAAGGTGAGGTCAACAATTTATGCTGTGCTACTTGTATCATAAAATTGGCTGGTTCCACCACCAATGCCAAAAAACTCCATTGCGCTGACACAATTCCATCAGAAATGTTAGTTTGACTACATTTCTTTATCAGAACTCTCTCTCCATTCTGCTGAACTCTGTATGTGTCTCTAGAAAAAAGGCCAACATCTTCTCCTATCTTTTTCTTCTAATGGAGGAAATGAAAAATCAGTTCAGTAAGTAACTTGTTCATCAGAAATAAAACAGCTCCCTCTCCCTGAAGGCAGCAATACATTCCCTCAGAGCTGAACAGATAAAGCTGCCTACTTGACAACACAGCATGGGATAAAGTTGCATAGGTAATTCTACCTCTGAACATAAGGAAACATTCCACTTACAGAGGCTGAAAGGTTTACTTTACTTCCCTTGTTTTGGGGTTTTTTTTTAAATGACACCTTCAAATCACTAATCCAGTTGCCTTTTATTTCATATGTCAAATTACAATCCTAACTTAATTTCATGCAAAGCAACATAATAGGAATGATTAAGCCAATTACATCACAACACAGCTTAAAACTACTCACAATGGCAGGATTAGAGCTCAAAACCAAATCAGAGAGCCCTAGTTCTTGATGGAGCTCCCCCACTGTGGAGGCATAAGTGTCTGTATTCCTGTTGCACAAAGTTGTGTGCCTCCTGACATGTAAATGCTGGACTGCCATTAGCAAACTTATTTATATTAATGCCACATTAAACTGGGATCACTGCATCTCAGCATTATCTACAGTAGGCGGGCTTTGTGGCTGCCTCTACAAATAGTACTAATGGTACTTCACAGGCTGAGCCATGTGGAAGACATGATCTCACCCTTCCCTGCTAAGACACTGAGTCTTTTACTCTATATTATTTGTGTCAGGAAGATGCTGATATTGAAGGCTCCAGGGAAAGAAGAAAGCAGTAACTGAGTGAAGATAGGGTCTTTTAAAGCAGGGGTATCAAATTCATTTTAAGTATGGTCAGTGAGCCATCTTTGAAATTGCCCACAATCCAGAACGGAACTCTCACTGATGCCAATTGGAGGTCTTTACAAAGATCAAAGGTAGACTATGGTCTTTATGTCGTAACTAACCTTTTAAGCTAAGATTTTCAAACCTGCCTCAGATGTCCTATTGGGAATTAGGCAGCTAAATCCCTTACGAGGCTTTGGATATCTCAGCCTTAATTGTTATTTTATCTTACTGTCACTGAGAAGTCCAGTATTCTCTTATGAAAAGAAAAAAAAAATTCAAAACATTACAGGCCTGCATTCTATACTTGTTCTCTGTTCAGAATTCCCACTGCCACTGAACAGGAATATAAACACCAACAAATCAGAGCTTGTCTACACTTGAAATGCTACAGCAGATGCTGCTGGAGCACTTCAGTATAAATACTACCTACTCCGAAGGGAAGGGTTCTCTGGTCAGCTCAGCTAAGCCACCTCCCCAAGAGGCAGCAGCTAGGTCAATGGAAGGATTCTAGGGTCAACATAGGGCAATCTACACATCTTAACTATCTTGCTTCAGGGTGTGGATTTTTCACATGTCTAAGTCAGGTAGCTGGGTTGACCCGCCTTTTTAGTGTAGATCAAGTCTCAGAAGCAAAAGAAAGAAAACTTAACAGAAGGGTCCAAGAAAACATTAACACTAGTGAAAAAGATTTGTTTCTAAAAGGAAGAATTCACAGAACTACAGCATAGGGGGAAAAAAAAAAAAAAAGAATACTAAAGTTCCAGAGGGGTGGCCGTGTTAAGTTAGTTCAGCAAAACAAACAAGGAGTCCTGTGGCACTTTTAAAGACTAAAAAAATAAATAAATAACGGATAAATAAATTTGTTAGCCTTTAAAAGTGCCACAGGACTCCTTGTTTGTAAAGGCAACGTGACACTAAAGGCCCCAGTCTAACAGCACTTTCAATGTGCAAATCTCCCATTGACTTTAATGGGACTTAACACACACGCAATCACAACTGCATGGGAAAAAATGCTCTCTCTCGCCACCAAAAAAGGCCTTTTTAAAAATATGCTAAAGCAATGGAGTCAGACAAGTAATAATATAATATTTAAGACAAATTTTGAATGTTTATAACTTAGGAAATTACTCTTCTGCCTCTCTGGAATCTGTTGATCACATGGCCCAATAGCTTTATTGTAATTAATTTGGAGGTGGGGGAGGGGGTTGTATTCACAGAATCATAGAATAATAGGGATGGAAGGGACCTCACGAGGTCATCTAGTCCAACCCCCTGCTAAAAAGCAGGACCTCTCCCCCTAAATCACCCCAGCCAGGGTTTTGTCTAACCGAGCCTTAAAAATCTCCAAAGATGAAGATTCTACCACCTCCCTAGGTAACCCATTCCAATACTTCACCACCCTCCTAGTGAGAAAGTTTTTCCTAATATCCAACCTTGACCTCCCCAGCTGTAATTTGAAACCATTGCTCCTTGTTCTGTCCTCTGTTACCATTGAGAACAGCCTAGCTCCCTCCTCTTTGGAGCACCCCTTCAAGTAGTTGAAGGTTGCTATCAAATCTCCCCTCAGTCTTCTCTTCTGTTGACTAAATAAGCCTAGTTTCTTCAGTCTCTCCTCATAAGTCATGTGCCCCAGCCCCCTAATCATTTTTGTTGCCCTCCGCTGGACTCTTTCTAATTTGTCCACATCCTTTCTGAAGTGGGGAGCCCAAAACTGGGCACAGTATTCCAGATGCGGCCTGACCAGTGTCGAATAGAGGGGAATTATCACATCCCTCGATCTGCTGGCAACACTCCTACTGATGCAGCCTAATATGCCATTGGCCTTTTTGGCAACAAGGGCACACTGTTGGTTCATATTCATCTTCCCATCCACCATAACCCCCAGATCCTTTTCTACAGCGCTGCTACTCAGCCGATCGGTCCCCACCAACTATTTTTTCCAAAACTCTGTGCAGATTTTACACCAAAAATATTCTGAAGATTTTTAGCATGTGAATTTCTAACCATACCTAGCATAACCAAAGACAAAAATGTTTTATGGTTTACTGGAGGAAAAAAAATCCACCAACTAACAATCGTCTAGACCTCCACCTGACAGACAATGAATGTTGTAAAGAAATACTGTTTTGCTAACTTACTCAGTATGTGTTTTCTTTGGAAAGTTACACATTCCTAAACATTGCCAGGTTATGTGTTTACTAAATGGAATAAATTGGCAGTTACAAAATTTAAAATAGCACATTACTATAAACCCTTACTTTTAGTAATTTAGTTTTCTGGGTTTTATTCCAAAAAATCTAAAGGAAATATAATTTCAAAAGCCTTTCAATAACAGTAAAACCAAGGGACAAACTTTCAATAATAGGTGCAATGGATGAACCCGCACAAAAATACACCAGCCGAACTACAACCACAGACACATACACATGCAAAGGCCTGTCGGTGCCTCGAAATCTGAAGCACCTATTGCACCGGAAAATCCAGTCCCTAAAGAGTTCGATTTAAACAAACAAGAAAATGAAGCCTACAAATTGGTAATCCAGGCTGATACATTCAAGAAAGGTCTGAGACTCTTAATCTAAATCATCCTATATTTGTGGAAAAACAAACAAGGAGTCCTGTGGCACTTTTAAAGACTAACAAATTTACTTATCGCATGAGCTTTCGTGGGAGAAAATCCCACTTCGTCAGATACTTTGAAGATGGGGGAATTTACAGAATAATTATTTTCCTCCCATTCTGTAAGTTCCCCATCTTCAAAGCCTGTGACGAAGTGGGATTTTCTCCTACAAGAGCTCATGCGATAAATAAAAGTGTTAGTCTTTAAAAGTGCCACAGGACTCCTTGTTTATTTTGCTGAATTAGACTAACATGACTACCCCTTTGGAACTATATTTGAGGATTAGTCAAATCCATGCAAACTGTTTTTCATAATTTAAGAGTTACTTTTATTCACTACTCAGAGCCACTGTTGTGAATCTTGAATATGAATTTTTTTCCCTTCACAAAACTGTGTTTATTCTCATTGACCATGGGCTCACACGCAGGTTTGTTAGCAACGTGTTGGTCATTAACATCAACCTGCGGACATTTATTTTGCATTCAGTGGGACAGAAGAGACTTAGTTTTAAGGGTAAAGAGACTTAGTTTTAAGGGTAAAGAAAAGAATTATGTAGACTTTAGAAACAGGTGTAAGAAAAAATCGTCAGTCAAATGTATGTGTTTTTACACACCGACATCCATACACCATGGTATTTCATCTCGACCCCACACGTCTCTAATAGATATTAGAAATGACACTAGTATGGATTCAGATTTATAAACTCCAGAAGATTATGAAAAATCATTAAAATTACTGATGTAAAAAGGAGCTTCAAACTGTGATCTCTGCAAAGTTGATTTTAAGACTGAAACCAACCTGCAAATTAGTCCATAAAACAATAGCGTACCCTTTTCCATAGAGGGTTAGGCTGTGAGAGCTACTGCTACAATAATCTTCAGTAATACTTCTGTTTACCCAGCTAGTATGAAGGATTATGGAGATGAGTTCACAAGAGTTGACCCTCCAGGTTTATTAAATATTCAGTGAATATTCTGTATGCATGCTGGGTATTAAATAAAAAATGGAAAATGCTGCTGACTACCATATGTTAAATACTTCAAATAATACTGGAGTAGCACTATTTATATTTTAATAGTTTTATCAGTCATCAACACAAATACATGCAATACGGACATAACCATAAGTCATATTATTATAAATGTTTAGATGCTTTTATAGTGCTGATTTTTAGGATTTTTTTTCTTGGGCTAATTTTATTTATGGTATTCCTTATAAAATTACAGAAGTTATTTCATCTTCTCTTGATTGTTTCACCTTGGAAGTAATACCACTGCTATTTTCTCACCTGCAGTGGTATCACAGCATGTGGGTTTTCAGCAGCAGGGGACTATTCATTGTCATGATTTAGCCTAATGTTCCTACAATCTCTCCCCCCCCTTATCTATTCTCTCTTCTCAGCTAGCTGACTATAGCCTACACACAATCTGCCTTGCCTAAAATCATCTGCTACTAGCATTCAATTAAGAACCGTGATCAACACCATAAGGTACATCGACCAATAAGCACTAGGACGCACCCCAACCAGTCTGCAGAATAGCTCTGAAGTGTTCACTGGAACACATATCTAGTATGCCACAGATACACTTACAATTGAACACAGGGTGAAATAGCTGCTGAATAACTGCTTTCAGCTTGGGGTTCACTGTGGATAAGGGCCATGAACAAATGAGTTAACCAACAGATTGCAGATCAGATAATGGCTACAAGTATTTAATCGTTAAGACTTGTGAGTTGCAAATTTGTGGAACATGAACAAATACGGCACTCAGTCAACTGCAATTTTAAAAGTCACTAGAACACTAACTTTCTGCTTTTCTTCCTTGTCTCTCCTAAATAAAATTTCTCTAAGTAAACAAAAGAAAATAATACCACCAAATAGTCCCACGTTCCACCTCAGAGTTTCAGGACTATGGGATAAGTTGCTGAACTGGTGGATCTGAGTAACAGAATTCTCAATTCTCAGGTAGGAAATTAACCTCTTCTGTGACATCCGATCCACTAGTCTAAATTGATGGGACCTATATAACAAAACTGCATCAAACTACACACCTTCAGTCCAAATGCAGCATCCTCCGAGGCCAAGACTTCAACCTGAAATTATAAGGAGAAAGATCATTTCAAATTTAGCCACTATCAAAAAACCTTCCCTAAGCGCAGCACCAGAATCCAGGTCAAACGACTATCATGGACGTAGGGGCAGTTGGGTGGTCTATCACAAGGAAACCTAGATAGGGCATTGGTCATGCCAAACTAACAACCAACCACAGAAATCCTCAAAGGAGAAAGAGAAAGCTCCACAAGCAATTTTTAAGAGCTCCAAACAAAGAAGATTACCTGCCGCAGCAATGCCAGGAGGGAAGACCACAATTTTTAAGTGTCACACACTTTACTGTAATAAATCTGGAACCATTTTTTCCCAGGGAGGTTGAGCCATGAGAAAAAAGCTTCCTGAGAACATTCAGAATCACCAGCAGGGCAATTATCTGACACAGATCAGAATGATCTAAACCCTTAACCTGCACTCCTCCCCACTAATACTCTTGCATCAACACAAAGTGGAAAAGCAGCAACTAGAAAGAAGGCAACATCAAGTTTCCTTGACAGACCCTTACCCTGTCTTGTGCAAAGCAGAGTCTTTTGAAATTCTGGAATTCAGAGAATCAGAGCTCCCCAGGTGAAGACTGCCTTCCTAACCACAAGGTTTGGGAGCTCAAGGGAAGCAGGCTTATTAAGTGCCAAAATTGAGATTACTTATTGGTTGCCTTACACCTTACAGGTCTAAGAGTTGTTAACTTATTAAGCTGGGCTGAGAGAATGGAAAAACAGGCACGGTATCTGATTTTCCCTTGAAAATGTCAGTTTGTTACAAATACTTCATATTTCACTCCTTTTAATCTCAGAATCTCAAATTGCTCCCATAAATTCTAATTAATTAAGCCCACAAGACCTCTCCAAGGTAGACTGGCGTTCTCATCCCATTTTATACATCTGGAAATGAGGCACAAAAAAAGATTAAGTGATTTGCCCACGTTCAGGCATCAAGTCAGTGGCAGAGCCAGGCACAGAACTCAGGACTCCTGCCTTTAGTCTCCTGCTTGAACCACTAGAACACACTCCCTTCCCTTGCATAACCTTTTATTTTAAAATGGCTACAGCTGCATTATAATTTATACAACTAGTATAACTAGAACTAATGCATCTAATCTACAGTTTAACTCAAGAAGAGGAAAGAAGTATTTCAAGCAAATCAAGAAAAGAAAAAAGAATCAAGTTTCAGTCTGGAGCAAATTTTAAAGCTAGAATTATAAACTTCTGAAAAAAAAACGTTTTATGATGGAAAGGCTGACCGACGAACAACTATGGCAGCACTTTAACATGTTTGTGCCATGATCCAACAACCTATATTCCCTATTCATTTTATACATAAAAACCAGGGCTCTAACGGAGCCCTAGGATGGCGAAGACAGCATGTGCCACAGGCTACTAATATGTAACCTGTCCAGCTGGTGAAGGAATGTCACTGACAGACTACTCCCAATAGGGATCCTGAGAAGGATGGTGAAGCAGACAGGGAACAGAGTAAGAAAAGCCAACATAAATAAAATCAATCTAACAATGAGAATTATGATCTCTTAGTCCCCAAAGGACTTTATAAATACTAAATAATCAATCCTGGTGAGACTGCTAAATATCCATAACACAGTTTACAGGAAGTGAAACACGGGTTTAACTGACTTGTGCAACTCTACGGAGGGAACGAGCATTAGATGCAGGATTACAACTAAGCACCACGCTCAGACCTCATAAAATACACATCCCTCTACACGAAAGTGATATTTTCAGAATAACACTCCCTTTCTCCCCTCCTCCTCCCTTTAAGGGAAAAAGAGAATATTCTTGAAGTCACCGTTACAAAATATACATTTACAAAACACCAATTACAGTTTCATTTTCCCCAACAAATCATAGAACTAAAGATGGCAACAAATTGGGACATTAAAAAATAAAAAGTGAGTTTAAGATGTTATACTGTACTATTACTCTCTTTCACAAATGGAATAATTCTTGCATACGGCATACAAACACAATTCAAAAACGCAGAATGTAGCTATCACACTGGATGGAGATTCTAATTACAAACGGTACTGGAACAGCCCTGATAATTTCACTTCTATTTTTCCATGAAGGATCAAAAAAGCACTGTCAAGCTGGTAGATCTTGGACTTTCAAACCAATTCTGTGATATAGTATTTTATTTCCTGTTGAAGACAGTCCAATAAAATATCAAGTCTGAATTCTTTGTTAGCATTGTATGTCTAAAACTCATGCTGTACTCTATTCAGTTTATTTTCCACCTTTTTGTACAAAGATTTATTTAGGATCTGTCAGAGATGAGGGATTGCAGACACTATAGGATAAATTCTGTATAATATTTAAGCACGATACAGAGTTGTGTGAGGTTTCCCCTTGCTTCTTTTCTGAAAAAGCATTAGCAGCCTGGAATGGGAGAAATCCCCCTCTAGCGGGGACGAGAAGGTACTTCAATCACCACACATACTATTCAGGGATAAATTAGTGAATTTTATCTCTCTAAGAATTGAGCAAAGGGCATCTCTATTTGCATCCTTCTAAAAATACATCAGCTGGTTTTCACTGAACAAAAAAAGTGAGTTAACTGGGTTCATTATTATCTAGAGGCAAGTAGGCATTAATTGTTATTTGTGATAGTTAACCATTTGTAATTCTAGTTGATAGTTCTTGTTATTCACAGACTTTAACATATTACCTTTCTATTTTTAAAGAAAGGGAAAAGCTCACTGTGTATAATTCACTACCCACTGAAGAAAAGCAGATTTGGTTTTCAAATGCACCACTGTTCATGTGTCTTTAATTGTATCCCCCCCACTGCCATTCAACTGAATCTTGCTGCATGCCCCCTTCACCACAATTTGCCTCTGCTTTTCACTCACCACAGTACAACATAGTCAAAGGAAATTTACATGACCCATATTATAAACACAGTTAATAATAAATGAAAACATATATACCCACATGTATATATGTACACACAAGCTTCATTCAGTCTTCAGTAGTAACTCCTCCAAATGATCTAAAGAGTTTCTAAGTCTTTCCTTATTTGATAGTGTGAATGCATGTGTATAAACTATATTCTATAGCCAGATCACATTATATTAATGGCCTAAAGCACTTATATGATGTTCTAAGCTATAACCGAAGAATACTGTAGTATTTCTTTAATTAACACAACAAAACAAGCAAGAAAAAACTATTCAGCAACTCCTCTGGTCAGTCAGAGAAGTCCCTGATGAGCAATATGTGGCACTACCACAAATGGCTGAGGGAATAGCCCTGCAGCCTTTTCAACCTGAGGGAATGAGACAAATATTTTTGTTTTGCTTCTGAGTAAGAGAGTCACCCAGTATACTTCAAAATCCAGAAACAATATTGCATCGCAAACAAAAGACTTCCTGTAAATTATGCAGAAAGTATATAATTTTCAGCTCCTGCTCAAAGAGCCTAGAATTGTAACATACACCAAAATCATCAGGAGTAATGTGGAATAATACTTTCCCAAGCAGACAAGAGTAAAATTTAGATGATGTAAGGAAATAATTATAATTTGCTCAAATCCCTGTCCTTGCTCTGTTTTTGCTCAGAATTTACTCAACTCCTCTTGGGTTCAGTGAGAGTATGAATGAGAAAACAAGGGCTAAAAACTGAAGGGGAGGAGGAAGAATGTGGCAAACAGGTAAGAAAAAAAACAACAACCAGCACCACCTTACAACTGGACTGTTATCCAGACAAAGGAGTCCGAATATTCTGTAGCAAAATATTTAAGATATAAAACCAAAATAAGCTAGTCTTATGAAAGAGATGGATCGTAGCATTCCTCTTCTGCTTAGGAAGATACCCAATATGAGGAACAGTAATCATATCCTAGCTCAGAAAGATTCCAAAATAATATTTGGTTATCATTAATGCTTAGAAAGATTATGAAAATTCTTAATGCACATAAACTGAACATTACTCTCAGATCAAGGGGTCTCCAAATGTTTTCCGATGGAGATGCACAAGCAGGAGATACAGGGCTACATCTATTTGCATAAAATGATGCAGACTGCAGCCACTCTGATTAAGGTGAAGCATTTCATACTGGCTCCTACAGTTTTTATGAGCCACACACCAAGATTCAGTGGGCTAAATTTGCCCTGTAGACATCAAATTGGCCATTCTTTCTTTCTATTGCCGTTTGTTAGACAACTGTACTTTTCTCTTACTGAGGGGGTATTAATCTTTACCACTTGCCTACAGATTAAAAAGGGCAGGTTTCTGGGACTTTTAAACTATGCTCAAAACAAAATAAAACCAAAAAAATTAAGAAAACATTTTAATAATAATTCATTGTGGTTCTTTTGTCTTCAGTTTTCGCAGAGAAATTAAATCAGATTAAAAATGGGCTGCCTTCTTCTCCATAACAAACAAGGAGTCCTGTGGCATTTTTAAAGACTAGCACATTTATTTATCACATAAGCTTTCATGGGAGAAATTTTCTCCTATGAATTTTTTCCCAGAAAAGCTCATACAATAAAAACATGTGTGTTAGTCTTTAAAAGTGTCACAGGATTCCTTGTTTGTTTTGCTGAACTAGACTAATGAGGCTACCCCTTTGGAATTTCTTCTCCATGATACCAATATCAGAACAGGATAGTAAATACAGATAGCCCACCATTAGTTTCAGACTATCTTCCCCTCTTTGAGGTCCATAACAGGTTTGGTAGGATCAAGCAAACTAAATGAGGCTGAGTAGTATAATTTTGTGCTACTTCCAACCAATTGGAAGATGCTGGTTTTGCTGTTGATGAAGATATACTATGGACTGATTATTTAGCATGGAAGACCATGTCAAATAGTAGTCAGAAGTAGCTGCCACCATGTCTGGCTTCTCTAGAAAGTCTCCCCTTCTTTGTTGAACATGAATATTTATATGATTGCAGAAGTCCGTGCTAGTTATTTGTAATCCCCCCTTATTTAGACTTCCCTAGCTCTACCAGTAGTAGAATACAACTGACTTTTTGCCCCTTGGGGATTAATTAGTACCTTCTGTGATCTGCACTACCTTCTGATGAACCATCAAAGACTGATAGTATATAAAGCTCTAAATAATCTAGGCCTGAGATACAAGAGTTACCATCATGTACCATATACCCAACAAAGGCAGCTGAGATCACCCAGGATCTCCCTGCTCTCCATCCTAGGAATTTTACATTGGTCAAAGCCTCTTTGATTTGGGGAGTGCCATCTATGAAATCCTTCTCCCTCCTTAAATATGATGTGCCTCAGTAGCTGGATAGAAAGTTTGGTGTAAGGGCTATTTATACAGGTCTGTACAGCTTTGATTTTGGCCTCCACTTTTTTTCAGACTTTACTTTTCGTTCATTTTTTTTCTGTGCCTATTTCTTTTTTACATCAGAGCCATTTTTCTTGCTCTCAGTCACAGGGGTTCAACAATAATTAAAATTAGCATTCTGATTTGTGCAGCATGACAGTTGTTTATCAATTGATGCCCAAAAATACTAAGCTTAATAATAAAATTAACTTATTTTAAAATAATACTGGAGCTTTGTGCTCTTTTTGTATTAAAAAGAATGAGAAATATTTTCAAGAAACCATGTAAACCTTGTCTGCATCCCACACTTGCTTATTAATTCTCCTCATTCTCCTTATTAGCATGTACAGACAACATAGCAGCTCAAGGACGCAGCTTGCTGAAACAGCTCTGTACTTGGTTAGCCAGAATTACAGAAAAAACATGATGATATCTCATATTGTTAAATGCTATTTAGTAGAATAAACCAGCCCAGTTCATATTTAAAAACAACTTAAAATATCACAACAATTTTGGGAATCTAATTTACAGAAAAAATGCACTCAGATCTTTAATGATATTCATAATACATGCTCTTGGACATGATTTTGACTAGCCCACTGTTTTAGTCTCCCTCTGCAAACATTTTGAAAATGCTAGGAACAAGGCCAATCCCTAAGAAGTAAAAAGAGATTAGACTCTGGATATTGGCTAAGTAAAAGTGGTAACCATCAACCTGGTGGGATACCATAGCTATTGCAGATTAACACATAGTGGGAACGACCCAATAAAAGGATGGAGAATTTTAGTTTACAAAGCAATGTGACAGTTCCCCACATCCCAGAAGGACTAAAAGAGAGAGATCTATTTAGACCAGTTATCAGGGTATAGTTACTAGGAATTCTGGCTAAATTGACATTTAGGATTGCTGTTTATTTCTGCCTAAGGTGAAGAGCTCCTTACTGGAAGATGAAATACAAGAAAAATTGTATACAAGCATGTTCTTCTGTTACTGTAAAACACAAATTCTCCTTCACTGCTTCCTGACCCGCTCTGTCCTGGTTACACTATATACGCACACATGGAGATATGTGGATTCTGATTAGTTTTTCACTTTGTTTCTCTCAATTTTGGTGACCAGATCTTCTCTCTGCTGGGAGGATCAGCATAACTTTACTGAAGTCTGTACTTCGGTATTTATTTGTTTTGTGCTGTAGCGATCAAAATGACTGAACCAGAACCTAGGATAGTGGCTATTCTGTTTACCAAAACATCCCTTATGAAAAGAGTGGAGAGCACTGTAAGTACAGTATCCAAGCCTTTCATACTCAGACATTCTGACATATGGGTTCTCCCGGAAAGCTGCTGTTCAACCCTGCCACGCATACGGTGGCAATTACATGTTGAAAAGCCTTTACTTACTCTAGGTAGTGCACATACATTTTTTTTCTTGTCCATTTATACTCATTATTCCTCTTGCTTGGCAGACATGGTATTTTCCACTTAATTCAGTGTCCCTGCACCTGTGCATCCTAACAGCTGGTCTACTGAACTCTTCACACTGAGAATCTAGGGCCCATCCCAACCACATTTACAACACAAATATCCCCATGACTCAAATATACATTTTTACAAGCTTGGCAGCCTCTCATTTACTTGCATCCCATACAAAGAGTAGGGGGGGAAAAGGCTTTAATTGCTAAATACTCTCTCCCTTCACTTTCCCACCCCTCCTTACTTTTAATTCTTGTACAGGTAATTCTTAGGAGTGAAAGAAGCAAGAAAATCCTAGAAAACCATATTTCTCAAACAATCTAATAACCTAAACTTATACACAGTCAGACAATTTGCAGCAAAAATTAAAGAGAAATGACCAAGGATAAACCTACATAGAAACACAATGCTTAAATTTCAGCTATATGCCATCCTGTCAGCAACTTTTTATGACATTTTGCTTAATTGAGCCAATATACAACCAACATCAAAGATGCTGAGTTATTTTGTGCTGAAGATATTGTAGGCATATTAGGCAGAGGTGGCAAACACAGAAAGGATCTGTCAAAGGTAACAGATGTATCAAGGGCATGAAGCACTGTGAAGAAGGCGTTAATTACTTATGCTGAGAAAGAAAAAGTGTTTCAAAAGCAGAAACTGTTTTCAAAAGATTCAACAAATCCCTATTGTGTTGTGGAGAAAAAGCTTCCTGCTTCTCAGACAACACTTAGTTAAATCTCATTATTTTGAGTAGGAGAGCTTTAAAAAAAAAATTGGAGGAAGCTGTGTGTGTTTGAAGGGCATTCCTTCCTCCCTCATGAGAATATCTTTCATGAAATTGGTTTCACAGTTTTAAGTTCCGAACCTTTATTAAAAGATTTCTCTTAACCTCTTCAAATTATAAATGGCACTCTTTATTTCTATTTTAAATCATATCATTTTGGAATGGGAACTCTGTACCCTTATGAAGGGAAGGAGACTGGAGAGAGAGGGAGTGAGCATGCATGCTTTTGGAAATTTAGAATAAACTCTAGAGTAGTTTCCCCTTTTGCTACAGAAACCATATTTTGCTGTTAGGCATTCTCTGAAGAACCTCACTGTTTCATCAGTAAACATCAATATGTTAAAATAGAGACAGACACAAATTTCCCATCAGGAGAAGATCTTTTCTTACATAAGGGCTTAATATCATAAGAATTTGTTCTAAGATTTCAAATCTAATTTTGATTCAGGAGACAAAACTGTCTCTTCCTTGTAGCGTTCCATATCCACTCTATCCTTCTACCCCTTTTCTCTCTACTCCTGTGGGATAGGGTAGACATGAAATTTTGAAAGCAGCTAACTGGTCACATGCTGCAGAGTCATCTCATTTTCAAAGGGAAGAAACAGAACAGACAGAAGACAGGATTAAATGACACCCTCTGCTTTTGATCATCAACTTTGTTTTGTTTTTCCTAAAAGGTCAATATAAGTATCACTCTAAAGACAGCTAAAATTATTAAATACATGCCTTTATTACATTTTTATGCAAGCAAGAGCTGTAGCTGCAATGGGATGTCACATGACCTTATATGGCGAAGTGGTCTATGCAATATAAACAAGTTCCTAAGGGGTAGCCATGTTAGTCTAGTTCAGCAAAACAAACAAGGAGTTCTGTGGCACTTTTAAAGACCAACAAATTTATTTATCACATGAGCTTTCCTGGGAGAAAATCCCACTTTGTCAGAAGCTTGAAGATGGGGAATTTACAGAACGGGAGAAAATTAAATGCAGGGAAGTGTAAGTCTTAGGATCAGGTCAGACTGTTACAGCAAATCAGTGCAGTTTTGTTAATTTATCTTCTGTTTGCTGTACAGCATGCAACTGCACTGATTTGCTGTAATACCAAAGTGGGATTTTCTCCCACGAAAGCTCATGTGATAAATACATTTGTTAGTCTTTAAAACGCCACTAGACTCCTTGTTTGGTTTGCAATATAGAAAGAGACTTAACAGTCCGGTGTCTCTAGTATGATATGGCCCACATAGCATAAATAAGTTAAAGACCCCGAACTTACATCCTCCTTTTCTATATCAATACTCTACCTGAGGGCACTCCTGCCCTGCCCCGCCCCACTCCAGCCAGTCTGTCACGGTGAGGCGGGGGGAGTAGCTGGCACGTGGGGCAGCAGGCCCTAATGCAGCCCTCCTCCTCAGCCGGCCCAGCAGTGGGGCAGAAGTGCAGAGCCCCGCCCCTCTGGCTCCAGGGCCTGCCCACTCCCCACAATGCCAATGCAGAGCAGGGCATGAGTCTGCAGATTATCATAGGGGTTTTAAGGACTGGAGCCCAGGACCTCCTTTTGGCCGGGGTCCAGGGCATAAGCCCTTAAAAGCCCTTTGATAATCCAAACATGCTAGTGACAATTTTTGGGAAGCTGGGCATTACCAAGGAGTGTCAGGTGACAGTGCAGGGGTAGGGGGATAATTTCCGTGGCAAAGTGCCAACATGTATTCTGCCAAAAGTCATAAAGGATAGTCTACACAGCAGTTGGGAGCTGTAATTCGCCACACAGTGAGACATACATGTACCACTCTGCTTTAGCTAGTGCCTAAAAATAGCAGCATGGCCACGGTGGCATAGGTAGTGGCTCAGGCTAGCTGTCTGAGAATTAAACCCCTTAGCTGCTTTGTAGGAGAAGCTCCTGACTAAATGTTCTATATTTTACATTCAAACTCGAAAGGATAAGTTTGTGGTGTGCATCATTGATTTCCTGTGTTAATTGTTAGGCTTTTTAATGTATTTTTTTGCCACAACACAAAGCCTGATTAAAACTCTGGCTGGATTAACTGCCCTAAAATATTAGTCAGATGTCACAGCTGGCCAGTTTTTGACCCTTCTGATATCAGCATTTAAAGGTTTCTTGGGTGGGAACAAGCGTACTGCCATAAATCCTCAACACTCTTCTAGCTAACAGCTCCAAGACACTCATGGATCTGAAGGAAAAAATATGTCTCTGCAGCTCAGTCAAGCTTAATGCTGAGCCACTGTCACCATAACCAGCATGCAATCCACCATTACCACCACCACACATTTAACACGGATAGAGTCACTTTCAATTCTAAACAGGCCAATAATACTGAAAGCCTGGGTAAACAAATAAAGGAATAATGAATGTATCCCTTCATTCCATTTTACTCAAATAGTTTTAATGGGAGAAAAACTGAAACAACAAAGTGCCCTCCAAAAATGCATAATCCCTGATTCACACACACAAAACCCAAATTTGCCTATACTCATCAGATAGATATTCAAATATCTGAACGGCTTACACAAATACATGGTTTTGCACATTCAGATGAGAGTACACAGTTCTGCAGGCCACACTTGAAAATTTAGCTTGAATCGTACTTCACTAAAATGAGCAAAATTCAAAGCCAAATTTTGCTATCAGTTATTTCAGTGGAGCTATTCCTCACATATACAAGTGTGACTGAGTGCAGCGGAATCTTGCCTACAGACTTCAATGACACATTAAAATATCTGGAGTCCATAAAGCAAGCAATCACTAAAAAAATGTTTGTGGATATTTTTATTATTTGATACCATATTATAAAATGGAAATGCTCTTTATTATAAAACTGCAATTTCTTTCCACAAACAGGAAAAGAATAATACTTATGGAGACAGGGAAAGCAAAAAAGATGAGCTACCTTGGTGTAATTCCACTTCTTTGCAATCTTTTGTTCTTTGTTGTGTTTTATGGTTGTCTTTTGAATTTTGTTCAGGATATATATGGGTGCTCGTGGGTAATACAGGGTACCCATTAGTACCCTTCTCAGTCTATATCTATTTTAAAGTAACAATGTATTTTTAATTAACATTATTCCAGGTGAGAATAAATCAGCAAAACACCAAAAAGTACACAAATAAACAAAAACCCCACCAGTCATTAACAGACTCATGTAATTTATGGGGGGGTTTTAAAAAACAAAACAAAACATTACTTTAGATCTCTCCCAGCTCCCTTCCAAAACCTTAGCAAGGACTCAAGCAAATAAGAATTCCAGCAAGTAGCCAAGGCTAAACACAGTCCCAAAATTCACATTTAGGCATGAGAATCTTACACAGTTTTAGACTGAAGCTCTGGTGACCATTCAAGTAGACCATTTCTTCATCATCTAATTTCCATGGATGCGTAAAAGTATACACATGCATACACAAAACACGCTCATGTGCATACAAACACACATAATGCACACACACTTTGCACAGATAAAACGTGTCAATAAAAATGTATGTGAGTTAAAACTCTTTCCTTAACTTTTCTTTAGGGACCAAATCTCAGAACTGGCTCTGTTTTCTAATTAGGAAGGCAGCACCAATTATACACAGTGGGCAGGGAACACTGGAGACAGCTTACTTACACTATGAATCTCATTTTACATGGAATGTAAGAGAAGACTCGAACAGCAATCTCAAAGGTGAAAGGCTAGAGCTTTAATCTTTAAACAACTCAGCCCTGGCAGGTCTTTTCAACACTTCAGTGTTTTGTGGAGTCCATTTCATTTCTGCACACGTTTTCACAAAAGGTGTTTCTTTCAAATGAAGAATGTATGGTTAAATCTAAAAGGAAGCCAGTGGTTGACAGTTTTTGCTGTAGTTCATTTGTTATGTCTTGCTAAGAGTTTACAAACAGCTGTCCCAATGCATCTCCACTAGATGCAATTTTAGTCTAGACAAGGGAAATCCAAACTACTGCTGCCCAAACAACATAAACACAGGAAGATTTTAAATCAATCATTTCATTAATAGGAACACATCTAATAATATAAGGGGAGGGTGTTTTGGAAGCAAGCCTACTTCACAGCCTGAAACAGTATAATTGCATGGTATTGTTCTTGTGCTAGGCAGAGCTATGGAAGGATAGTCTCACAAACCAGATTTTGGTGCTGTGGTGTATTACAATAAAATGAGCCTTGTTTCTCTAATATAAGTGGCTTTCAAGATCAGTGACAACATTAAATGGTAAACAGACTAAAATATCGTATGCAGCACTGGTATTCATCTCTGCTTTGATACAATCAGGTCAGTGCCTACACAAATATATTTCTAGCATGACCATTATTTCTGTTTCCCTTAAAATTGGTTTATCTGGGAAAGTGTTAAGCACAGCTGCTATTAACAACATCCCTATGCTCCTAAATCCTAGCCTGCTGTCTGTTCCCCAAACATATAAATGTTTGTGAAAGGTAGTTTTATGCCAGTCAATTCCATGCCTGGGGGTTTTTAAAGGAATAAACAGTAGGTTTCTCTTCATTTGTTTGGGGGACAGGTTCTTATTTTTGTTGGGGGTTTTTTACGGTTATTTTATTTGTATTCTGTGAATACTAGCTGTGCCTTTTTTTAGAAGCTCAGTTTACAACAGTCATCTCAGATCAACTGTTACCAGTGGGTGTCAGTGTAGCAGTAGAATGATATGATGGGGTAAAGGGAGGAGGAGAAAAGATTTTTAAAAATCCACGGATGGAGTCCGAGTTTTTAGATTCCACGTGTACAAATAAAATGAAATTCCAAAGGGGTAGCCGTGTTAGTCTATTGTAGAAAGACAACAGAGTCCTGTGGCACTTTGAGAAATGCTTTTCTTTTCAGCATCACTCTAGTCCATTGTCAACAAGCTGGGAAAAGTTGGTGAAGCATCTTTTAACCTAATACACACAGTTGTATTACTATGGCCAGAGGATTGAGTTTCAAGTTTCATTTTGCACCTTATATAAGCCCCCCCCCATATATATATGTGTGTTTTTTCTTTTATAATTCATTTCCAAAAGGAGAGAAGGTGAGGCTGTTTCTTTAATTCAGATTTCATAGTAGTGTTAAGAGGCTCTGTGGACCCCAACTTATTAACCTGTGCCAGTATAACTGGTATTACTCAAGAGGTTCAGACAGCTAAAAATAAGGGCTAATCTTTGCAGACTGAGAGCAGCTAATCACTAGCTGTCCTGTCACAACATTTGTCCCTCCTTAAAACAAAAAGGAAATAATTTTAGGTTGCTTTCATCTTAAAATGAAACGCATGGGCTTCCTTAGCAGTGAAAACAAGGAATATTTGGACGTCTGTCAAATCCTGCAATCAAAGTGATAAAATCCTTTATTTTTTACTTACGATAAAAAAAAAACAATCATAAAAACATCTACCCCAGTTTCAACTCTACATAATTAGGTGCATAACAGATATGTGTTTGGAGTTTTACACCTGTAATTCTGGTCTTTCTAAATGTTATTACAATGTAAAGAAGACAAGATTAATAATCTCATACACATTCACAGCTTCTCCCCAACTATGTAACAAATGTGTGTATGTGAACACATTTCTTGCCCTATTGCTTCTCAACTTCCAGTATTCTATAATAAAACAGTGTATTGTATTATAATGAAATATTACATGCCTGTATACTCTGATCTGTTTTATTAATGGAAATAAAATTATAGCTAGGTGCCATGTAAAAGTATCCCAATCCCACAGCATAGCTGAATACTAGTGATGAGCAGATCTGGCTGGAGTGTCAATGAACAACAAAACTGGGCTATAAAAGTGAAAAATACAATCAACCTAGTTTATAACTAAATTGCAACCAAGTACTGGACGGTATTTGGTCTTTTTAATACACCTTATGGTTCTTAAAATGCACAGCATTTAAAATAAACAAGGTGGCCATCCTTCTGTGTTTATATGATCGTGGACAGAAGGTACAGGAAATGTTAAAACAACATTAAATAATCCTATTCTTAAGAAAGGGGTATACACTGCAGTGGGTAAAAAGGAGGGGGGCAGAGAGAGAACCCTAACTTTGCAGGCTTAGTGTGTACTCTGCTTTAAACACACACACGCACGCCCTGCATCGGTTTTCCCGCCAGTCAAGGTTGATGAGCCTGCATTTGGCTCTGACTAGCAGCTATTAAACAAATGGAACCAAAGTGCCTAAGCAGTAACTGCCATCCTGCGCTCTGCTCCCACAGCTGCTCGGGAGCCTAGAAAAGAGCCAATGGCAGGAAGTGTGCCCATCCCCCACAGCAGATCAACCAGACCTGTTTTTGTCTGCTTCAGCAGTAGCTCCAACCCTCTTAGCTTCCTCCCTCAGCCCCCACCCCCATCAGCCTTATTTTCCATCCCTTTTCAACCATCATCCACTCATTTTAATTACGCAGAACGAGTTGCAACTCATCCAGCCTGGAAGTTATATTAAAAAAAAAAAAGGGGGAGGAGGAGAGAGAGCAAGAGATGGCAGGAGAGAAAAAATTGCAGTGAAGGGTGGAGTTGTGGTTAGAAGGCTTGATCAGCAACACTCCTTGCCTTACACTCTGTTTTAATGCCACTTTTATTTAGGTCCCTCCTAGGCCAGCAGAAACTTTCTGCTTTGACCTGTGCCTCATTCTCTCTGTTTCCAAGAAGGGTCAGAAATTAAACAACTTTAGTGCCTGCACCCACAATGGATCATAAAAGATCTACTCAACAGGGAGCAAAAACTCCCAAAGCTGTCGCTCGCTGGTGCCCAGTGTCGGGCGGCATATGGCTGGGCTCTTTGGGGTGGGTCAGTCTTCCAAAGAGAAGTTTCATATTTGGCTGACTGCCGGTTTGGTGCGGGCGGTGAACTCACTCTAATCCAATAAGCAACAATAATAATTAAGAAGAAAAGTGAAGGGAAAGGTGGTGGCGGGCCTTGAAGAAAGGCAAAATGGCCTGCCATTTGCATTGGCCCCATCCTCTGCAGGGAGGGTGTTTGCCCTCAGCACGCAATCCTTCGCAGCATTTATATGGATTTACAAAGGCACATCTGTGCGTGTTGGAGGGCCAGCCTGACGTGTTTTCTGCTAGCAGCAGCTGCGGTTTCTGAGGAAACAAGGCTGATTTTCTAGTCAGGCTGGAAGATTTTTTTTTCCAAGAGCCTACGTGCGGGGGAGGGGGAGAAGGAAAAGCAAAAGGAGGGGGGGAGAGAAAGAGCAGCAATAAAAATCTCCAGAGCTCAGAAGGGGGAGGGGAGGAGCAGAAGAAGGGCCTGCTGGGAATTTTCTTGTGCTTTCTTTCTCAACATATCTTCTCTGTGTTGCAATCTTTACTTTATAGGGCTTTTTTTTTTAAAAAAATTAACCTTTGTAGTTCTGTTGCTGGTGCTACATTTGTGCATATGTGACTGCTGCAGTTGGGGTTCATAACTGCAAGGGGGTGTCTCACTTCATATGCCAGAAAAACCCTTCAATCCTGTTAAGTTAAAGAAAAAGAGCCTGTCTAGTCCACTCACTCGTTTTGCTCTTTAAAATGGATTTTTTCACATTTTTCTATGAATTTCCCCCAATGTTTCTCAATCACTTTGTGACTGGGTCAGTCACTTGAAAGGTGAATGGTTAATTTAATGCATTCCAATTATTTCAATTCACAAGCAGTTTTGGTACATGAAACCATTTTCCAAGGGATGAGCGCCTTTGGGGAGGTGGTTGTTCCCTTTCTCTGCCTCAGATTTTCAGAGTCCTTTCTCAAAACCAGTCCCTGGCAACCAATAAAAATAGATAAATTCTCATGCTGATGAATGATTAACTCTGAAGCTGACATACAGGCCAGCATGGAAAGAGGAGAAGGGGGAGGAGAGTGCACAAGCTAGAGAGCAAGACAGATACACATACACAGATCCACATGCACAGGGAGAGAAAAGGGGCCCTACCAGGGAGGCTCTAGCTCAACAACAAACTAATGCAGTTTTCATTTCTGAATCACATTTCAGAGGAGCTATGAAAGATGGGGCTGTATTTACATTTAAATTCACCATGTGTTATCTTTACTATTTAGACTCTTATAAACTGTAATTCAATATTACCCGTTCTGGAGAAGATACTACTGCCCCAACAAGAACATTTTAAGCATCATCAGAATATTTTATGTAAAAAATAGTTTACCACTTAAAAAACCAAAACCTTCTTGATGTTGGGGTTTTCTTTTTCTGGCAAGGGAGAAAGAAAGAGAAATGAAGAGGAAGGGCCAAGTAGCATGAACAAGGAAAACTCTTCGACGAGACCATTAAATTAAAACCAAAACGTGAAACAAAAAAATGTATTAATTTCAAGGTGTTCATTCATGAGCATGTGTTCGGGGGTGGATGGGAAAGGGGTAACACTTTCTTGTTCCTTGTAGCTGGTCTTATGGTGAAAATGTCAAAACTTTAAAACTTCAGAAGCATATTTTTAAAGATCAAAACATTCTTCTGTGCCAACGCTACAAGATAAATTAATTAGTCTGATGTTTATGATTCGAAAAAAAAATGAAGAAAAGCATGAAACAAACTCAAGATATAAAAAGGCAATAAGAAACATTTTCAACCTCAATTGCCTAAAGTTAAGCACCTAAATTCATATTTAGGCACTTAAATAAGTGACCTGATTTTTTGAGATGTTGAGCACTCACATCTCCAATTAACTGCAACACCTCTGAGAATCACGCTACTGATTTAGGTGCCTAAATATAGATTTTGACATCTAACTTCAATCTGCTAGATTTGAAAATTTTGGCCAATGCCTTTAAACTGGGAAAAAAAGTCTCCATGGTATCAGTTTGGGTTCCATCCAAATAACAGCACAATTATTTTCTAATGCCATTGTAGCTAACTGACAGAAAACAATGGAGAACGCTGCATATTTGTCACATGTTATTCACACTGGTACCAGTTATTGTACTGGAAGAATTTTGTGGGGGGAAAAATTGCTGATTGTCAGGCTTGACCAGTCACATTTTTCAGCATTTATCAGGCTGCCCTGGTTTCCAGTCGAAAAATACATTTAAGAAAGCACTGCCTCGAAAAAAAATTAACAGCTTATAAGACTCACACTTCATTTGGAAATGTTCAGGGCCACATTGTGTCTGGCCCCAATCCAGATGCATGAGATGGGTAAGATACATCCTGCACAGGAAAAGTCACGTCCCTTCAGTTCCGTGGAGTGTAAACTAAGTTTACTAACGTCTAATACCACTGTTGATGCTAGAGTCAGTACTGCCAACTGCAAACATTTTTAAAAAGTCTTTAAATTCCTGAGTTTATCTTTTAAATAATTTATTTTTGGGTCTTTTTATTCCACTTCTGTTTTTTTAGCCTTTCGGGTACACATCAGTCACTTGTTGAAGTTTCCCACCACAACAATGGGGACTAAAATGTACCTTTTATTCTTAATGAAAAAAGATATTCTCTTTTAAGCACGTGACTCCAGGAGCTGGAGTTGTAAAAGAACTCCAGCAAGGCTAGGTGGACAAGAGGCATGACAAGGGGACGCAGCATGTACTGCTGAGGAGATTCTCAACAGCGGACAGGGCAGCCTGCCAAAACTCAGTGGCCACCAAGGCATCCAGATAAAATCTTAGGGAAGACAAGGTAGCTTTCACACAAGTTAACAGGTTAAATTAAACACACAAGGAGCATATGCTTTGCCTGAACCTGCAAACTCGTGTGAAAACTCCTAATTGCCTTTGCTTCACTAAGCTTTTAACTTGTGTTAGTTAATCTGAGTTAGGAACACAACTGAATAGAAGGTACAGCTCAGAATCTCACCCATATATGGCCCTATGGTATAGCACCACCAGGAGCTTCCACAGGAGAGGTGAGCATTCATTCATACCACAGTCTACTGCAGGCTCTGTGTGCATACCATAACTGAGCAGCCAATGGTGAAACCTAGAATAAAACAAGGGGCCTGTTAGTAGTCAAGGGAGACAAAGCAAAATCCAAGGATCCCTTTGATGGTATGGGGGGGAAAAAATAAACAAATGAGCACTATTTTTAAATATGTAGGAGAATATCACCTGCACTTTATCACTATGTATATAATTTAATATAATGAGTATTCATTTGGATATAATGACTGTGAGCAGCAGATGTGGCTTTAACTATGATGGGAGAAAATATTATCTACACAGTCTATAGCTCAGAAAGCATCCATGTAAAATATATCAATAAAACTCCTGAATAAAACGTGTATAGTATATATTTGAAAGTCTAATATACAATAGAATCTCAGAGTTACAAACACCAGAGTTATGAATTGACCAGCAAACCACACACCTCATTTGGAACCCGAAGTATACAATCAGGCAACAACAGAGATAAAAACAAACAAACAAAACCCCACAAATACAGTACAGTACTGAGTTAAATATAAACTATTACAAAATAAAGGGAAAGCAGAATTTTTCTTTTAAATAGTAAATTTTCAAAGCTGTATTAAGTCAGCGTTCAGTTATAAACTTTTGAAAAAATAACATTAATGTTTTGTTCAGTTATGAACATTTCAGAGTTAAGAACAACCTTCGTTCCCAACCTATTCGTAACTCTGAGATTCTACTGTATTGCACAGAAGCATACTAGCCGATTCACATCTCTGTTTGCATGACAACACACATTCTTTACGTGCATGGCACTTCTACAGCTACCTACAGGACTACTATAGTGCACATAAAGCAAAAAGGGAAAATACATGCTTTTCAGTGTGCCTTCATTGAAAATCAACTTTTGAAAGACCTAGAAGGGAACAAAAATTCTTGACAGCATATCTTACAAAATCTAATCATAAAGTTTAATACCCTCTTTTCACCACCCTGGGATATGCTACACTGAAGAGAACAAATTTTGTGGGACCTTCACACGATTCTTTCAGGGCTCTCTATATTTTAAGGGAATAAATCAGAAAGGAAAAAATGGTGTATTTGGCACATTAAGGTCTATTGGATCAAAGCTTATGAAAAAACCAGCCTGGACAAACTGCTATCTTGACGAACACTTGTCAAGATGGGTGCTACTATACATCCTCTTCCTTTTACCACTAAATGAAATTGTCATTAGCAGAGCGTCAGTCTCAATATCATCAATGTACTCATACGAGGTTTATGTAGAAATCAAATTGAGGAAACAGTCTTCTAGATGGAAACCATGTTGGAAGGAAACCATTTGACAGACATGGTGGTTACTAATAGATTGAAGAACAATTCTTTGAAATGGAAAGGAGGCTCTTTGCTTCCCAATAGAGGAAGTGTGAAACCTTTATGAAATGTGTGACAGGGGCAGTTGCCCCACACTGACTGTGATATGGTTAAAAAGGGCCAGGGAGCTGCAGCCAATGGGCTGCAAGTAGGAAAGGGCCAATCAGGGTGTAAGCAGCTAGTATAAGAAGGGAGCTGCAGGCACCAGAAGGTGAGTTAGCCTGGGGAGTTCAAAGGGGAATTTAGTCCCTCTGGCTGGCTGAGGAAGTCAGCACGCTGGAGAGCTCCCAGTGCGCCATTGGGAGCTGACCTGCAGCCTAGAGGTCCTGAAGGCATGGAAGGCAGCAGAGATCCAGGGAGCAGTCCAGAGGAGAGGGGCTGGCATGGGACAGAAGGCTGCAGAAGTTCCAGCAGGATACCAGGACCAGTGGTTCCAGCAGGACACTAGGTTGCGTGGCACTGAAGTGAGGGCATGAACTGGACGGGGGCTGTGGAAAAGCGGCCCAGGGAGACTGGCTGTGACCGAAAGAGACTGGAGGGAGGCAGCAGTGATACTGCAGTGGTTGAGGCACGTAGGGTCCCTGGGCCGGGACCTGGAGAAGTGGGTGGGCTTGAATCCCTCCGTCCCCCTAGAGTGCCAGGAGTGACACAGGACTCTCCGGCCATTCAGAGACTGAGTAGTGGATAGGATGAGGGAGTGGAACTTTCCCTGGAAAAGGGGGCCGAATGGACTAGGTACTCAGTCGGAGAGCTGAGTAGCCTGCAGTACTCAGCTGGAGGGCCAAGAAGCTGGATGAGTGACAGAACAGGAGCCAAGGGCAGGGACCACTTGTGCTACATTCTTCAGTAACACCTCACCAGGAGGCGCCCGTCCAGCGGGGGAGTGTGGACCCCATCACAAAATGTAATAACACCGCTGAAGGGGGTGCCATAATCAGAGGCTCAAACTTGGGATCTCTGAATCCACTACCCACAGCCTCTATCACCTAAGTAGAAAACCTTGCTCTGTTAGCTCAAGGGTTGTAGCAAACCCATAAACCCCTACATGTTCAAGTTAGTAGAGTGGGAGACAGACAACCAAATGAAACAAGCATAGGTTAAAAAAGAAAAACTGCAAAAGAACAGAAATTGATTGTATATAATTAACTGTATATGCTAAATATCTCAAAACTCTTCTCTTATAGCCTTGAGCGCTTGTAATAATTAATAATGAGGTGGGTAATGGTAATCAAGACAATCTCCTTCCCCCCCCCCAGAAGTGCCTTCAGATCTTTAATTTGCACTAGTATCACCACTGGTGTTGGGAGGAAAATCCTCTTTAAATGTTTCGTTTGAAGACCTTGTTGCATGCAAGAAAAATCCTCATAACTTATGGGAACCTCTAAATGGGTATAAAGAAGAGATTTGATTTCCTCTGAAACTGCTTTCCTCAAATGGCTGACAAGTTGGTTAAACTGCTATTTGTAACCGTGAAAACAGTAATACTAGTTGCAGACAACAATGAGAATTAAAAATATGAGAATTTAAAAAAACCAAAAAAAACCCCCCCACATCTGAGGAAACTGTGTTTGCCCCAGCAGGCAGAGTCCTGAAAACCTGGGATTTTCATGTACAATACAAAACAGAACAGGCATGGAGAAAGTCACAAAAGTTGCAGCCTAGTGGCTCAAAAAACCTCAAACTCTCATCTTCTACCAGAGGATCAGGATCAAGCCAGTTATTAGAAGGCTCTGTGTGTGCCACTGCACAATGGGACTAATTTTTGCTGCAAGAATCCCTAAATTTTATGGCAATGTTAATTTATTCTATTACCATGGAATATTGTTCATTATTGCCCTCACCCTTCACACATACTGCAGCTTATAACTGAAAATGTTCAAAGCATAAAACTATTAAATTATGGTTTTTGACTCATTTTTGGAGAATAATTCTCCTCCCCCCCCCAACTATATTCTTTAGGTGGTCTGACTCTGTTCCCTGAGCTTGGCCTATTATGATAAGAATAGAAGAATGGCCATATTGGGTCAGAGGTCTACCGTCAATCTAGCCCACTATCCTGTCTTTCAATATTGGCCAATGCCAGATGCTTGAAAGTAAATGAACAGAAAATGGAAAATATCAAGTGATCAATCACCTGTTGTCCAGCCCCCAGCATCTGGCAATCAGAAGTGTAGGGACATCCAGAGTATGGGGGTGCACCCCTGACCATCTTGACTAAGTCACTGATGGACCTGCCCTCTGTGAACTTATCTAATTCTTTTTTTTAAAAATCCAGTTATACTCTTAGTCTCCACAATATTCCTTGGCAAAGAGTTTCACAAGTTCACTAGGCATTGTGTAAAGCAGTACTTCCTTTTGTTTGTTTTAAACCTGCTGCCTATTAATTTCATCTGGTGCTGTCTAGTTCCTATGTTATGTGAAGGGGTAAACAACTCTTCCTTAGTCACTTTCCCAACATCACTCATGATTTTATAGACTTCTATCATATCCTTTGTCAGTCGACCGTCTTCCACGTTGAACAGTTCCAGTCTTTTTAATATATTATCCTATGGAAGCTGTTCCATATCCTTAAGCATTTTAGTTGACCTCCTTTGATTCTTTTTCATTTCTAATATATCTTTTTCGAGATGGGATGACTAGATCTGCAAGCACAATTTAAGATATGAGCATGCCATTGATTTATATAGTGGCATTATGATATTTATTGTCTTACTATCGATCCCTTTCCTAATGGTTCCTAACATTATTAAGTTTTTTTTAATTGCTGCTGTATGTTGAGTGGATGTTTACAGAGAATTATCTACAATGACTCTGAGATCTCTTTCTTGAGTAGTAACAGCTAATTTAGAATCCATTATTTTATATATGGATAGTTGGGATTCCATTTTCCAATATACATTATTTTGCATTTATCAACATTGAATGTCATCTGCTACTTTGTTGACCAATCTCACCCAGTTTTGTGAGATCCCTCTATAATTCTTCTCAATCTGTTTGGGACTTAAAACTAACTATCCTGAATAATTTAGAATCATCTGTAAACTGTCACCTCACTGTTTACCCCAGGGGTAGGCAACCCCCGGCACGCGTGCCAGCAGTGGCACACAAGCCCATTTGGAGCGGCACTCGACATCCTCTGTGGAGCCACAGAAATTGCCACTCCTGCCACCAAAAGACACTCCAAGTGGCTTCTTTTGGGGGCGGCTGCAGTGCGGAGGTCCCTGCCATGTCCATACCCAGGCATACCATGTAAAGAAGCCACCTAGAACGGCTCCTCTCTGTGGTGTGCCTCCGCCAAAAGGAGTGTAACTGGGGATAGGGGTCCCCAAGCACGCTGCTGAGAGGAGCTCCTCCAGTTGGCTTCTTTCCATGAATGGGCTGTCGGCACCAGCTGAGGGTCGAGGAGGAGGGGCTGGCACAGGGGTCGGCAAAGGTTGCCAGCCCCTGGTTTACCCCTTCCTTTTTCCAGATAATTTATGAATATTTTGAACAGCTTTGGTCCCAGTATAGATCTTTTGGGGACACCACTATTTTCCTCTCTCCATAATACATTCCTTTCAGTGGCACAGGGGTAAAAACAAAATCTATCACTGTTAGCTAGGAGGGCATGGTAGAGCATTTGCCACAATATCATGGTGGTTGTTCTATTCAGAGAAATTCTACCATGCATCTAAAGACACTCAACTATGTAACTAGTTTAGTCCATGGCATATAAAAATCTCATCTTAAACCAGTAGATTCCCAAGATTTTTACTGAATATTTGTAAGATATGCAAGTCTCTTTTTAAAGATAATATATCACCAAACCTTCTGAATGACAGTGAACATTTTATTTTCTTTCGGAATAAAAATTTTTTTCTGGAACTCTCAGCATTTGAGAGAAAAATGATTAGGTTTCTCAGTCCTATCTTTTGAAAATGTTCAGGGTATCAATAGTGAAATCGGTGTTAGAAATTAAGCAAGATTGCTACTGCCATCCTCATAACCAAATGCAATCTCTTGCAAAGAAAAAAATGGTAAAACTTTTCTTTCGTTTAGGAGAGCTACAGTAGTGACAATCTAGCAATTTAGTGTAAAACAGACAGGACAAAGGGATTTCTTTGGCTCTCTGAGGTATTGTTTCTTTAATGCTTACTAAGAATTAAGACAAGGGGTTTAAACTAATCCCCTTACAAAGGTGTAAACTAACAATTGAACTGTACAGCTAGACTTCTTTGGTTAACAATCAGTTCCATTCAACAAGCTCTTTGACACAGGAGCCTAATGTAGGACAGTTCTCCTCTCGAAACAGTCAGTTCAAGGGACTTTCAGACTGCTGCTTCCATGCCTACTCAGACTGGGTGGGTATATTTAATACATGTTTTGGTGTAATGCTTTAATAGACACTCCTGTTTAAAGCAATTGGTTGGAGGATAGCGAGAAAAAAGGGAGGGGGAGAGGGAGACAGAGACCTTGTTATATGAGAGACTTAATTGCTAGGCTCCTGCCCTGCTTAAAGATCCTGAATACTGTATCCTTCAGTGGAAAATTACCTTTGTTCCATAAGATACTGTATTTATCTATTTTCATAAAAGGGGTCTGACAAACACACACCCAGACATACATTTTTGACCAGGTTTTTTTAATCCCAAATCTGAGCTCACTCTGAACACACTTCATACTAAATGTTAACATTCTTAATATAATGGCAAATATGGCTTCTCTACATTTAAATTAAAGTTTCTTTTTCTACTGCCTATATACCTCTTAGTTAATTCGATGTACAAAACCCCATTCTATGGAACTAAAACGGAACTGCTGTTCCATATATTTCAGCACCTGAGTAACAATGGTGCAAATCAAAGTTACCACACGGCAAAGACCACCTGGGCCTCTGTGCCATGAGTGCAAATGGCCAGACTGAGCACTATGTAGTTCTACAAAACAACCACTGCCATCTTTAATAAGCTGCAGCCAATGGAGACTACAGGTCCCAGCACACGATGCTCCACACTGATCTAAATGGGTTGCACTGCCATATATCAAAGATGAGGGTGGCTGCAGCAAGTTCTAAAAGTTGGATGCACACACTGATGTCATGGTTAATAGCCAGCCAGTATAGCTGGACATCCGTTTGACAAAATTTGTGTCCCACTCTAACATAAATGTCTGTAAACAAATTCTTGTTGCATAAATACAGGAAGACATATTTATAATTAATCTGATATTCCCAACAACAGGCATGTCCTACATATTTTAGAGTTATAAGAAGTAATTTTCAATGACTATTCAGGAAAACACTGTTATACTTAAAGATATAGGGATTTTAAAAACAAGACACAACATATGAGATTATTAAATCCTTTAAGACTTTCACTACTTCTATACTTTGGGAGTATATTGAACTTGCGAAATACAGTTTCATAAAAAGGTGACAAAACTAAATTCAACCTTTTCGACTCTCCACCCATTCATGGACCTCCCTGCCTTGAGATTGATATTTGCACAGGTAGTCTAACAGGCCAGAACTAAAAAAGATGCCATCTTTACCCCTCAGCTTGCATAACAGGTTTCAGGAAAAAGAAAAAAGAAAAACAAGGGGAGAAAAAGAAATCTATAGGTTTGCAGATGATATATTGCTCAAAGCTGTTTCAAACCATCAGCATCTCAATTTTAATTTTACATACATATTTGAGGTGGTGCACTCCCACAAGCAAGCAGCACATAATCATATATTGCCTTAATATAAAGAAAGAAAAACAAAGTGGGGAAGAAAGATGCATCTCCCTAACATTCTGTTAAGGAGATCTGGACAAATTGGAACACTGGGCCGAAAGAAACCTCATGAGGTTCAACAAAGACAAGTGCAAAGTCCTGCACTTAGGACGGAAAAATCCCATGCACTGCTACAGGCTGGGGACCGAGCGGCTAAGTAGCAGCGCTGTAGAAAAGGACCTGGGGGTTACGGTGGACAGGAAGATGAATATGAGCCAACAGTGTGCCCTTGTTGCCAAAAAGGCCAATGGCATATTAGGCTGCATCAGTAGGAGTATTGCCAGCAGATTAAGGGATGTGATAATCCCCCTCTATTCGACACTGGTCAGGCCGCATCTGGAATACTGCGTCCAGTTTTGGGCTCCCCACTACAGAAAGGATGTGGACAAATTAGAAAGAGTCCAGCGGAGGGCAACAAAAATGATTAGGGGGCTGGGGCACATGACTTATGAGGAGAGACTAAAGGAACTAGGCTTATTTAGTCTACAGAAGAGAAGACTGAGGGGAGATTTGATAGCAACCTTCAACTACTTGAAGGGTTGCTCCAAAGAGGAGGGAGCTAGGCTGTTCTCGAGGGTAAAAGAGGACAGAACAAGGAGCAATGGTTTCAAATTACAGCTGGGGAGGTCAAGGTTGGATATTAGGAAAAACTTTCTCACTAGGAGGGTGGTGAAGCACTGGAATGGGCTACCTAGGGAGGTGGGAGAATCTCCATCTTTGGAGATTTTTAAGGCTCGGTTAGACAAAACCCTGGCTGGGGTGATTTAGGGGGAGAGGTCCTACTTTTTAGCAGGGGGTTGGACTAGATGACCTCGTGAGGTCCCTTCCAACCCTATTATTCTATGATTCTAATCAATAAAGTTTTTATGACTGGTCATTTAAGAGAAAAATGTAAAATAGCATTTTGTACATTTTTCCCTATATAACCAACAGGCCCTCCCTTCCTGTTGAATGAACAAGGTTAATAACTTGCAATATAAATTAAAAAGACAGAGCTAAATAGAGAGAGCTGCCTTTCAGAACATGAGAACCCAGATATTCTGTGGGTTATGAAGCGAAGGAGCAAGTGTTATCATTTGAGGATCTGGACAGTTTCCTTAGGGTTCCTGTAGCAGCAATCTCTTTGTACAGGGCAGATAGTTTATGCAAGAGGACCTCGGCCGGCAAGAAAATTGTAGTCAGCTATCACCCAGCTATTGCAAATTATCGGACAATTCTGTCTCTTTCTAGAATTTACAATATCTCCATAGTATCTTGGTGCTAAACACATACAACAAATTAAAAAAAAAATACATGCTAGCAGTAATTTTCTTCAGAACTTCATACACCAATGCTCCTTTCCCCCATTAAGACCTACTTAAAAGTATCCCCAAAATACTTTAATCTACTATCCATCATTTTAGTTTAAAGTAACAACAAAATCAATTATTTAGGTCTAATTTCTACAAACACTGACTACAGGTGTACTGATTACTACCATGAATAGCTGCGTGACTTCAGTGGAACTAATCACTGGAATAAACACTATGAGCTTTATTTTTTTTAAAAGTGTTTGCAGTATTGAGCCCTTGTGAGATTTATATATATATTAATTCCAGTTATCTCCTACGTAGATAGGTACACTTGAGATCATATTCTGGTTTCTCTCCCACTATTCCTTAAAATCACAGAGGAAACCCCAACAGTCCTTAGTCATGATCTTTTTCTGCAAAAAATTGTGTTCTCCCACAGGATAATTTTCACTGTCATTTAAAAACTGTAGGAAGAAAAACTAATGTTACTACCTCTCCTCACTCACCCAACAAAAGGCCCCCAAAACAAACAAATTCGAGTGTTGTGCTTCATCAGCATACAGACAAGAAAATGAAAGGAGTGGGAAGTCAGGCTTATAAAATACATGTTGTAAAGAGAAAGTGAGATCATAAATGGCATTTAGCCTTGGGGGCCTTCTTTAGGCTGTGGAAAAAATAGAGAACAATTAACAGCTAACCTCTTACTCTATGAGTTGTGCATGTGCACACATGCTGAAATATTATAGATTACAATCTATAGATTTCCTGAATAGATAAAATATTTAAATGATTTTTAAAAAACACAGGAAGACAAGGGGATGTGGGGAAAAGTATATGATGGCTACTTTGCCCCCAAGCATTTGGAAAATGGCCTATGGGAAAACTGCACTGATTATTTTTCATTGAAAAAACAAAAGAAACCGTGCTTAGTCCCCCACCACTGAGGATTAGCTGCTCAGAGAAAAGATTTTTCATTTTCACACATGCACACGCTTATAAACACGCTTGGTTTAGATAAATTTGCACAAGCTGCTTTGACTAAACTGATGGGAAGCCTGGCTGCATCTGAAATACATGGTTATTCTCACGGACAAGAAGGTGGTACAGCACGCATGTTGTTCAGAATTAGACAACAGTTTAAGGCTCTACATTGATCAGGGAAGAGCAACCTTGCCTTTCTTCAGTCACTTCCAATAATCAAACAAATACTGTGGCTGAGGTAATAAAGCAGAATGCGTAAGAGTGCATGCATGGAAGAGGAAATAGGACATGGTTTGAGTCTGCATGCCCCTTTATTTCCTCCTGTGTTCTAGCCAACACCAACAATTTAAATTCAGGAGTCGGTACTGAACATTTTAAGGAGATCTCCTCATCTATCTCTTATATTTCACTTCAGGATAAAGTACAATTTATCTTCTGTTCCACTCTTCCCCAATTTTCCTTCTAATCAGAGCTGCCAAAAATCAGAACAGTTAGATTTTATTATGACATCTTTTCGGAAGTTACTTGTGAATTATGACTGAAAAATTCTACATTACTGCAAAACCAGAGCTTATGGGCAGATTATTTTCCTCACCACAGTTCACTTTGCTTTTAATAGTTAATTTTTCATTACTAAATGCAGTTAAGTTTCTGCAGTGATAGGTTTTTTTAGAAGACACATTAGAACCTTATAAGTACATTTTTGTAATGCCGCCACAAAGGAAAGAGTGATACAAGCTCAATCTTTCAACTGCAGTTTGGCAGCGGCAAGAGCCCTTTACACCACCTCGAAGAATAGCACTGATGCACTCCAGCAGAACATGAGTCCCTCCTCTTCCACCTGTGGAAAGGTCTCACGGACATCAAGAACTGGGACAGAGAGAAAGAGGATATTTGGGGATCCAAGTTCAACTCTGATGACTTCTTCAGGACAGGGGGAAGCTGCATTTCAAAGAAAATTTTAGTAGGTTGACTATGTTGGTTTATATGTGGTGGATGCATTGTGTTACACGTTGCAAAATAAGTACAGAGATTTGTGAGAAAGATCCAGTATAACAAGAAATGTTGTAATCTACTCCTGTGTACCTACTGTAAGAACACTGAATCCTTCAGTTATTCCATGCATTCTAAAGTGAACTTTGTTCCATATTTCTGACCTTCCCCATTGAATAGATGCTATGTAAATATGCTTAATTTAATATATATATATATATATACACACACGTGCACATGCGCGCACACACACACACTATATAATATATATATAAAATATATATACACACACACATTCCTATTACACTTTAAAAAGGATATTGTTCAATTGTCTCATGCAAACTGTGTTCACAAAACACTGAGCATTTTAAGGAATACTTAAAAAATACACACCTACTATATTGTATATCAGGAAATATTTCGGTTTTGAATTTATTAAACTAAAAGCATTGATCATTTACATAACACTTCCTAGCCCAGAGAATCCCAAAGCGCTTCACAGATTAGAGTTTCAGTCCTGAAAACTTGAGTGTTTGCATAGTCCTTGACTTCAATGAGAATCTGTAAGTGAGAAAGCATTTTCAAGATTAAGCTCTGTGTCACTCTATAGGTACCATTTCATTATTAATATTTTGCACTCTGATAGACAGCTCCATCTTAGAATCTCAGAAGTCCATTCCAACCTCTTCTATAGATAGGGAAACAAAGACAAGATCTTAAATGACTTGCACAGGGCACATAGCACGTCAGCTGTTGAGTCTAGAAAAAAATCCCAATCTCCTGATTCCCACATCCAGTAGCTTGCTCCCATGACCCCATGAAGATGGCTACCTCTAGAGTTTAACAGTGCAGAACATTTTATACAAAGTATGCAGTGGGCCAACACAAGAAATGAAGAATACTGTAGCCGTTGAAACTCTATGTCTTAAATTCCCTTAACCTTTATCCATCTTACAGTTAAATCAGTATGCGGGGTAACACCCTATCTTTTATATTAATTCACCATGAATCTATTATGGCCACTAGTAGCTAGGATCTCCACTTTACATTTCATATGAAAAATGGCACCTCCAAGAATACAATCTCCTCTGACACCATGCTAGGGCACTGATTCAGCACTTGCTCATAGAAAAGAATGTCACCTATTGAATCATGAACACCACTTTCAAGAGAAGGTTTTCTGTGTGTCACATCTCATCAGCATAACACAATTCTCATAGCTGCCAGGAAAGCTGATACCATTTTCTTTCAAGGAACTAAATTTTAATTATATTCAGACAAGACACTGGCATTGCTAGAAAGAGAAGCATTTACCAAGATTTGGAAGAGTATTAGCAAAACTTTATGGGACCATATGGCCTTTAATATCCTGGCCAGGCTAAAAAACATTTAGGGTGTTAAGACTTGGGGAGTTGGAGTTAAGGGACAAATTAATTAATTAATTTCTGTTTCAATTAATCATTTGCAGGAGATGAATGAGGATATGATCAAATACAATGTAGCATGTCTATAAGGCTCACTTATTACGCTTTTTGTTGTTAAGTTTAATAGCCTAGGGTTTTTTTGTTTTTTTTTTTAAAGCTCAGATTTGCAATTCTAATAATATGCAACCTAATGGGGATGTTCTGTTGGTACTAAGGATACATCTCAACAACCTCCACACACTGTGGCTTAGTGAATAGTTATGTGAGCAAGGCGTATGCCTCAGGGGATGAGAAAAATGGCAAGATACAGCTTGCCAACCCTTATCACATTCTGATTCTACTTTAAAACCATACATTAGCAAATTTCAGTGTTAACAGCTCATTTCCCCCTAGGATTAAACAGAACTAGGTGCAGCTCTCTTCTCCAAATACCTCATGAGATGGTTCTTTTGTGCAGAGACTCCTATTTGATTACATCTTCCTCTTGATACTGAAAGACTTTTCCTAGGATGGAGATGTTATCTCTATGAGCTAAATGATATTACAGCTTCTATTATTTACAGTTTTATACCAGCTGAAATTGGGTTGCTTTTTCTATAGTCAAGAATTGCACATTTGTGCAGGAACCGCTTTTCCACAATGTTTAACTGCAATAAATTGCTTTTTCGTAAACTGCTTTAAAAAATACAACCACACACACTTAAGAGAGACACAGAGAGAGACTGCACACTCATACAATATTGAAGTTTCTTTAAAAGAATCCCCTTTGTATAAACAATTTTAAGTCTAGTATGCATTTTCTTTTGGAAACTTTTTTTTTAATTGTAGCTATGAAGAAAAAAAAGATATCACAGAATACTCTACATACCTGCAGAATCAATATCACTGACTACATAGTTTGACAGCGTAACCTAGGAATCTTTTCCCAATAAAGCAAAATACAGGCTGCTGTTATAAGAGAAAAAACAAGAGTCAGATGCATCTGATGAAATGGGTTGCAGCCCATGAAAACTTATGTCCAAAGAAATTTGTTAGTTTTTAAGGTGCCAGAGGACTCGTTTTTTCTGTATACAGACTAACATGGCTATCCCTCAGAAACTTGTTATAAGAGAATATCAAATATTAGAAATATAGAACCACAATAATCAGAAAGTGTGTTAGGTATCTGTCCATTTTGCAAAAGATTTTTGGTTTTTGGCACAATATCTTTAAAAAGTAGCAACAATTGATCCAGTGCAGTGAAATACCAAGTCTGGTGTGAAGTGGGAGTAGGGGTGGGAAAGAGTGAAATAATCAGCATGGAATGAAGAATGGAACTTCAACTTAATTTTAAATTTCCTGTCATTCATTAGATTGTTTCACAACTTTAATCTTTTCTGTATTGAAAACAAAACAAAAATCTTATAAATAAACAAGTAAAGTTAAAATAAATCTGAACAGAAAGGTTTTTTAAATCATGTTGTATACGTCCAGTTTATTTTCTTATCCCCAAGGTTACAATTAGCTTCTTGCTAACCTGCAACGATGCAATTACCATAATTACCGAGCAGCATTATACTTAAGCTTCTGTTTTAGAAGTGACCATTTATACTTAAAGGATTGCACCTGGACCCCCGAAGCACTACAGAAAATAAAAAATATATTTTAGCTAAGAAAAAGAAAGATACACAGATTCTTGCCTTCTAATGTTTCTGCGCAATACAACCTTGTTTTGTTACATAATTTTATTTGTGTTAATGATGAAGGATCTTGTTATTTTTAACCCCTATTGTTGCTATTTTGAATAAATACACACCAGTTAGTATGAAGAAGAAATTTTATCTCACTCAAACTTCCTGGAATTACAGTCTGTTCACTCCATCACTCCCTTAGCTCGTCTTCTACAAAGCAATGGAAAGTGTAGGATATCTTCCATTTGACCCCATCATTTTCTCCCTCAATATTTGTTCAAAGGGGATTAAAAAAAAAGACCCCATTTAACATTTTTGGGGGCCGCAAACCTATTACTCTTGCTAAACACCCAGCAAACATATAATTTGCCAGGCAGCATTTGACAGAGTTCAAGCTCTTTCTTGGCATACATTTAGTATCCCAAGCCTGTGACATTTCAATGTAAAGCAGATTTCCTGGGAAGTATACTAATGCTAATCAATAGATCTGACTCAGTGAAAAGCTTTGGACTGATAAAAAGGAGACATCAAACATGAAGACAGATCATTACCTTGTCTAACAGCTGTCTATCATTTACAGAGGTGCAAAATTGTTTCTTAAAACATCACCTTCACTCACTTCAAACTGAAATACTCTTTCAAAAGTGAGATCTGTGGGTCTAGTAGTGCCACTATTTTACTAAAATTGGTCAGATCCCATTTTGCAATTGCCAGAAATCATTGTTATTATCACTGTTCAAAGTACTTCCACTAAGACCGCTTTAAGTTTCCACACAAAGATATTCAGCTACCTTCTTTAAAGTCAGGTACAGGATCTGCAAAAAGGTAAAGAGTTTCTTGCTGGAGGGCTACAGTCAAAACCGATCAAGTTTTTCTCCTTTTGCTACATGTTAACAGAAGCAGTATTCACACCTTCAGCTTAAATTCATTTCTGGTTTAGCTATTTAATTCAATAGATTTCCAATGCCACAGCTGAATTTGGCTCCCACTGTGAGTTTTAGGTTTTAGCCTATCAACAGAGTATAAAAGATATTACATATTTTTGAATGGAGAATACTATAGTAATATTTGGAAAAAAGAAAGAAAGAAATTCCTTCTCTTTGGCATATAAAGAAGTCTACTGAAAACATCATATACAAAGTTGGAGAGCATGGCATCAAAAAATAAAATGCATATATATGCAGCTTTGAAAAAGTTATCAACAATTATATTAATTCAATGCTTAATTCAGAGAGTTCTGACCTTCCAAAACAGTCTTTCTGTTAATCACATTTACTCTTATGATTTAAGGACCTAAACAAATTTATAACTACCATAATACAAAGGCCAAAAACAACACAGAACTCTTATAGTATCGAACTGATACTTATTAAAGTGTTATGTACAAGATATTTGATGATGACTCCTAAGTAACAATGAGGAAGACAGTGGATGTTAAAATATGCACTCATGAATTAACCTGTGATTTCAATGCACGCACGCACACTTTTAATGTTTGCAAAGTCAAACACTCCAAAGATAGTGCCAGAATAAAGGTTGCCTGTGGAACCCTAACTTGTACCCTTTGTGGGTATGCATTATGATATCATTTTTAATTACATGATCACATTTTATTGTTTTCACAGCATCCTGGCCTCATTCATCACACAGAAATGGAGGCTGCTCCGTTAGTAAGCAGCTACTGAATATTTTGTTTTATACTCCTTGTTCAGTTATGGTCCCACATCTTATTTATTGCACACTATTCAAACCCTGCTTTGAAGACAGAATTATTAATTTCCTCATGGATTTTTTTTAGAGCATTCATCACCATAGTTCCTGAATACATCACAAACATTAATTTATTTCACAATACCATTGTTAAAATAAGATGATAATATTAATCAGTTTTACAGATGAGAAACTTAGAAACAGAAAGATTAAGATCAAAGTATCTTCTAATTTTGGGCGCCCAATTTGAGACATCTAAGAGCTGATTTTTCAGAATACATAGTATTATATAGCACTTTGTATGTTCAAAATACAGTTCTGATCAATTTCTGTTGCAGCTGTGAGTCCTCAACACTTCAGTAATTGTGACTCCAGGATCTCACATCAGACACCCAGAAAATGTAGAAAAACAGAGTCCTGTGGCACTTTTAAAGACTAACAGATTTATTTATCGCATGAGCTTTCATGGGAAAAAATCCCACTTCGTCAGATGCTTTGATGAAGTGGGATTTTCTTCCACAAAAGCTCATCCACTAAATAAATCTGTTAGTCTTTAAAGTGCCACAGTACTCTGTTTGTTTTTCTGCAATAGACGAACACGGCTACCCCTTTGGAACAGAAAATATAGAACACTATGAGTAACCACCTATGAAATGTTTGGTTTAAGTGACTTGCCTAGCATCACACAGGAATTCTGGCACAGACAAGGACAAAATTCAGTACTCCAAGACAGCATTCCACTGTTTTAACCATGAGACCACCCATTCTCCTGCAACCCCCTTGCCTCATTTACTACACACATTCCAGTTTCTGCAACAAATGAGGAAGGGGTCTTACAAATAATAGGGTCCTCCACTACAAAAACCCGTTTCATCCCCAGGGTAGGCACAGAAAAATGTCATGTCCCCTCTCAGTCTCCTCTTTTCCAGACCGAACAAACCCAGCTCTTTCAATCTTTCCCCATAAGTGTTCCAGACCTTTAATCATTCTTGTTGCTCTCCTCTAGACTTTCTCAATTTGTTCACATCTTTCCTGAAATGATGTGCCCAGAACTGGACCCAATACTCCAGTTGAGGCCTAATCAGCACAGAGTAGAGTGGAAGAATTACTTCTCATGTCTTACTTTATAATACTCCTGTTAAGACATCCCAGAATGGTGTTTGCTTTTTTTGCAACAGTGTTACACTGTTGAGTCATATTTAGCTTGTGGTCCACTATGACACCCAGATCCCTTTCCACAGTACTTCCTAGGCACTCATTGCCCATTTTATATGTGTGAAATGGATTATTCTTTCCTAAGTGGAGTACTTTGCTCTTGTCTTTATTGAATTTCATTCTATTTACCTCAGACCATTTCATCAGTTTGTCCAAATCATTTTGAATTGTGATCCTGTCCTCCAAAGCACTTGTAATCCCTCCCAATTTGGTATCATTGGCAAATTTATAAGTGTACTCTCTATGCCATCATCTAAATCATGGATGAAAATATTGACGAGAACTGGACACAGAACCAATCCCTGCAGTACCTCACTCGTTATGTTCTTCCAGTCTGACTGTGAACCATTGATAACATATAAGAGCAGAAAGAATCTCTCTCCTCTCAGTTCAGGTTTGGGACCTGAAGTTGCGAGGAAAATCTTTTTATCCTTGTCCTCAAACATGCCCAGTGTGGACAGAATCATTTGCTGCTATAATCTGAGAAATCTGTACTGAGCATCCGTGAACTAAGATTTTTCGAAGATTTATAAATTGGCCAGATTTGGGCAGATTTTCCTGTGGATGGCTAAAGACCCATCCCTGACACAAAAGCCTCCTCAATCCTTCCAAATTCCGAGACCACGCTCTTAAGCATGGGGAGCTCTTCAAAGAAGAGAGTTGTTTTTTTAATATGGGCAAAACAACATTTTCTTTAGCCTTGTTTTTCGGAAATGGCTGACCCATTTTGCTTGAAATAATAATAAAAAAATCATTATGAGCCCTTGAAGATAGTACCTCCTTTTATTAAACTTGCCCTAAGACCCCCCACTTAAAATAACCTCCAAACAGAATTTAAATTCTGTGTCATGTCTTTACTCAGATACGTTAAAAAGGGATCCATTAAAACGTCCAAGAGGAATAAGCTTCCAATAACTACCAACATTCACAGCTTTTCAGCTAGTTTTTCCTAATTTCTAATCGGAGTGTTGCACTGGATAGATTTGTTCGCATACTCAGACTGTGGGACTGGCCTCCCGAGGGATACTCCCACCTCTTCCTGGGTAAAAACAAGCCAATCAAGTAACATGAAACACACTAAAAAGGAATAGTATTTATCTTCTGTAAATCTTAAACACAAAACACTGCATTTCCCTTCCCCCTACCATGAAGAGAAAAATAGACAGACTTCCCTATCCATATACTTTAAATATACACTTTTTCAATTCATTTCTCACCCTCCCACACTCTGCCTTTTCTTTTTAAAAGGCTGACAGTAAAGGAGGCTTATGAGGGTTTTTTTGTGTGGAGGGGAGGAAAATGAAGGAAATCCCTGTGCTAGTGGACTTTACAATCCTATACAATCTTTCCTAGATCAGCCTCTAATTTGCAAACTAGTGAATGTCAGTAAGAGGCATCACTCCCATCATCAATACCATCACACACACAAGACAACTACATTTTTGTTTTGACAACTTACTGTGCTACTTATTCCATCCTCAAAATGTTGCATTTTTTCTTCACGTTGTTACTATATGGTAAACACTCTTCCCTAAACTCACACACTTCTGCTTAATCAGGCAATTTTTGACAGTCTGAAGTACTTAAATTATAATGATCTTTGTATTTAGATAGACCACCTTACTTATCTGATCTCAGTTTATCATTGTATCTCTAATATTTATTTTAAAAATACACCGTGTGTGTGCACATGCACAGAACTGGGAGATGCGAGGTGACGATAAATATATGTTTTGGAGAGGGCAGAAGAAGGTAGACAGCACTACCAAGGAACCCAATATATGTTGATGGGGGCAGAGTTTTAGTCCTAGTTCTTGAAACCTAGCAGGAAATGTATGCAACTGCTCTGTTTTATCATATAAACAGGGACTAAAGAGGATGCAGAAGATGATATTCACTTCTCTGTACTGATGACCTTCATCCTCCTGGGTTAAGTAGTCCAAAAGCTGAACAAATACCACTAGTAAGGACATAACAAAGCTGAAAATCCCAAACTATTACAGAGTAAGATGGGTTTTACGTAAGCACTTCTTTCTGGAACATGGTATCCATTTTCTCAAAAATACATAAAGGAGAAAGCCAACACCTACAGCTGTTTCAAGCAAAACTCAACATCAGAGTTGTAGCCGTGGTTTTTTTCCCTTCATTCCTCCAGCTGTCATTCCTTATTCACTCCACAAACTCGAAGAGAGAACCTCATCTCTTTGAACTTTTCTCCACTACTTTCAAAGGAGGAGGAGGAAAAAAAGGAGAGAGGGAGGGAGAGAAGGGGGGTGGGGGAGAAGAGACAGAAAGGACACATCAAGGTGAATTAGATTTCCACATCATTTATCCTACAAGAAAGTACATGCTTTAATCTACCCTGAACCAGTCACAGGCATCGTTAAGGCTGCATTTTGTCTACAAAGCTAAATGAGTAGTGAATGTAATCTTATGCTGCTGTGTCAGTCTAGTTTGACCAGTTTCACAAGTTCACTTGAGAAGGAAGTGTGACGTTTTCATTTAGAGGAACATGAACACAGCTTGAAACATGGCTGGAAGTGTTAAAGTAAATGGTACTGTGTGTATCTGAGAGGGAAAGGAACTTATTTTAAAACACTGTCAATAAAATTTTAACAGTTGATAACAGATTAATTTAAAGTTTGCATCTGAACACAGGCAAGACTTCTGTGAAGATCAAGGGAAAGAACATGATGAATAAAGAGATAAAGAAAAATATTTACTGAAATGTAATCCGTGACTGTCCCCAGATTCAGTCATTTGTAAGAAGACACCCTAGACAAAGAGAGGAATTAACAAGGTTTGCTCTAGATGGCAAGAAGGGACCACTTTTTAAATACTGTATGTTGTTTTCTGAGTAAGTCCCATAGCTATTACTGTTTACAGGAGTATCCATAACCAGTACCAAAACCAGCTCGAGAGTTATGTACATAAAACAACTACAGGGGAAGATACACACAGGACAAATGTATAGGAAAATAAACTGTCTACCTGAAAATTTTGTTCACTTCCCCTGGAGAGAAATCCTGGGACCACGATGACAATAATGGGATGCTAGACCAGTGTTTCTCAGCCGGGGTTCCGTGGAACCCTAGGGTTCTGCAGGCAGAACCTTAGAGTTCCGCGAGATCTGCCGGCCGGGAGCCAGGGTCTTTTAAATCTCTCACCCTGCTCATCCCAGCCCAGCTTGTTATTTGAATAGTGGCCTGTCAGATAACAAGCCAAAATAATTCTGTGGGCAAAGAGTTGGGTTGCCTGGGGCCTCATGTTTGATAAAGGGAAGGGAAAAGAAAACTGAGGAGGATTCCCACTGGGATGTACTTCACTAGTACCCACATCAGACCCCTTTTTCACCATGTTCTCTGGGGCTGCCTTGTCCTTCCTTTTTTTTTTCTTTCATTCTTGTTTCCTTCTCTTTCTTTCTCTGCCTTCCTTCTCTCTTTCTCTTCCTTCCTTCTCTTTCTTTGTTTCTTTTTTCTTTTTGCCAGCCATCCCACCCTCCCCCTCTTTTGTCACCAGGGCCTTTGTCCCCATGCTCTCCCCACCCTTGCCCTCTTTTGCCCTATCACCCCTTTTCTTCTTTGTCTCTCTTCTTTGACGAGACATAATGTCACATAAGCATAAAAGACATTTAAATTATTAATAAAACAATTTTAAATAACTTTTATCCATTTTTCATTGTTCTATATTTTTCAATAATTTCTGTTGCCTGAGTTTGCACAAAAATGTTATTGTTTTCTTTACAATGTATAATTGTACATTATGGGGTTTTGATGCGAGAGAGATCATAACAAAAAGTTTAGGGTTCCGTGAATTTATTTGTTGCCTTAAGGGCTTCCACAGCCCAAAAAACCACTGTGCTAGACTATGGGCCAAATCTGCATCTCCATTTTGCCCTTATTTGTTCTTCTGATGGTGCAAGAAAGTCAAAAAGCTGGCTCCTAAACAACCCCATGGCGAGTATAAGAGCACATGCCTGGAAGGAGTTAAAGCAGCTGAACTCCAGCAATCCGCAGTTTCCACACTGTTCCCTTAGGGCCAGAGCCAACTGGTGCAATTCAGAGTGGCACTGAGTAGTGTATAACTTGCCTCAGGCATCTGGGAGCTGTAAAAAGCTCCTTTACAGCTGCCTCCCCCTCTCCTGCATCAACTGCTTATTGGGCACAGTGGAGACTTGAGCCCTATACCACCATTGATCGATCTGTTGAAACCCATAGCAAATGGCAAGTTCAAATAAAAATATCAACGATTGATGGGGGAGACCAGCAGTTGTGACAACCGCTCCTGCTGTGATAACGTTCCTTCTCTTCACTCATGTAAAGTTCTACTTGTTGTAAGCCTTGATCCAGATCCTCCACTGCAGTTTCCACCCACTCTAGCTGTTTCTGCACTCATATTTCTTTCATAAAATCTCTTACCATTGTATTACCACCAGTCGTGGGAGCTTCAGGCATTTTTACCACACATGCTTCTTAGTATGGAGGTATACCCAAGGGGAAAGGGACATAACCAGGGCTTCCTAAAGTCTGTTCTAAAACTATGGCAGGGAAATGGCCTGGCACATAGCTGGCGAGGCAAGCAAGAGAGCGAAGCCCACCTTTGTACACCTACCACTCCTAACTGTGCTTTGTATATAGCAAAGGATCTGGCCCCTCTGTTAGATGTAATTATAATAATACTCAGCCATTCCTGTAGTGATAATATGCTTTTAAAATGTCGTACAAACATCAATTAATTCTGTTATCCTTTGGGGAATCAATGGGGAAAGATAGGCTAAGAAAACATTTTTAGGTGACTTGCCTGAATCAAAATCTGTCTCCACAAGAAGATATGATTGTCCCATATTTCCAGAGGTAAAATAATCAAAGCTTTTAAACATTAAGTTGCGTTAAATGGCTGTTTATGCTGTATGTCTTCAAAGACATGCTGCAGATGTGATTGAATCCACACACAAAAATTGTAAATGCAGGAAATTCCTGGTGTTTCCAACTAGAGACTAACAACTCAATTTCCAAAGGGGTAGCCGTGTTAGTCTATTGTAGAGAAACAAAGAGAGTCCTGTGAGATTTTCTCCCACAAAAGCTCATGCGATAAATAAATCTGTTAGTCTTTAAAAGTGCCACAGGACTCTGTTTATTTAACAACTCAATGTCTTCCTGCAATACCTCTTTTTTTATTTTAGAGGCCACCAAGTAACAAAAGTCCTAGGTAAATTTGCTTGTGCAGCTACTATTGCTGTGTTTCTTTATTCTGTTATGCCCTATACTGTATCTCAGGAGAAGTGTAGCTAGCTAATAATATGGCAGTGTCCGTCACAACTTGTATTCTAGGGCTTTTAGAAAGAAACTAAAGCAAGAGGCTAGTCTTAACTTTTCATCCTCCAGTGAGATGCATTAGTCATTCAATGTGTTTAGGCCTCTAAAAACAGGTCACAACCTGAACATCAAAGCAAGAAAAATACAATGAATGTTTCACTTCTTTGCACCAATGTTTTGGTTGTTCAAGGCTGTTGCTTAGAATTTTCCCTATACTGATGGGGTAGAGGCGTCTGTGAAGTCAAGCAGGGATTCTACTGTGACGCAATCGAAGTGTCCCACAAAGTTGTACAAGTTTGTAGTTTATTAGACCTTGTGATAATCAGTGCCAACACAAAGTATAAAGATAACTCACCCAGTGATAATCAATATGCTATGTTCATACAATTATGACTAAAAGGCATTATATGCCACAGCCAAATGGATCTTCTCCGACTGTATGACTTAGACTGCATTTGCACAGCCTTTTAAAAAAGAAATCTCTCACCACTCCACTACATTTGGTAGGAGCATTGGTGTGTAGACAAAACTCAGGCTTTTTTTTTTTTTTTTTTTTTTGTGTGTGTGTGTGTGGCCACCACGTTATCTGACCCTGTTCACAGCAGGTCTACAGAATACTGTGGTAAAAATGCCTGAAGCCCCAACTACTGGTGGCAGTACAATGGTGAGAGCTTTTACAAAAGAAATACTAGGGCATAAATGGCTAGAGCAGGTGTTGGAAGGGGGCCGGATAAGCATCTAGATGGTTAGAATTTATAAGTTTTGAAAAGAGCAGCTGGAGACAGGGAGAAAATGAGAGATGGGTGGGGAAAGAGAGAGGAAAGAAGTAATAAAGAGACAGACCGTAAGTTTAGAGAAGTATGCAATACTAAACTGTATATTCTGTTCAAATCTTTCATTTTCAGGGGATGTTTGCTCCCGAGTAAGTATTCTACAAAGCACATGAAATTTGAAATTCCTGGCACAGGAGCCCAGCAAAAAACACTGCCAGACCTGCTGGTCCCTCTCCAATCTCATCTTAAAGACAGAAGGGAGTGACAAGAAAGAACAAGGGAATGGGCACAAGCAGAGCCTTGAAGATGAAGATTTGCATGCACATATCCAAACAGACATTCTCATGAGCAATTAAATCACTAAAGAGAAAAAGGATAACATGTACAAGTAGGATGCTATTTGCTATTTTCAGTTGGTCATAACCTCTTTTTATATCTTAAGCAGTGTTTTTTCAAGAGTTGGAAAGCAGGTATTCAGGTTTACAAGCTTAGTTTGACGTTAAATATCTAAATCATTAGAGTTAAACAGCTGACAGTTAGATGGATTTTTACTATGCTTTTGCTTTCCAACTTTACCTCCTAAGGAAAAGGTTCCTTTAAGTGGGAAAATTATTTGTGACTGAAGGCAAAAGGTTGTCACATGCATTGCCACCATGCTGCTATAGTAAACTGAGTTAATATCATGAAAACCATTTCTTAAAAACAATACAGAGTGTATAAATATACATGGACATAAGAAAGGGAATCAGTTTAGTTCTCCAAACTAAAATTAGACTCATGGCAGCACAAAAGTGTACTGGAGATAGCACAGGTCTAAAAAGTCTACAGAAAGTCACTTGGCTAAATTCAATATTAACTAACTTTCAATTTTATCTACCTAAGTTTCTATATTACACTCAGTTCTATATCTAGGTACTGTACTCAAGGCATGCAAGTGCATTATGAAAATTGAGACTTCGATGGACTGATTCCAGATTTACAAAGATTTAACTAAGACCAGAGTTTGGCCCACTGTTGGCAAAGAATAAAAATAAGAGTACAATATAATGATCAGCTAAATTCAGTCAATGTGACTTTCCTACCCAGAATTTTATCTGTGCTACTGAAGCTGGAGACTTTAAGGACGAGAACCCCTGAAGACGGAGGAAGTGGGAGAAGGGTGAGGAAAGAAGTAATAAAGAGACAGACCGTATGTTGTAGGGGTCAGCAACCTGTGGCACAGTTTGAATGGCATGTGGACGCCCTGGCCAAAGCCGCACCACTCCAGGCTCCAAACACCTCAGCAGTGCCCTCCTCCCGCCAGTCAATGCGACCCCGCCCTCCTTCCTCCTATGTGGGCCCAAACCCGCAGCTGCCATGAGCCCTACCACTGCCAATGGGCCCCGCAGACCCCCAATGCTGCCAACAAGTCCCTAAGCATTGGGAGAGGGGTGGGAGTTAGGAGGGAGTAAGGCAGACATGTTACTAAAGGTTGCCAACCCTCAGAGGTTACCAAACTGAGATCTCTGTGTTATCTGAGGTCTCAGTCAGTTTGTTCTATTTGCTACATTTTCTGTGCAAACGTTTCTCACTATGTAATGATTTTGACAAATTGATTACATTAAAACATGCTTCTTAAGAAAGCAGAGCTTCTCCATGAAAAATAATGTCCATATGCCCACAGCTACTGTGTATACCACATATTTTCATCTACATTTTCTTAAAAAAAAAAAAAATCCGTGAAGACCCTTTCAGTTCTGACAATATTTTTGAACATGATAGAGCTGTTTTTGTATAGCTCCTGCAATTTTATGCCACAAAACTTTGATGTAGAAAGCTTATAATAGCTTTCAGATTTTTATTTTTATGGTGTTTGTTTTGTTTATATCTGCATCCAGTTTAAATTGCAAAGATAACATCTTTTGACAAGTCACATGCACTAGCAGTCACAGAAATACAGAGTCAAGAAGCAGGGTGTCCATTTTGCTTCTGGCCCACTCCAGAGATGCTGGTTACAACCAATGCCAGCCACTAGAATACGATTCTGTTCAACTGACAGGCAAGATGGGCTGAAGGCCTTCTTTTCTGGTGAAGGCAATCCTTTCTGAAAATATTCACTCTGTTATGACCTCAAGAACTTAACTTTTGGCGGTTGGCATATATGTAAATCAAAGATATAAGCGTTGTGAGAGTTAGGACTCTATTCCACTTCTATTCTGATTCTGCCTCTGAGGCTTGGTCTACTACATTTATTGTGGATTTTGTTGGCAGTTGACAAGCTATGGACAGCAGCTTGCGTATCTCCCATCGACTTCCTAACATCTACTTGCCAGGGCAGCACCACTGTTCTGCGCTGGAGGGAAATGCCATCTTGTTGGTGCAGTACTAGGCTTCTTGCCATGGTGGATTAACAGCATCACCTTCTGGGTTTGATGGAGTGAGTCTTCACTGCCACTCAATCGAACCCACAAAATTGATCCTGCACTACTGGTGGTGCTGCCAGCAGTGTAGACGTATCCTGACTTGCTGCATAATCTTGTACAAGTCAGTTAATACCTCTGTTCTTCAGTTTATTTCTACTTGCTAAAGAACTTTGAGGCCATGTGATAAAATGTGCCAAATAAGTGCCAAGTTTGATTGCTAGTTTTACAGGCAGCCTAGAGAATGCCAGTCTTTTTTTTTTTTTTTTAGGGTTTTTAAAAAAATAGGCATCAAAGCATTACTTTATTCATCTCTGAAAATAATTAAAACAAATTGGCCCTTTCCACCCTATCTACACTGCTAAAATCCTTCTTCATGCCCTTTGTCATCACTTGTCTTGATTACTAAAACCTTTTATTGTATATTTTCCTGTCTGATCTCCCCGTCTATCATGTTTGATTCCAAAACACTGCTACAAAAGCAATAATCCAACTCCCTCAATCCTGTCCATTACACCTCATTCTTTGATCTTTTTACTCTCTCTCTCACTCCTCCCATAAATAAGTCAAACTCCACATCCTCATCCACAAGGCCTTATGTTATCTGGCCCATACCTATATCTCCACTCTCATTTTCTTCCTGCTCCTTCATATGCTGTTTGCAATTCTTCAACCTTCCTGGTCTGTCTCTTACTCTCAGCTTTGTGTCTTCTCGTTTTTCTCATCCATTAAGTATCCTGTTTCTTACATTCCCTCCAAACTCTTTAAAATAATCACTTCTTCCTCCTTCTCTTAAACAATAATGCCCATCCTTCCTTTGCCTGAGTTCGTGTCCATTGACTTTTCTTTATATTTCATAGACTATCAACTCTTAGGGCAGGAATTCTGTCAATCTGTGTTTGCAAACAACTTATATAACCATGATGTTCCATAAATGACATTAAAGGCAATAAAAAATTTACACTAAAAAGCAATTGTTCAAAAATATTGCTGAACAATAAAAAGTGATGATTTTCATAATAATTTTAAGACTTCTGATTCACATAATGAAAGAAAGTATGTCATATCCATGTAACATGTACAAGGGCAAACTTAGTGCTCATGTTTGCTCTTGCTCTTATTATATCTTTAGTGCTTCTCGGGATTCAAATATATTCATGTCCTATATTCAGAAGTTATTTGGAATCAGGCAAAAGTTTCAGATTTTTTTTTATTTCCAGATCAGATCCAGATCTAATGATTTTGCTTTATCCATTGCTAGCATCTCAGCTGTTAAAATGCTGTTTTTGACAAAAACACAACTGGTTGCTTGCAATCAGAGGCTATGTCTACACTGGCAAGTTAGTTCGAATTAAGGATGCTTAATTTGAACTAACTAAAGCCATGACTACACTAGGCTTTAGTTAGTTCGAATTAAGGGCTTCCTTAATTCGAATTAAGAAGTTCAAATAGGGTATTCGAACTAAGGGGTTAATTTGAACTAACTAGTTTGAATTACCCCAATGAGGCCATGTTAATTCGAACTAATTTCTTAGTTCGAATTAACCAGCCATTGAAATGAATGGGGATCGCTAATTCGAATTAAGCAAGTGCTTGCTTAGTTCGAACAAACGTTCCAGTGTGGCCATGCTAGTTCGAATTAAGCTAATTCAAACTAACTAAAATTAGTTTGAATTAGTTAGTTCGAACTAACTAATTTGAACTAATTTTAGCAAGTGTAGACATAGCCAGAGTTACTAGTTTGATGTTCTGAACAATACTTTACAATTACCACACCCACTCCATACTCAAGTTGCCTGCCCTTGTCTCATATCATTATACTTGCTTGTAGGTCTAGTGGGAATGCTATAGGACTAAGGCAAGTCTCCAAGGTCCAACGGCCGCTGAGAAGAAACAGGCCACCTTCTGATCTGTAGATGGAATGAATGGATTAGCAAAGAGCCAAGCCAGCTGTTGCAAGCTTTATCAGTACACAGCCCTAACAGATGGGAACTAATTCTAAATGCCTCCTGCTACAGTAAAGCAAGGCCCTGGTGATGGCCTTCTGTTCACTGGGCTTCTTTTTGACAGGAAAGCAGACACAAAATACACGAAGGGGGATATATACATTTAAAAATACATGTACACCTTTGGGACAATGCTTTGTTGTATTATGAATCTCAATCGGCTCTGGAGAATATCAGTTTTAAAACACTACAATTTTGCTGAGTTTTCAATCACTCTCTGGGTTAATGCTTAAGATTTTAAAAAAGACTTATTTTCTTTAAATCTGAAACAAACACATAATCTTGTGAGACTCTGGATGAGTAATAAGGGATATAAAAAGGCAGAAGCCACTGCAAATAACAGATATACATTTAAACTAGGGTGTTTTTGCTTTTTGATTTACTGCATGGTAGACACTGGGTCATCCATACCTATATAAAGCACAGATGCTGAAAATAGTTGCTTCCCATCCTTATGCAATTAGGGGATGGGATTTCTGTACTTTAGAAAGTGCAGATCTAGTATGTTTGTTTACTTAAGAAGTGTGAGATTGAGGGTTACCCCAGGATGATTTGGTCTGTTATTTTTAAAAAACTTTCTGTAACAAAAGGCAGATATGTATTAAGATGATTTTTTATTGGTGAAATTTCTGATTTATCTGAATTAAAAAGAAAATTAAAACAAAACCCACAATACGTTACAGAAATAGAAAATTACAAGAATGTAAAAAAATAAAATAAAACCCACCACCTGATTATGAGGCAGAAAGTTTACTGTCCACTGAACTATTAAAAATACAAGAAAGTAATTCAGCTTGCATCTATTTATGAGATGGAAATACCTTACCCAAATTGTTATATGGGCATGATTCAAAGCCAACAGATTCTTCTCTTACATTGATGTCAATGAGTTCTGACCACAAAAATATATGTAACTAAGTTCATAGTACAACCTGCAAACCTACATTTCACTTCTTTCTTCATGGGCATTAATGTGAATGATTCAGAATGAAACAGTATAGACTTACAGCCTGCTATGTCATAGCCTCATGTGTCATCTTTTCTCATTCCCTGATGAGGTTTTCACAAAAAGCATGTTTCAATCTAAATTTATAGTATTTTCAATTTGAAAAAGATACAAATTCAAGACTCTGCAAAACTGCCTACCTGGAAGCAAACTAAATATGCAGAATCTTATTTACACAATTATACTAGCACACTGCCTGGAGGTCAACCTTAATGTTTTTAAAGATATAAATTGCTGGTACAATTTGAGATATCTCCTTGTAACAAGTTTAGAATATTTACAACATTGCTGTTTATTTCTGCTAAAAATTATCTTTGAAATACATTTCCAAGTCAACTAACATAAACTCTTTCCATCCATTGCATTTAAGATTAATTAATTTGGCAACCACTTTCTTGAATTAGAACTAGAAAATATATGTATTATAAAAAAAATAAAGTCAAAACAACAAAACATTCCAGAAAATGAAGTTGTTTAATAAATTTTCCATACCTAAATCTGGATGAACTTTCATTGACTCAAGATGTTTAGAGTAGTTGGGTCATTCATCCAGTTCAAAACAAGCTATTTTATTTACTCTTACACATAATGAAATTTATGATGTAAATTGAAGAAAATGCTTAAGACGGACATGTTTCTTACCACACATTCTTCTGACTTAAATTAAATCATTTTTTTTAATTTACTGGGGAAAAAATATTGTGAACAGTGTGTATTTGTTTAAGAAGTTAGATAAGTCCCTACCCTCAAGACCAAAGATTTTCAAGAATCTCAAGTATAGTTCTATGCCTTCAAAACAGGAACAGATTCCTACATTGCTTCATCATACTAATGAGATCTATCCCAATAGCCTAATGAATAACTTGGCTGTGAATCCCTGCATAATCATGAAAGCGTTTTTGACATGGATTACAATTAATAACAACATCAGGATAAAATAGTGTAGAATTTAATGAAATTTTAGAGCACTTCAATCTAGACACATGCAGGATACCTTATGCATTGTTCATGATGTACAAATGCAGCACTTTAAGACAGGTTATTCTTGTGGCACATACACAAAAAATGTTATTTAAGAATGCTTTTTCGCTGTGTTCAAAGTTTATGAAATTTACTTAAGAATTCATCTCATGCCATCAAGCACTGTTTAGACACAAACAAAGCAGCTTAAATGGTAAACAAGTAATAATTTAAAAAAATATTTTAAGTAAAAGATCTTTTATATAGCAAAGTATTCGTTGTTTAAAAAACCAAACCCATAAAATCCACAACACCTTCTTCCCATTCCCACCCACTCCACCTGCACATCCCAAACCTATTAAGAATAAAATATTTTCAAATATGAGGTGCTATCACATGTTGAGGAATGGGAATATGGAAGCTGTCAAGGAGACTTCACATACATTATTCACTAGATAAGCAAAACTAACAAGAGTTCAGAATTTTGCATTGGTACTTGTAGGGATGCTCCTGTGCCATCATCCATTCATGTTCTGAACCCTTACTTCAGGATCATACTTACAACCTGTGAGACTACAGTTGTGATCAACTAGAAGCCCTATGCATTTTCATGGCATCTTCTGAAGAATTCTGTCACTTGTAAAGTCCAGTTAGAAACAGGACAACTTTGCTGGAGCCCTGGTAAAGAACTTGAAAAGAAAAGAAAAGAAAAGAAAAGAAAAGAAAAGAAAAGAAAAGA
>ML685810.1:16185733-16199519 GCA_007922175.1 Pelusios castaneus
CCCCCCCCCCCCCCCCCCCCCCCCCCCCCCCCCCCCCCCTCTCCTGTAGTAGTTGACTTCTGGGTACCTGTCTGGCTCTGTCAATCATTTCTTCACTTCTGTGGGTGGGTACTGTAGTTTTAAGAATGCTTGATAAAGACCTTGAAGGTGTCTGTCTCTGTCTAAAGGACACCCTAGACATGTTGATCAATAACAGAAAGTTACATGGGAATATTGCTGGAAGAGTCAAATGCAGATTTCCATTTGAACCAAGACATTTTATGAACAAATATAGACATTTCAAGCTTGCATAACAATTTTTGCTACGTTTTGAGAAGAAATTATATTATAAATCTGAGAGGGGGTGAAGGGACTGAATCTTGAAGTGTCCATAATAGAGACTAATATCTTTCCCTTTAATTTCTGTTGGTGATGAAGGGTCAAAAAAGATAATCCAGAATTCAAAAATTTCTAGCTTCTTTTCTTACAGAAGTATTTGGAAGCACATATTCTGTATTTTGTTAAAGTTTGTCTTTTTAGTTACATGTAATATGTCTGGACGTTCAGAAAGGAAGAAATAGATACACCAAAATAATTACAATTTTTAATAAAGATGGTGCTCTGATTGGCCGCCAGGAGCCAAAATCAGAAGTTCTCACTGATTTCCACTCTGCCTTTGAATACGAAGAGGGACTACCCATTCATCCAAGGCTGATGGGAACCAATCCACAGAAATACACATAGCAAACACAGATTCTAGAACCCCCCACAGAACAGACTCTCCCAGCATGCAGGTGTGCTTTGAGGGTCAGCTAATGCAAAAGAAGATCCACCAATCATTCCTACTAACGAGAGAGGGAGTGGAGGGAGCAGGAGCTATAGGGCTACTGAAACCCAAAAATTTCAATAACTATCTTGGATCAACTGAACTACAAATTCACAGTCTGGAATGGATGGTTCTTTTATCCATCATCAAACATAAAGCACCCTTGTAGTTAGGATTCAACCTTCAATCTTTCAGTTGATCCATTATATCTATCACTTGAATATGCCAAATTGTTTTTTTTTTTGTGAGAACTGACCAAAATAGTTGCCAGTTTCCTTTTTCAAGGGTCCCAAAATCAAAAGTATCCTGTAAATGGGTTCAGTAGCTATTAAAAAAAATTAGGATGACTCACATTATTTGTGTTCTAAGACTTCAGGGCAAATACTTCTAATACATTTTAACTACTGAAATTAATGAGCAGCTGATTTTACTTAATTTTTCAGGGTAGTTAAGGCTATCTGTTAAAAGAACACCACTCAAGAAAAAAAATTAAACCTTTATTAATTTTTTTGAAAAATTATTCATGGTTTGGAATACCCCCTATAAACACTTGAAAATAAAAATAATTTCCCCTCCAGATACTGACCCCATCATTTTGCCAGCCATGACTCCTGAACCCACTCTAACCATCTTTAGAACAGAGCTAAAATTGTCACTGCTGTTTTTATTACAACTTTCACTTTTAGAAAATCTTCAAATCAAAATCATTTCTTTGTGCCATAGTCTAGATGTCAGCAGAGCTTTAGGGGTGGGTTTTTGTTATGCTGTAACACCAGTGGGAGCACTCACACTTTTTGTATCACCTACAAAAATTGTAACATCTGCTTCTCAAATTTTCCAGATATCAAATGGATGGGGTTTTTTAAAAGTATCATGAAGACTAGTTAGATTTACGATCAGTATTACGATCATTTTAAGCTAAACTATGTTCTGAGGGGGTAGGACTGCATTCTTCTTTGTCATCTAGAAGGCTCCTATAGCAAACCTCTGAGCACTAGAAAATAAATAAATACACAAAAACAATAATGCCATATTCTGAGTTCTTGGCTATAATTTCCAACTTTTACAGGTACTAACTGAAAAACTTCTGACATGTAAGTTAATAAGGAGCAAAACATACCTAACTTTATTTAAGCAAGGGAAATGGGCTACTAAAATTACATTTGATACCAAATTTGGTATGAAAAAATTAAAGCAGTACAACCACACCGAAGATTTTAATTCTCTTCAACATTTCATTATTACTTTACAGAAACACCATAAGGAGGAATAGCTATTGTTTTTATTTTGTTTCCAATCGCCTTATGCTCCTAACCGTTATAGAGATCAAATTTAAATACACCAAGTAGCTAGCTGTTTTGAATGTCTGGAGCCGTAGTGAATCAGAATATAAGCATGCTGCAGTTATATCCAACCCTGCTGCCAGCCTGCCATTCACCCATCATTTGGATGGGTAATTTCTCCCCCTGGGACCATATGCAATGCTTAAAGCTGAGTCAGTTTGCCGTATGGCATTATTCTGTAAAAGCAACAAGACTTTGCTGGAATCTGACCTAGGAAGAGTAAAGACTTCTGCCTGGTTGGCTCAGCAGTTGGCTGGACACATTAAAAGAGCAAAAAAGAAAAAAAATTAAGTATCACTATAATTTGTGTGTGTGTGTTTCTTGTCTCAAAAAAAGCAACTAGTGGCTTTAAGCCTTTAAGAATTAGAGTTCCAAACATTAGTCTTGTGATTACTTGAAATTCAATTGCACCAAAGAAATGCAACAGCTAAAGAGTTCACAAAATTAAAATAATTACACTAAAAAGGAAGTATATAATATAATGTAAACTTGCATCATAACCAGACAATGTCGATGTCTGACTCTTCTTCTCTGTCCTCTCTGTCCACATTTTTCTTTCTCAAATCAGTCACACAAACAATCTGGACAACATCAGAGACGAAAGTCTTCTGGAAATGGTTACTGGATGCAGGGCAAGGATTTCTTTGTATTTCACAAAGTTTACTAATATTCTCCAAACTTATTTTTATTTTATCATGGCTAACTAGTGCAGTTGTTCACTGAATAGTGGGAAAACAATGATTTACAGGAAATATAATAGGTACTTCTGCAATAGTGTTTCTTTCTGTGCACAGTGCAATAATAAAGAATAATACATGGGTAGAATGAATGTTCCTTTTCTGGTAAACACTGCTTGTGCTAAAATTGGATTTTTCCCATAGTAAGTGACTTTGCTAACACTGTCTGAAACCAACAGTCAAATTCCAAAGGGGTAGCCGTGTTAGTCTATTGTAGAAAGACAACAGAGATTTAAGACAGGATCCAACTCTTCAACCCTTAATGAGACTACCAGTGTGAGTAAGGATTACAGAATCAGTCCTTAGGTATTCAGTATTATCAGCAGAACAATGGTGAAGAACCCACAGAAACAATAAGAAAGAACTGCTTGCCAAGAATATTGTAAAATGCCTATTAGAGTGAAAAAATTCTCTCTAGGCTCTTATTTCAGAAAAGCTCTAACTATGTATAGAGAAATAGGAAAGAAGGGAAGGAGAGTATAATTGTACTATACTTTTTAATGCAGATCTCTGCTATTTTCCTTACTGTGGACAACCAGTGCCTAGAAGGGGTTCAGCCAAAATGGAACCCAATGGCACTGACCCTGGGTATTAAAATATCCATATCTTCTTTCAACCTCACTTGCATACAAACAGCCTTTCCTCCTGCTCTGAAACATTATCATTAACCTCTGCTCTCCCAGGTGATGCCAACTGGCCATAAAATTAATACCTTCTTTCCAGAAAAAACAACGATGGATGGAAGCACCTGTCGGGCATTTTATTCTGTCCCTATAGTATTCAAATGTCTGTGAAACGACTGTCTACCCAACAGGAAGAGGGCTGAGTGCTGAGGGGTTCTGTTGTTGTTTTTAAAGGGCTATTTAGAAATACTAAAGCACAGTTTAATCACTCCACTTTCTAGTTTTATACAGAAGATAGCCATTCCCATTCCCCTCTACCCTTCTATGTACATTAATCATCTGGACTATTTACTAGAAAAAAACTATATGATAACCTTAACTTCATCATGTTGTTTTAAAATAAGACATTCTGTAAAAAGGAAGAGTGCATAATGCCTCCCTTGTGAGGCACTAAGGACTATGAATAATAATCAGAGGACTCATATGGCTTTATACAACAAAGCTCCCAGAAGATTAAAAAACTACTGCAGTCAGTCAGAGTTTTTGTTAAAAAGTGTTATTTAGTTTTTGTTTTTTAAATGTGTACAATAATTGTGTTCATAGTGGAGTTTAAAACACGGAACTGTATCAGATGCTTCATCCCAGCTCCAATGTCCCCCCTCAGTTACCTTCCAGAGACAGAGGGAGAGTACGCCTAGGTATCATCAGTCCCTGAATGAACTATAAAATTTTACAAGATGGGTGTTCTCTGGGAAATCATGTCTAAATTATCCTTGCAAAATGTGGCAGAAAAATGTTCCATGAGGAAATTCTGCTTAAAAAAAAAAAAAAAAAAAAAAAATCAAACTGGAGCTTTGGTTTGATTATGAGACAGCTAATCAGCCTACGCAAGTGGTATTAAAAAAAAAAAAAAGTCTCCTGCCCCTGTCTGAATGTTTTCCCCAGGCAGAACTGATTGTCTAGAATGTGTTAAAAATAAACAACTCACTAAAGTTCACAGGGAAGTTTTAGGAATACTGACTAATAGTACGGTCATAGACACGTGTAGTCTCTTGTATCAGAGGATCTCAAAACATCATGAAAACATGGGACATGTCCATTGTTTTCCTATGTTGCTTTGTCCGTTGCTTTGTTAATGTTGAATTGGTGTAAAACATTTATCATGTCAGAATGGTGATGTTCTGCATCAAACTACGTACAGGCATAAATAACTAAACAAGGTGCAAGGGAATGGAGAATCAAGCCTGTAATTCATTTCAACCTCAGAACAACCTTCAAAACAGGGAAATGATATTATCTTCATTTAATGCCCTGTTAGAATTTAGATAACACAGTGAGGAGTGCATTAGACGTATAAATGGACTGATCATACAGATGGAAAGACTGACAGGAAAGGTCAAATGACTTTCCCAAAGTCATTCAGACAGCCAATGGCAAAGCAGTCAATAGCACCCAGGTTGACTTGTACATGAGATGATATTCTTCTATAACAGCCTCCTACCAGAATTTGTTTTATCTGAGGATGTTTGCTCATTAGAGGCCATATATGACAATTTCCATTTTTGTTCAACTTGAAGTGATCTTGCAAGGGAAGAAAACAAACTCAGAAAAGGATCCACTTGATCATTTTAATTATACTACATTGCTCTTTTCAAAGGAGTATTGTGTGCCTTTATGGGTTGATGTCTTCCCCTTTGAAATTAACAAATTAGGTCTGATAATTAAAGAGTTGAAACTGGGTTGGTTTAAGAATATTTAATTTTACATAGTATTTTGCCTTTAAATCTGGAAAGTTATCACCAATCATGTAAACTCATTTTTACAAGTACACTGATTAAAATATATTTAATGCATTTAGGTTGACTCTTTGAACCACTGTTGTTTGTGCATTTAGAATCATAGAAACTGGAAGGGACCATGAGAGGTCATCGAGTCCAGTCCCCTGCACTCATGGCAGGACCAAGTACCCTCTTAAGGCATCCCTGACAGGTGTTGGTCCAACCTGCTCTTAAAAACTTCCAATGATGGAGATTCCACAACCTTCCTAAGCAACCTATTCCAGTGGTTAATCACCCTGACCGTTAGGAATTTTTTCCTAATGTCCAACCTAAAACTCCCTTGCTGTAATTTAAGCTCATTGCTTCTTGCCCTATCAACAGCAGTTAAAAAGAACAATTTTTCTCCCTCCTCCTCCTCCTCCTCACAACCTTTTAGGTCCTTGAAAACTGTTATCATGTTCCCTCTCAGTCTCCTTTTTTCCAGACTGAACAAAACCAGCTCTTTCAATCTTCCCTCATTAAGTCAATAGAGTTTCCTTGAATGCTGGCTATTTGAAATGACTCTCTGTAAATATCTGCTTTTAAATGATAGTTTCTATAAGCCAAAACAAGTAATTTTTTTAGTGAAGAATCCTGAAATTACATTAAATTGTTAATTCCATGCTTCATTCTCATATTTTCTTCTTTAAAAGAAATTTTTTTCAGGCATTTAAGTACTAAAGATTTTGGGGATCTTTTTCTTCTGAAAGGTTCCTCAGAGAATGACCTGCTGTCAAATGTCAGGATGTCATTGATGGCTGATGCATCATCTCAGGAACAGCATTTTGGATCAGATAATTGAAACTACCCAGAAAGGCAAATTTGGGCCTTTCTACTTCTTAAAGTAACAATCAATAGGTGTGACGCGGACATACTAATCACATCTCTTAAATTTTTCTGTTGTTTGATTTCACAAGGCACAGACCCCCAAAGTTACCTTTATCAACCTGGCTGATATTGTAGAAAGATTGCGTAGGGAGAAGCTGGCTGAAATCACAAGCTAAGTGTCAACCAACACCATGTCTTGAAAAAGCCTACTAGAAGAAAAAGGATGGCCTGTTTGTATTTTGTGGCTCACTCTCCACCTTTAAATAATAAAGCAAACAAGGATAGACAGGAATATTGGTCATTTCCTTGACATGCCCTCAAAGGGTATTATTTGTACTGTAATCACTTACAATATTGTCTTTTATCTGAAGCTCTCAAGAGTCTTCACATACATCACACATTTGAGAAGGAAATACTTTTCTGACAAAGAAACTGAGGCACAGGGAGGTTAAGTAATCTTTGTCATTAGTTAAATCACATATTAAGTCAGTGGCAAAGCTGGGAATAAATTAACAAACCCTGCCGCCCCTACTCTTACAATTAAGCTACAGTATCTTTCCACTTATAAAAATTTTCACTTCTCTCTCTTACACACACACGTGCACGCGCGCGCACACACACACACACACACACACACACACACACACACACACACGTAGAGTTTTATATAAAAATAAACACAGCTAGAGAAAACAATGCAATGCTGAAGTGCAAGCAAACCTGTAACTTTCTGGTAACACTCAGAATGAATGCACCATACCACTATTCCTGGCAAAAACAAAACCCGAAGCACAAGGTATTTTAAGGCTATTCAAAGTCTTAAACCAGTTGGTACATAAATTCTCCCCTTGGAATTCTGCTTGAAGCCAGCCTTGTATAACAAATGGGTGAAAGTGTCACAGAAAGGAGGAGGGAACCCGGTTCCCATATATGGGATCAAAGAACATAAAACATGGGAGACAATAAAAAGAAAGCAAGCAAGAAAAAGTAGTATTAAAAAAAGGCATGATGAATGGCATACATCCTTGTGATAATTCCTTCCCTGCTTTATTGCTCAGGACAGTAATGATCATACAATACTATACTTCATTGATCACTGCTTGAAATCTAAGCTTCATTTCCTTCACATACGTTAAACACCTTTGACTAGAATTCACTTCATGTAACTTTTCAGCACTTTCTTTTTAGTATAAAAAGAAACTACATATAAACACTGAATGAAGAAAAATCATTCAACATTATTGTTCTTTAACATCTATAGAGACAGGATATGTCTTTGAGGTTCAAAAGCTTCTGTGGCAAAGCAGGGCACCACATCAAGGCTCTCCATATATTACGTGCAAGCCTTGGGCTAGTGATTTAAAACCAACTTTGCCATGAGCTGCAAAGGCTTAATGCTACTTTCTCCACAGCAAAAAAACCAAACAAACCTCCAATCCCTCAAATGAAGAACTGAACCTACCCCTCAAATTATTTAACACTTCTTGACTTTACAGATAGGTTCAGTCCCAAATGAACAAGTGTGCTTACTCTGCCTAGAGAAAACACTTCCTAGAATGACATCATTTATGGAGAATTCTTATTGGTTTATCCTTCCCCCTTCCCTTCTGACTTTGCAGCATTCCCCCAGATAACCACATCACCTTCCCAATGTGGAACAAATAATGACCCTAAACATAGGAATGCACACAATGAATCAACCAACCACAGATAACTAATGCTGGTCTGTCAGCTGACAGACCAATATCTTATTCCAAAAGATAATGGTGATCTCATGTTAGGGGGAGAATGCCTATATCTTATTTGTAATTTGTTTATATTACTTTTTTTAAATTCTAGTTTTCCCAACAGAACAATTAATGCAGTACAGCTATAATGGATATGTATCTACACACACATACACACACACGCATATAGACAGACACTACACTTATCTACGAGTTTATAAGTCAAATCTTGAATTCCTTTTTCAGTTTTTATTCTAGACAAATGCTTATTAAGTAATGGAGCTATGCCTGAGCAAGGACAGTGTAAAAACAAATGAAGATATCACCCAACAGGAAGGATAGGTGAAAGGGTGGAAGAATTAAAAAAATAAAATAAAATCAAAAGGGGAAGTGTGATTAGAACACTCGGCTGGAGATGTGTCTACACTAGAAAGGTAAATTGACTACATTAGGTTGATTTACAGTCAGTATGTACACACTGCCCTTTTCAGTTGGTGGGGCACGTCCATCAACCCAAAAGGGGCATTGTGAGCTGAGATTTGATCTCACAGTTCCCTGCTGGTAGCCTGGCTGCCTTATATGCTCCCTCTCCCCAACCCTCCAGGACTGGGGAGGGGACCATCGGGGCCGAGAGTGGTTCAACGAAAGAGGTCTAGCTGCCCCAGCTTCTTGCCCATCCCACTCCGTGCCCACTTCCTGCTGGGAGCTGTGCAGCCTTATCAATTCATGGCTCATGGAACTGTGAAAGTGATTACACTGCCTGGCTCCCGGTGAGGAGTGAGGCTTCCTACCCCAGCTCCCAGTCAGGGGCAGGGTCTATTCTCACCCAGCTAGCAGGTGGGGGGGGGGGGGGGTCCAGCTGCCCAGCAGGGACAGGCAGGGTCTAGCTACTCACCTTTCTTGTCAGTTTCATGGCTCCTGCCACGAAATACAAGACAAGACGACCAACAGCCATGTAAGTAATGAACTACACCACCATAAGACGTATGGCTCTCGCGGAGGTGAAGTTATGAGATCAGCGTTGAAGGGCATTTACATTGGCAGGAAAAAGGCTGTACTGTAGACATTTATATAATTAGTGCGACGTAAGCTGCCTTTCATTGACTTAACTGTGTAGTGTAGATGAGCCCTGGGACTTAGGAGATCTAGACTGAGGCTCAGCCCTGCCTGAGACCGCCTGCAGTATTGTGGGCCAATCAATTAACCTTCATGCTGCACCTACCCAGCAACAACTGTAATAATAAAACTTTCTACTTCACACGGATTTTGTGAGCTTGAAAGTAATACCATTGCCGCCGCCGCCGCCACAAAGATTATTATTATTATCACAAGGATTTTGTGAGGTTACATTCACTAATATTTGTGAGGTGCTAAGCTACCTCCATGATGGGTTATGTAAGTATACAGCTGCAGAATGAATGGCTTATATATTGTTTATAGTATTTGGATATCAACAAGAACAACAAAAAGCCTAGCGCCTACTATAAACACTCTAGTTCCCCAGACCAGCAAGCCTGACTACTTTGGTAGCCTATTTGCTATGGCAAGGAACTGAAATTCTGCAAAACAAATCTGATTTTTTGGTGCAAAAATATCCCATAATGATATACTGTGGAGTTACAGCACACAGCCATTCACTGTAAAATATGAGGTTGAAACAGCCAGTAACTTATAAGCCTATATCAGATACCTGTGTGCTTCAATATAAATATGTTTGTGTCTGAGGCATCTGAAGAACATTGATTTCATGTGCAGCGTGTGTAAACATATACACAAATGCATAAAACAAATATAATTGAAAAGCTAAAAAATTAACCAAAGCCAAAAAAGTAACTAAAGGTCAATATGCATAAGCAAACACTAGCAATTGCAAACTTCCTTAGATCACTAGGTCCAAAGGGGTAGCCGTGTTAATCTATTGCAGAAAAACAAACAGAGTCCTGTGGCACTTTTAAAGATTAACAGATTTATTTATCGCATGAGCTTTCGTAGGAGAAAATCCCACTTTGTCAGATGCTTTGAAGAAATTTCCCATCTTCAAAACGTCTGACGAAGCGGGATTTTCTCCCATGAAAGCTCTTGCTTTCAGATAAATAAATCTGGTAGTCCTTAATGTGCCACAGGACTCCGTTTCTTATATTACTAGACATCCTTACAGTGTATTGTTATCGAATTTTATAGGCAAACAACAAAAGAGGTCTATTAAAATATCCTGCAGTTGTTCTGAAGATCACTTAAAAACAAAAGAGAAGTCGTTGCTTCTAAGCATGTATGTTTCAATAATAGCAAGGTTTAACACTCTGTCTTTATACTGGCTGAATAACACAACTGCATTACACTAAGTCTGAAGCTTCAAAATAAGCCTGAAATTAAACAACGGGAAGTAAGTGACTATGGCACTTGATTAAAAAAAGTCAATCAAGTTAAATGACAAAAGACTAGCATGGGTCAGAATAAAATGACTTATGTTTACTGGAAAGCAAGCCAATAGCAACTGTACCATTGGGAGTTTATAATCCCTGAACTGATGTAAACAAACTCTGTTGTTATCCTGTCTTTGGCACACATGACAACTCCTGAATATGCAACAGGTAGAAGAAAAAAGAGGTAGCAAAAAGTGTGGGAAAGACAGACATTCCTCAGAGGTATACTGCAGTTAAGTATCTTGTTTATTATTTAAAGAGGAAATACAGAACTTGCTTCAATTTTGAACATTATTGTTCCATACAGACCAGAATGCTTGGGGATTCCCCCTAGGTCTGGAGACAATGTCAGTAAGGAACAGCCTCAGGGAAATGAAAAATAATACTCAGACCATTAATTTAGCATGCACGCACCATTTTCACATATATTTCAAGCATCCTTACTTCAAAACTGGTTTATCCCTTACTGGAGTGATAAAATGAGTTTTAAATTTCACCACCTCTGAGATTCACTCTAGCTTCAAAGCAAAAGAAAAAGCTGTATGTCTATGTTTCTCTGTGAATACATAGACAATTCCACAATGCAAGGAGCACAACCTTATTAGAAAGATTGGCAAGGTAAGCAATCTGTCTAGTCAGATTAACACTTGTTAATTTTTTTTTTTAAGTCCTAGCTCACATATTTTAAATAGGTGCATTTTTTTTTTCCTTTGGAGTTGTAGGCTATACAGTTGGGTTCCACAGGAACTCCTGGAGCCAAGGACACAAGTGGCTTTAGAATCAGAGAAACTGGAAGGGACCGTGAGAGGTCATCGAGTCCAGTCCCCTGCACTCACAGCAGGACCAAGTACCATCTTAAACCATCCCTGACAGGTGGTTGTCTAACCTGCTCTTGATGGAGATTCTACAACTTGCCTAGGCAACTTATTCCAGTGGTTAATCATCCTGACAGTGAGGAATTTTTTCCTAATATCCAACCTAAACCTCCCTTGCCATAATTTAAGCCCATTGCTTCTTGTCCTATCAATGCTGGTTAAGGAGAATAATTTTTCTCCCTTCTCCTCTTAACAAACTTTTAGGTACTTGAAAACTGTTATCATGTCCCTTCTCACCCTATTCTTTTCCAGATAAAACACATCCAGCTCTTTCAATTTTCCCTCATAAGGCAAATATTCCAGACCTTTAATCATTCCTGTTGCTCTTCTCTGGACTTTTTCCAATTTGTCCACATCTTTCCTGAAATGAGGCACTCAGAACTGGACACAATACTCTAGTTGAGGCCTAATCAGTGTGGAGTAGAGCAGAAGAATTACTTCTCATGTCTTAGTTACAATACACCTGTTGATACATCCCAGAATGGTGTTTGCTTTTTTTTCTGCAACAGAGTTACACTGTTGAGTTATATTTAGCTTGTGGTCCACTATGACACCCAGATCCCTTTCCACAGTACTTCCTAGGCAGTCATTTTCCATTTTGTAAGTGTGCAATGGATTGTTCTTTCCTAAGTGGAGTACTTTGCATTTGTCTTTATTGAATTTCATTCTATTTACCTCAGACCTTTTCACCAGTTTGTCCAAATCATTTTAATTAGTAATCCTATCCTCCAAAGCACTTGCAACCCCTCCTAGCTTGGTATCATCTGCAAACTTTATAAGTGTACTCTCTATGCCACCATCTAAATCATTGATGAAAATATTGAACAGAACTGGACACAGAACCAATCCCTGCAGTACCTCACTTGTTATGTCTTTCCAACATGACTGTGAACCATTGATAACTACTCTCTGGGACCAGTTATCCAACCAGCTTTGCACCCATCTTATAGTAGCTCCATCTAGATTGTATTTCCCTAGGTTGTTAATGAGATGGTGATGTGAGACTGTATCAAAAGCCTTACTATCGTCTAGATATACCACATCTACTGCTTCCTCTCTGTCCACAAGACTTGTTACCCTGCCATAGAAGGCTATCAGGATGGTTTGACATGATCTGTTCTTGACAAATCCATGCTGACTAACACTTAACATCTTATTCTCTTCTAGATGTTTGCTAATTGATTCCTTAATTATTTGCTCCATTATTTCTCCTGCTACAGAGGTTAAGCTAACTGGTCTACAACTCCCTGGGTTGTTCTTATTTCCATTTTTGTAGATGGGCACTATATTTGCTCTTTTCCAGTCCTCTGGGATCTCTCCAGTGTTCCATGATTTTTCAAAGATAATAGCCAATGGCTAAGATATCTCCTGAGTCAGCTCCTAGATTATTCTAGGGTGAGTATCATCAGGCCCTGGTGACTTAAAGACATCTAACATGTCTAAGTAATTTTTAACTTGTTATTCCCTACTTTAGATTCTGATCCCTATCCCTTTTTTACTGCCCTCCTCTACATCAGGCATCCTGTCACCAGCCTTCCCACTGAAGGCCGAAACAAAGAAATCATTTAGTTCCTCTGCCATTTCCACATTTTCTGTTAGTGTTTTTCCCTCTTTGTTGAGTAACGGTCCTATGCTGTCCTTCATCTTCCTCTTGTTTCTAATGTATTTGAAAAATGTTTTCTTGTTACCCTTTGTGCCTTCAGTTAGCTTGATCTCAGCTTGTGCCTTGGCCTTTCTGATTTTTCCCCTACATAATTGTGTTGTTTAGTCATCCTTTTTAATTTGACCTAGTTTCCACTTTCTGTAGGACTCTTTCTTTATTTTTAAATTATTGAAAAATCTTATGGTTAAACTGGGGTGGACTCTTGCCATACTTCCTATCCTTCCTACACAGTGAAATAGTTTGCTCTAGTGCCCTTAATAATGTCTCTTGGAAAAACTGCCAACTGTCTTCAGTTGCTTTTCCGCTTAGACATGCTTCCCATGGGATCCTGCCTTTTTTAAATCTATTGTCTTTATTTTGGTGTTCTCTCTCCTACCATTCCTTAGAATCATAAACTCTACCAAAGGGGTAGCCATTTCATGATCATTTTCACCTAAGTTACCTCCCACTTTCAAATTCTGAACCAGTTCCTCTTTGTTTATCAAAATCAAATGGAGAAAAGTCTCTCCCCTAGTAGCTTTCTCCACCTTTTGAAATGAAAAATTGTCTCCAATACATTGCAAGAACTTGTTGGATGACCTGTGCCTTGCTGTGTTTTTTTCCCAAAAGATGTCTGAGTAGCTGAAGTCCCCCATCACCACCAAGTCCTGTGCTTTGGATGATTATATTACCGTATTTCCCCAACGATAAGCCGCCCCACATTATAGGCCGCCCCATTCTATAAGCCGCAGAAAATGCTCATTTAAGTTTTAGAACTCTAAGATAAGCCGCCCCATGTTATTAGCCGCCCCGTTCTATAAGCCGCAGATAATGCTCATTTCCGTTTTAGAACTCTAAGATAAGCCGCCCCATGTTATTAGCCGCGGCGTTACTGGAATTTACCACTCTCAAGCAGTGCTTTTTTTCTGCCGGAACGCACCGGAACGGCGTTCCGGCACCTTTTTT
>ML685810.1:16199919-16244672 GCA_007922175.1 Pelusios castaneus
AAAAAAGGTGCCGGAACGCCGTTCCGGTGCGTTCCGGCAGAAAAAAAAGCACTGGATAGGCCGCCCCATTTAAGGAAGCCGCACCCAATACGCGGTTTGTAAAATCGATGTATAAGCCGCGGCCTATCGTTGGGGAAATACGGTAATTGTTGAAAAAAAGCCTCGTCCACCTCTTCTTCCTAGATAGCTGGTCTGTAGTAGACCCCTACCATGATAATCCCCCCCCCCTTGATTTTTATTCCTTTTATCTTTACCCAGAGACTTTCAACATGTCTGTCTCCTATTTCCATCTCAACCTCAGTCCAAGTATATACATTTTTAATATACAAGTCAACACCATCTCCCTTTTTTCCATGCCTATCCTAAGCAAGCTGTACTCTGCTATATTAATATTCCAGTCATGTTTATTATCTCACCAAGTCTCTGTGATGCCAACTATGTCATAGTTGTGTTTAGCTACTAGCATTTCGAATTTTTCTTGCTTATTCCCTACACTTCTCACATTAGTATACAGATACTTAAGATACTGATTTGATTTCTTCCCCACACCCCGGTTCTGACTAGTCTTTCTTTTATCCCTGCTGTTGCAGCCCAGGCTCCCCCCAAGTTCTGACCGTTCCACCAGGTCTCACTGGTTTTGACTTACCTGTGGGCTTTGGTCACCTGCCCCCTTCAAACCAAGTTCAAAACCCTCCTCACTAGGTTAGCCAGTCTATGTTCAAATATGTTCTTCCTGTTCCCCTTTATGTCACCTTTGAGCTGTTCTTATTCTCAAGGCAATCAGGGTGCAATGCGGGCACTGCAAGTTAAAGCTTCAGGGTTTTGCTCATCTCCCATCATCGTCCAACTTTTGCTGATCTGTAAACAACCTACAAGGGCTGTTCTGGCTATCAACCAGTACCCTGAGCACAGCAAGGGCTCTATGAATCCCACTTTTACTAGGGATGTAAAATTAGTTACATGTGGGCACTGGAACAAGTGTTTGTGCTTATGTATTGCTCTCTAACACTGGCTCTCAAACTGGGGGTCATGACACCTTTGGGGTTCACAATGTGATTATTGGGGGTTAGGAGCTGTGAGCCTGATCCCAGTCAGGCACAAGCATGTGAGCTTGGCCTGCCACCAACCACAACATTATGAGCCCAGATCCCGGCCAGGCGCAGGGCTGTGAGCCTCCCTGGGGAGAGAGGGGTGAACAGTGACAAACAGATACTGCTCACCCAGCCCCATGTTCCTCTGTACCACCCTAGGTGGTTGTGAGGGGTGAGGAACAAAGCCCGGGTTCCCTGCAGCCAGGTCGCTTTCCCCACCTGGGCAGTGCTGTGAGGCGAGCAACAGAAGCTGCTGCTCTCTGCCCTCCCCTTATGCAGCCTACGTGAGGAAAGTGACCTGGGATTCAGGAAGCCCTGACATTGCTCCTCACAACATGAGGGCTCCTTGCTGCTCTTCTCTTCAGCAAGAGCTCCTTGCTGCTCTTACTGCCCCGACCCCCGCAGCCCTCAAGGGGTGCACAGAGGAGCAGTGTTGGAGGGGGAGCAAGCAGCAATACCAGCTATTCTATGTTTGCAGGTCAGTTTCCCCAGGTGGGTGCAGGAGAAGGGGTGCAGTCATTAGGTGCAAAGGGAGAACAGAGCTGGAGTTATGGGTGAAGAGTAAGAGCGTGGGAATTAGGGATAAAGGCGGAGTGGGTAGCCACAAGACCCAGGGATGAAGGGGATTGCCCCTGGAGACCAGGGCAATGGCGGAGGCACCCAGAGAGGTCAGGAGGTTACGCTCAGAGGCTTGCTGGGTGAAAGGGGTCTCCAATACAAAAAGTTTGAGATTTACTGCTCTATAGCATATGAGCTTCTGGCGGATGAAATAACTGAAGTCTCTAACAGCAGATCTCAAAGCAGGTTCAGAGCCTAAGAGAAGCAAGGAAGAAAAAAAAAGAAAAGCAACCAATAGAACCCGTACCTACTCCTAAGAAAAGGGTGATTGTGGAGTGGTGCAACAAAGGCAAGTGTACAGATAGAGACATTTTGTCCCATGATTAAGAAGCATTCCCTTGGAAGGGGAAACAAATTACTAAACAGCCCTGTTTCCAAAATTTTAATTTTTAAATTAAGCTTACAATATTTTTAATATCAGTTTTGTTAGTTGGGTTGAGGTCCCATAAAATTAAATTTTTATGTTTAAAAGTTTTGTGACAAATATTGCTAAAACTTCTGGGATTTTACGGTGTCCTACATCCACAGTATTACTGACACATCAAGAAATATTAGGAATAGTTTCGTGCCCTTCCATAGGTAAAAACAGGGAGGGGAGTGTAGGAGAACTGAAATGAATTTAAAGCTGTTGAAAACTAATGTCTACCACATGAGGAACAAAATAAGCATTCAGTTTTATATTCAATGAAAAAATAACTGTTATGAAATATTCATCTGAAAAGTAATTAAGCCCTGCAATTGAAAAGCTAACCTTTCACAATACAAAATAATCATGCAGCTTGGAGATTAACGCATTCTGTGTCCTCTGGTGTTCATTACAATTTATGTAACATCTCATCCACGCTGATACATGGATTGCTTATATATTTTTCTCTCTCTTAAAGCTTAAATGAAAAATAATCAAAATTGGTTCTCAGAAGCATTTCCCAACATGAAAGGCTGGATACTACTACTGTTGTGGTCATTGAGTAGCATCTTTCTCCATTAATAGTCCAGGTGGGAGAGTAATGAACGCAGAATTGGTCTGCAAGCATTATTTAAATTGGGCCTATTTGAACAAAACAATGCAGAGTTTTTGATTTTACAGTGTAAGGCAGCTTTAATTACTTAAAAGAATTTACTTGACAGCACAACACGAACTATGACATCTATCTATAAAGGTTGAAGATAAACAACCTTCTCATGCAGAACTGATATTCTATCCTCCAAACTAACAGCGATTAACCCATCAAGCAAAGAGATATTTTACAACTCCATTCATCTTAGCTAATCAGTATCTCCAGGAATATTTACCTTTTCATACAAAAAACCCACACATTTTAAATTGTAGAAATATAAATACGTATTGTATAAAATCCAGAATCTTTAAAATAGTCAATTCTAAATTTTCCTTATGCTGAATCTCATAATTAACTTCTTTGTAGTCTAAGCACATGCAGAGTTCAGGGATTATTCATTAGAGGAAGGAATTAGCAGGATTTTAGGCTTCAATGGCCTGAACAGACTATTAGCTTACATTTGACTATTAGGCGGGTAAGCAGAGTGGTCTCTAAAGTGTCACCAATAGATAACAATAAATTCTCAAAATGAGACTTAGCGCCTGCTTTTCTAATCTTGAAAAAAGCTGATTCCGCAGACATACAGCACCCATTTGATCATACACACTCCTGATGTCATACAGGCCCTTGACTACTCAGCTGCAGGTCAAAGGTCAAAGGATGAGTTAATAAGCTATGCAGATGAGTCCATGGCCACACAGAGCTCAACTATCAGACAACATTTCACACATCTGCAAAACAATGTGCAGAATCCCTGTGACTGCTTCCTTCTGATAGAGGAGTTTCTGAAAATGAAACAAAAGAGTGGTACAGAGGGTTTGCTTATTCAATAATCATCAGTGAGTTTCCTTTCATAATTTGCAGGGTCTGTATTTAGAAGATGAGAATGAAAAATAATAATAAAGACACAAAACACATGCACATCCTGTAAATGGATCTTATTTATTATGAGGACCGGCATCCTTTCCAACACTCCACGTAATTATAAGCAACAAGGGCTTTCCTTTAACCAGATCATTCAGTACTTCAAGAACAAGAAAACTGTCAGTGGAAACATGAAAACAGTCCAAAGAAGTTCATTTTTTTGTTTTGCTCTATTTTTATTAAATCTGCTTTGGAGCTGTATTTAACGATGAAGGAGCAGGTAATGCCTTGTACCTGGAAACCAGTGTAAGAACCACTTTGTTCTTACACCTGTCATTTACATCCTGGAAAAACAAGGTGGTTTGGTTTAGCTTTAACCTCTCAGGTGATGACACTCTTCTGCATTTCTAAGCCACATAGAAACAAAGCAGCCATGTTAATTACGGTTTTTAAGAACTCTAGAACTAACAAGAAAACAGCATGATCACAATCGATACAATGCCCTGGTCTATAACACGGTGCAATCAAGGAAAGATACAAAGTACTTAAAATAACTTGCAGATCTCCCTCTGATTGTCTACCGCAGTGGTTCCCAACCTTTTTGGCTTGAGGGCCACAAATGTAATTTTTAGAACCCTGAAGGGCCACCAGTCTATTTAATTAAAATATTATTAATTAAATTTAAATAATTTTTAATTATAATTAATTAAAATCAATTAGTGTAACCCATTAGTCTAAATGGAGAGTTTCCCTTTAAGAGATCTGTTGGGTCAGTGTTGCTAGGCAGATTTAGCAGCTTAGAGCCAGAAGTTCTGGTCTGTGGAGTGGCAGCTCTGAGCATGCTCCACAGGGTCCCCTGCTGCTTGCTGCTGGAGTGAGATGCCTGAGAGCGAGCAGCCAGGGTGGTTGGATTGAGAGGAGCCCACGTGCTCTGTGCACAGGGAGAAGGGAGCCAGGAGCAGACAGCAGGCTGTTTCCCCCCATTCTGAAGCATTTTGCTTCAGGTCAGTGATGTTGCTAACCCTCCAGCAGGGCAGTCTGGGGCAGTGGGTGCAGAAAAGGGACCACTGGAAGAAGAGGGGGGTTTCTTTTAATTGGATACTTTGAGTTGTATTAAATACTGGGAGGAATGAACAGTTCTTTACTGTAATAAGGGGGAAGAGTTAATTATACTTTGTTATTCTCAGAGTTGTATGTTTTCTTTTGCTTCAGGGTTTCTTTCTTTCTTTCTATATCTCTCTCTCTATATATATAAATGAGTGGTGCCTAAGCAGCAAGCTGACTGAAGAGCAGGGGTTTGCTTGGAGGATTCCAGCAGACAGAGCAAGGAGCTGCTTCTTCCTACTCAAGCCTTTGAGCTTAGCATACAGAGACTATCACTGGGAGCCAGATGAACTCCACCAGAACTTTGGGACACTTGAGTGGATAGTGTTTCTGAGGGGCTGCTCTGTTTAAATTAATTTTTTCTTGTTTATATGTAGTGTGAAATAGTAAATGTGAGTTCCCAAAATTAGCCACATCTTGTTATAGATTTATGTGGTAGTCATTATTTTGTTAAATCATATGATTTATATTATTATATTATATATATGATTTATATTAGCATTTAAATTAATTTTAATTCAATAGACTAGTGGCCTTCAGGATTCTAAAAATTATATTTGTGGCCCTCGAGACAAAATGATTTTTAAAAATTTGAAAAAAATTGGTTTTTTTGTGTTTTTTTTAAAGGAAAGGAAAAAGGGGCTGGACACCCATGAACAGGGCCAGCTTGTGGGCAAGCGTGTGGGCCCCAACCAGCAGCACCAGTGCAGCCCACGCTCCCGCAGCGGCCGTGCAAGCCCGTGCCCTCACCCCCTCAACACATACACACACGCTCCACAGTCGCGCTTGCCCATGGGCCCCCCAGCACATCTTGCAGCTGTGCCGACCCACAGGCCCCCCAACATACCCTTCAGCCATGTCAGCCCGTGGCCCCTGCAGCCTTTGACCCTGCCCCCAATCCGGCCCTGACTGGAACCGGAGGGGAGGCGGGTGGCTGCAGACGAGCTCCCAGCTCCACTCGGGACTAGGCGACTGCAGTCTGGCTCCAAGACAGCAGCTGGCAGCACGGGCCATTTTAAAAAGCCATGGGGGCCACTTTTGGCTTGTGGGCCAGGGGTTCGGAACGCCTGGTCTACTGCCTACTTACCCTGGTGTTTTCAGTAGCCTGAGTTGGAGGAAAATCCCTTCCCTCCAACTCAGTGCTACTCCTTCTGAAGCGTGGTTTTACTGGATGGCATCCTGACCAAGGAGAACAACCTGACAGCTGTGAATTTGCTGTCATCAATAAAGACAAGCCCAAGTATGTTTCATCTTCACCTGGATAAATACTTTAGGCAGTTTAAAAAGCACCACTGAAAAAACTGGTCCTGATTCACCACCACTCCATTACTCCATCTTTAAACAGGCATTCCCTTGATTTCAAAGCAGTTACACAGAGGCGGAACAAAACTGATATAGTGACGTACAGACCTACTAAAACAATCAATTCTGAAGTAAAATGCAACTTCAAAGGAACACTTCCATACCTCGAAATGCATACTAACAAAAATAATAAGCTGCAATACTGAACAGTTCTAATAATACATAGCCCAGAAATAAGACTTAACCCCATTAAGTCAATGGAGCTATGCCAGTTTATCTCAGCTGAGAATCTGATCCTACAGATTTAAGAAAAAATGAAAGTCAGTGTGTCAGTTCTGACAAAAGAATGAGATCATTATTAAGAATATTGCAGACCTCCTCATTTAAGGTAACATGAAAATACTTTATTGAGTAACTAAGTTAAAACCATCCAAAGTGGAGTTGAAAGTAGCAGGAAGAAATCAGGACTAATTTAAGAAATAGATTAATCTTGTAAGGTCAAATGGCTGGAGTTGAGAGAAAAAGAATAATAGGAAAATTGTTTAGTAAACTGATTCACTTTCATGTCTTTGTACTATTTAAAATAATAAAAATAACAGACTCACACCTAGAGTTTATATAGATACAGATAATAATTAAAAATAAATATAATTCAAGGCAACATGATCAAATTGAGCCATCTGAATTAATTTGAGCAACTTTCCTATAAAAGACAGAGGTTTTGTTTTTTATTCACTTAGAATATATAGTAAGATAATGAAATCTCTTCTATTCCAACTTGTCTTTTATCCTTGTACTTTTTAGCTAGAGATGGTTTTCTGTATTATTGTGCTGAGTCAATTAAAATTATATTTACAAAAAGAGACCTAAGATTAATTTTCCCCTTTCTTTCCTGCATTTTCTTGTTTAATTGTGAATGAAGTTAGCATTAATCAAAGTGAGGGACTTGTAGCACAGATCTGAGCTAAGTATACAGCGGCACTATGCAATTTTCCACCATTAATAACAGCTCACAAATGCACTTCAATCATGACAAGCAACTCCCCTGTCAATTCTAGTTCTGGACCTCACTTGAAAAATTATTATTAATTTTGCGATGTGAACAAAAGGAATGGGCAAGAAAGTCACTTTCACTGGAGACTTTATACAGAATTTGAACTTGATTCTACAAAAAGTGAAGTATTCTTACTGTGTAACATCGTCTCTGAATGCCCCCTTTACTAATTCAAAGCCCAGTGACGTCAATGGGAGTCTTTCAACTAACTTCAGTGGATTCTTTAGTAAGAAAAGTAAATGTGAATTAGTCTGCTGTAACAAAGTAAAATCTTTCATTGGAAACCAAGAACCAAACAGGAGATTGGTAGTTCAAGCTCTCATTGTAAGATCCAGGCCAAAATTTTCAAAAATGTTTGCAGTCTAAAAGTGAAGCTCTTAAAACCCATTTGATTCTCTAAATAAATGATCTGATTTTCCAAAGTGCTGAGTATGTAACAGCATCCCCACTGACTTCAAAGGGATAGCACTGCAGAAAAAGCTCACAGGAAGTATTCGGTGTGAGGCAGGGCAATGTTGCTTCTAGTATCTCCAAAAGCGTGTGTTGACCAACAGTGGTCACTCAAAACTAATTATATATATGGAGTATTGATCCACGGCTTTCACATTTTAAACAGTAAGGAGACTGAAACACTCCCATTCAATGAATTCAAAACTGAAGATGAACTATACAGCTTTCTGTAAGAGGCCCTGCCCAACCTTCAGAAGTTTCACTCTTCCACTCTTCCCTCTCCAGCATTCAATGACAATTTATTACCCCCACAAGCCACATTCCACTTGCCAAGCAGGAGTGCCTGCTAAGCATTCAGCTGTGACTTTCTGGAATCCATGAAGCTGAACTGCTGAGATTTTAATCTGATAGGCTGTGCCCCAGTGCTAAATCTTTATAGCTTCAGCCTACAGGGAAGGGTGTTGCTTCTTCCTATTTGTTGATATAGAACATGTAAGGCACATGATTCTGATTGATCTTCTCTTGATTAGTGTTAGGAATTAAAGGCAGGGATTCCTGACAGCCCTGATTTTTAACAAGTTGATGGAGACCAGTTTCCCAACATGGTCCTCTGCCTTGAGTTATAAGTCTGTTGAGGTGTGCTCCCCACCCAAAAGTGACGTATTCAATGCCACATTTATTGTTGGAACTACATGAACAAAAAGGAAGGTACATCTGCACAGACATTGTGTTGATCTTTCCACAAATCTAGGGAGTTCTTCCCCTAGAAGGGAACCATAACTTTATCCAAGATGCCTCTGGTTTAGGAATAAGTCCACCTGAACCATTTCGGAAAGTGTCAGGCGACTTAATCTTGCATGTTCAGTCATAAAGTGCAAACTGCTACATGAATTAGGAACTATAAACAATTCCTTACTGTAGTACAGGGGAAGGAAGGTCATGGCTGCCAACAAATCCAAATATTCTCCTATGAATTGTATTCTCCATACATGGTCTAACTTGGACTTCATTACATTCAGCTGGAGACCCTGATTCTGGAAAAAAGAGAGCAGTCTGGGCGAAAGGTAATACTGCTTTTTTAGATTGGCCAGAGTAGCCAGTTGTCAAGATATGGGAAGACTAAAATTGCTTCTGGATGAAGCTAAGCAATTACTACTGCTAGAAGCTTTGAGAACATCCTTAGGGCTGAAGGGAAGTACTTAACATTTAAAATGGTATTTGCCTATGATGAAGCATAGGTATCTCCTGCATAAGAGATGTATCACTATATGGAAATAGGTGTCTTGTAGGTTGAAGGCCAAAAAGCAGTCTCCTGGCTCTAAAGAGGGGATTGCAGCTGCCAGAGTTAACATCCAGAACTATTTAGATTTTCCAAATTTATTCAGCTATGTTAGGTCCAAGGTTGTTCTCCACCTTCTGTCCTTCTTTGGCAGGTAAAAATACTTTCCATAAAATATTTTCCTCCTGTGAGGGAATGGGACCAATTCTTTTGGTCCTAAACAGAGAGGGAGTAATACACATCTTGACTCCATATAGTCTCCTGAAAGAGGTTCCTGAAAAGGGATTGGGAAATGGGATGAATATGGTGTATCTCTACCATATAACCTCCATGACCCACCTGTCTGTTGTAATACATCACCACACTTTTGGGAATGGAGAAGGCAATCTCCTAACGCGTGGAAGTGGGCAAAAAGTTGCAGCTTTGAAACTAGAAATGAGGGAGGAGTCGAGCCTTCAACCAACCCACAAAATTGCTATTTCAGTTCTGATTGGGTACTAGCTTTTTTCTTCAGGAACCTCTGTCTTTTTCTAGTGGGTTCAGGCCTGCAAAGTTTGCTTCAAAAGTGGTTCTGTGAAAACCAGAGAACTGAGCCAGGTACAATCTCTCGGCAGGGTAACTAACACCTGCTAAATCTTCTTGTTTGTTAGGGTGGATATACCAAGAGACCTCAATGTAGCCCTGGACTCCTTCAGCATGTGCAGGGACTTGTCCATAGTTCCCGAGAAGAGTTTCTGACCATCAAATGGGAGGTCTTCAAACCCCTTTCTGGAATCCTAAGAACTGGAGGCACAATGTCCTACATGTGACAACTGGTGTGGAGATAGATCTTGCGGAAGTGTCTGTGCTATCCACACATGCTTGGGATAGGTTCTGGCTAATGAATGACATCCTTAATGATGGTCTGAAAGTATTCTCTATGCTCTTGTGGAAGATGTTCAATAAAGGATGAAAACTTGTTGTAAGTTGAATAGTCGCACTTGGCTATGATTGCCTAATAATCTAAGACCAGATATAAAGAGGTCTAATCTTTTCTGGTCCTTGTCATAAGGATTAGAAACAAAGTAATGCTGTCTACCCTGCTCACTTATGGCATCCAACACCAGAAAATTAGGTGGGGGATGGGAAAACCAGAATTCTAAGTCCAGGGGGATGCAATAATTTTTTATCTGCCCACTTATAAGTTGGTGGTATGGTTGCACAAGTTTGCCACAAAGTTGTCACTGGATCGAGGAACACTTCATTAATGGGTACCATAACCTGAATGATTGTCGCCAATTGCAAAATGTTCGGGAGCGTGTGATGCGAGTCTTTAATCTCCGCAGAAGATATCTCGAATGTGTCCACCATCCTCTTCACAAGACTTGGGAAATGATGAAAATTGTAGGCCATCAGTGGTGGTGGAGGCATGACTGCCTTGTTCATAGACGATGAAATAGGGGTTTGAGGGATAGCCTCTTTGTCCACCCTAGAGTCCTGTTCCTCAAAGATGTCCTCAAGTTCAGGATTTCAAGATGGGTAATTGGTAAAGAAGATTGTGTAACTCTAGTTTCCTGATGCAGTCTGGTGGTCTGACAAATTGCTGGTAATATCTAACTCAAGGATCCCAATATGGCCATTGCAACATGTGCACAGGTCAAACAGACACTGATAATACAGAAAATCTCCAATCAAGGGGTCCAGAGGCACTCCAGGGATACCTGAAGTTGGGCACCCTAGGGATAATTCTTGAAGAAGCACACTAAAACCAATAAAATTCCCTCCCTAGTTTTTCAAAACCCCTATTTTTGATTGTTACATGACTCTAAAACATCTTAATTTTCTCAAGATTAGAATTTCAAAATACCAGATAAATCCTTTTCAACAAAACAGTATGAACAAAGTGCAGACTTCATACAACTCTTCGTAATTTTAAGTGTCAAATGAGAAAATATAAAAGGTTCTTCATGAAGTCCGTATTTATAAATTCATACTCCATTGATACCAACTACATCTCCTCAAGTTTAAACTGAGTTTTGTCCTGCTTGCCTGATGCAATATCCATATTATAACGCATTAGAACACTTACTTAAGTCCAGTATCAATTCAGGTAAGTTAACTGAATAATAAAGTAACCCTAGACATTACTTTTAATTATTAGCTTAATTAAAAATTACTATAAACCAGACCCTATTGAAACATTTATGCTTAGTGACAGCTGTTTTGTTTTACATCTAAAACCAGCCCAAACTTGAAAGGAAGAGAAGTTGGTGGTATAATCCCTGTGCCTTAATAAATAAAGCCTACGTCATTTTGCTACAGCACTACCATGGCAATTAACACTTAAAAGAAAAACAGATGCCAGACTAAATTTATTTGTTAAAATAAGCAACAAAACCCCCCGATAATAATGGATCACTATAATCAAGAATTTTAGAAACCACATACATCTTGGGGGTAATTTCAGTGTTGCTTTGTTATTCAATAGTCACAGCAAATTTTATTTATATAAATTTAGCTTGCAAAAGATTAGGAGTTTATTTTAGGAGCAATCATTCCACATAAGGGAACACAGCGACATTCAGGAATGGACATCTGTCACCCAAGCAAATACCACATCACACATTCACAAACTAATTCTCCAAGTGGAAAAGGGGAATTAAAACACGTAAAGTCAAAAGTGCATTACAGGTATTTTTAAACTTTTAGTTACCAATAATATCCAGACACCATGACAAATGTAAAGTATTACATACTGAGGAAGAGCCAAGAAACGCAATGACAAAGGACAATAAAAAATGTCACCTGAAATTGGAAAACTCAAGCCCTGTATAGTTCCATTGCTTATCATACAATGGCTAAAGGAATGAAGAGAGGAGAGGAGGGAAGGAAGGAAGTCACATTCAATGTCATCTTGACAGTGAACTCTTATTCAAAAACTCTTATTTTTCCTTCTTGAATAGGAGAGAAGCAAGTGCTCTTCATAATCACATAAATGACCTAGCTCTCTTTAAGTGCTCTCTCTCAGATCAACAAAGGGCTAGCACAAGCAGAAAGTATTACTCACAACTGTCCTTTCATCTTGCTGTAAAGTCCTTACCACAACCTCACCAGAAACAAAACCTTTAACGGCCAAAAACTTTAAGAAATACATTAATCAACTTATTTTCCTGCTTGTAGTAATCCAGTACACAATTGTGTACAATTAAACTAGACAACAACAAAAACCACAAAAGAAAATGAAAACGCAACAAGAGAGGAAGTAGGAGTGAGGTGAAAGTCAACTTTTATTTTGCTGTGGGAAAGAAATCAATAATTTTAAATTGGCACTTTACAAGGACAGGAGGAAACAGTTATTCATCCTTACTATGGACTACTTACTAATGCTGCACTTTCAAAAGACCCTCATAAACTACTGATTGGACTGCTAAGGTTTTTACTGAGAGAGACCTTACTGTGAGAAACTGCATCAAAATGTACCATGAAATCTTTAAGCCCACTCTCCTCACCCCCAGCAGACACCCAAATGAGCCCCCTGCAGCCAGCAATGGACAAGTTAGTGATCCTTAAAGTGCAGAAAGAGAAGAGGGTAGAGAGCAAGAGGAATCACATTCATGTTAAATCAAAGCAGAGAGAATGACTTAAGAAATGCTTCATAAGAATGACAAAAGGAATATTTTCAAGCTGCCAGGATATTATAGTACTTCATGCAAAAGTAACACAGAAGTGTTTTGCTACTATCTTACTGAAAATAAATTGACAATATAAAACCTTTTTAAAATCCAGGGCGTAGTTGAGATTTCTGTTTTAATTCAAGGAGAAAAGAATGTAGCACAAGTACAAGTTCACTGAATTGGCACCCCAGCTAGCTGCCAGGAGGGGGTGGGAACAGGGCGATATTGAAACGGATTTTTTAAACTAAAAAAAGTTATATCCAATTGCAAGTGATCTGCTTTGTTACTGTAACAGTTCCAAAGCACTCCCCCACTCCATACTGTCTCTGTGAAACACAAGGGGACCAACCCAATGCTGCAGAAGTTTGAGTTTTTCACCAGCTATCTAAGCTAGTTAGTTGTCTGCAAGGAAAACTAACCTACTGCTCTCCCAAGAAGTCAATCTGAAATACCGAACACAAGAATTTCAATTTCTAATCATTCATCTAAAGAAATGGTGAGGAACCAACTCAAGCTCATGGAGATATACTGAGTCGAAATTCAAATCCCCTCAAACAAGATGCATAAACCCCTGCTGCAAGACAGTATTCACTGAGAAGCTCATGAGTCATGCGGCTACAATGTACTTCCTGCAACAACAAAAAGCAAAAGGATACACAGGGTTTTAGAGCAAGTACTAGGGCAGCTCAGAACGCCTTCAGAAAGTAAACCCATAAATTCACCTTCTGCCACTAATATGAAGCAAAGAGATCAAGCTTATATTGTGAATAAGACAGACCAAAAGGCAATAATTCATTCTTCTACTTCTACCAGTAAAGAGTATAATAAACCACAAAACAAAACAAATATGAGAAAATCCTAAGAGAATACTTGGATCTGACCTTTACTACTACTTTTTAAAAAAAGAATTCTGTAAAATTGTTGCTGTCTTAGTGACTACAGAGTAGTTTCTTATGAATACATAATTATAAACCCGTTGCTGTCAGGTGGATATGATGTACCTAGCCTGCATTCATAGTTTCTTCTCATAAAGACACAGGAAGCATGTGTTTACTTTACTACTGAAGTGCTAATGAGAGATACACCACACACCAATCAATCTTGCCAAAGAATTAAAATATAAACATTAAACTCTTAACCACCCTTTATTAGATGTTTTCTCATATTTTCCTCACTTCCTGCAATTTGTCAGATTCAACTGATCTTAAGGGATCTCAAATCACTTCACAACAGATCCACAAAAACATGCATATAACCTATACCTCAAATACACTACCAATTCAATTACCAAAAAGCATGGAAATCAGCAGTAAAGGTAATATTTTAATCTTGCCTAACTTTCTATTCACATACCTTATACTACACGGGAGCAATTTATTACTCAAAATGCATTCACACTCATACAAAACAATCCCCCTTCACTTCCAACAAGCAAACTGACACATTGGATGTCTGCACTGGGCCTGTTTGTATGCTGGAAGTGAAAGGAATTGTGAGAATTTCATTTTTAATGCTATATATTAATATGATTAAGGTAATGAGAAATTGTGAAGTTTTGGTATGTGATATAAGGAATTCGTATTTTCCAAGCATGGTATTCAAAAATTATTTTTTAAAATAATGCTTTCTCAAATAAATTAAATATGTGGTGGGTGGTGGTTTTGTTTGATTGGTTTTTTAGTAAGTACTCCTGGGGACCTTATTTCCTGTTGGCAATGGAAACTAGGAAAATTTAGAAATAATTAGAAGTATAGACTTAAGTATTTTAATGGCCAACGCAAACCGTGCTAATGAGCAAGTTTAAAGCAATATAGTTTAAAAGCTGTCAATTGAAAACAGTGAAAACAATGGGGCACTGAAGATCTTGAACTGAAATACTTAACAAGTTTCACAAAGAACATAAATTGAGAGGATCTAATAGAAGTCATTCTTCCAGGCAGTCAGAGCAATTGGTGGAAGTTAATGAGCTTGAATACAGATCCCCAAAATATCCTGTTAAGTGTGTGTGTGTGTGTGTGTGTGTGTGTGTATATATATATATATATATATATTTTTTTTTTCAAAAGTAATTTTTTCTAATTAAACACATATGCACCTACTTTTCTTTGAAAAGAGACATTCACGTATGCTGGAGAAATTGTCTGAGGACTAAGTTTCAGTGCAGAAGATAATGAAAACATTAAAGGTAGTAACAGGTGATTTTAGATGTCTCAATTACTAGAAATTGCGCATACTGTTCAAAATATAATGTGGTGTTTATAGCTGGTGAGACTGCACAACTCAAAAAGAACGCTGAAATCTATGACTGACTGAAATCAGTGGAAAGATTCTCAATTGATTTCAACAGGCTCGTCTGGACCAGGTCCCTAAAGGAGAAAAGAGAAAGGATAGTAAAAAGTTGAGAAAAAGCTCTCAGAAGAAGGTATGGAAAAAAGCACAGAGAATGTTAGACAAGAAGCAGATGAATGGTTGTGACGATAAAGCATCTGAGCAAGATGAAGGCAGGAAAGAAAACACAGCAAAAGGCTTGGTAAGTGATTTGGAAAGATTATTAAATATTATAGCAAAAAACAACGAGAGTCCTGGGGCACCTTATAGACTAACAGATTTTCTTTGGCATAAGCTTTCGTGGACTATAACCCACTTCATCAGATGCATGAAGTGGAAATCACAGAGAAGTATATATACACATGCCAGTGTAGGCAAAGTCAGTTCAGAGAGCAGATGGGGCCTATTCACACCTGTTGATAAATGTGTGAACAGAACAATTACTTTTTGTAGTGTGATAACCATTCCAACTCCCTATTCAGGCCCAGTCTGATTGTGTCAAGCTTGCAAATCAGCTCCAGCTCTGCAGTTTCACGCTGAAGTCTGTTTTTGTAGTTTCTTTGTTGAAGTATGGCAACTTTCAGGTCATTCAATTCAACAGGTGTGACTAGGCCCCATCTGCTCTCTGAACTTACTTTGTCTACACTTGCCCTCCTCCATCCTGGCATGTGTATATACCTCTCCTCTGTGATTTCCACTTCATGCATCTGACGAAGTGGGTTATAGTCCACGAAAGATTATGCTGAAGAAAATCTGTTAGTCTATAAGGTGCCACAGGACTCTCGTTGTTTTTTGCTGTACAATAGACTAACACGGCCACCCCTCTGGAAATTAAATATTATAGGCTGTTGAAGAAAGAAACTAGATACAATTCTAAATAACATAATTAACTGTGTAAATATTTTAATGGTCTGTTTTAATTACGGAAGTCTGTACAAGGTTGTTCATATATCCTTGTGTTTTTAATCAAATAAGCCTTCCTCACATTTTATGGTTTTGTATTTGTTAGTTGTGAATTCTTACTAAAACCTAAATCAATCAACTTAAAAGAACTTTCTGCAGATAAAGATATTATCTGAGGTTGTGTGTTCCTAATAGTCATAGATTCCTCACATTCTTCATTTTCTTAGATTGTTATTTTTAAATTTTCCTGCCTTTATATGCTGCCTGCTAATGCAAGTGTACACTCTTTTGTGTAGCTTTCTGTTGTTATAGCTGTGTCTGCTTTTATAAAAGGTATACATTATTAGTCCTTGTCTGTATTAAAGACTAGCCTTTTGTGTCAGCAATCAAGAGCCAGCAACTAGCATAACTGTAGTTGGGAAATCTCTAGTACAGATAAAGAAAGCCATGATTTGCATCAGTGGAGTTCATTCCAGTTTCAAGCACAGGTAAGTTCACTGGTACACATTGCAGCTTTTCTTCCTTACAGTAGAGACTTGCACTAGTTCGTGATTGTAGTAGCTGCTAGGCTTAGACAGTTGAAATTGGGACTAATCCCTAATACAGACAAGGCGTTTAGCGCTGTCTAAGTGTGGCTTATGTATGGACACACCATCTGGATGCCTTTCCTTGTACTGTATTGTTCTATATTGGCTTTCTAGTCGTTTCTTTTCGTTCCAGATAGACACATTGTCATAGAATAAGTCATCCATAAAAAGACTGGCCTCATAGCAAAAAATAAATAAATAAAAGCAACGATGATTAAGATATATAATTTTATGTGTATTTAGTTTTGTTTTCGTCTCCTTTCCCCCATCTTCTGACACATGAACACCAACTATGCTGGCATTGTTACAGGTTCAAGCTGTTGGTGAAATCTGAAGTTATTCAGCCAGCTCCCCACCGGATGTAAACTGTCACAACTCCCCTGAAGCTAAAGGAGCTCAGTCTGTACATCAGCTAAACATCTTGCCCAAAGACTTCAGAGATAAGAGAATCTGAAAACACTTTGACTTCTGGGAAAATTTCAGAAATAAATGATTTTACGTTGTTTAGAATTCTGCAAAGACAGCTCTAGGAAGTGCAATGAGTACCTAGAAAATTCTTTATTGAAAGAGTCCTTGCTCGAGAATGATTTCTATGAATTCTCACATTTAATCGAGGGATTTAAACCCTGTTTTAAGTGGAAAACTCAACCCAACTTTAACTGTGGACCCACAAGGGCACTTCCATAATATATTCATTTTGGGGGATCCAGGACTGGGCTTTTAAAAGAGTCAGATATTACAAACACACCATTCAAATATCAGTCGAATATCCGTGCAAAATTCTTTTATAAGCAGGTGAAAACACCAAATGTTGTAGTAGACAGGATATGTTAATAAAAATTGGAAAAATGGGCTTTGGTCTCATTCAAGTACAGATTTTTTTTTTCCATGCAATGAATACTGACATTTATTTTAGATTTTTTTAAATGTAATTACTAAAACCCAGCAACTTAAAAGAGTCTTGTGCAGATAAAGATATTGCATGTTTATATATTCATGCCTAATATTTCTTCCTTAGTCCTGAGATGCAGGTAGCAGACTAATTTTAATTAATAACTTGGCAAATGCTATTTAAGTCACAGATGCATTAAACACAGATTGCAATTTCCATCTGAACACATCTCTCTGTAAGTATATCAATAAGCAAAGTTCACTCGAATATAAAACTTCTTGAGCAGCTTTTTGACTGCACGACAGAGCACTATTTTGGAATCTGAAGACTACCCTCACTTCTTGTTTGTCATACTTTATTAACATATGGTTTCAGCTCTGTAGTCCCTCCGAGAGATACAGTATATCTTTACCACAACATACAGCAAAGTATTTATGCCAAAGACATTATTTAACACTAGGAATTTTAATCTTTTGTCAAAAACTAAAGAGAGTTTTTACTAGTGCATCTATAATTTTTTCAAAAATTGCTAAAGTAACAAGAACCCAAATCAAACTCCAAAACTAGGAAATTCTGAGATGAGATTAAATTTCTAGACTTCTTCTTATCATTAATGCACCTAGCTGTGCAGTACGTACAATAGGGTCTCAAAAAAGAGACACTGGTTAGAGCTCTCTGCAAGTAGATGGAATTTCAACGCTCTCCCTAAATTTAATTTCATTTGTTGGCTTCTTTTTTTAAAATGACCTTTTAAAACTTGCATATACATAGAGTGACATGCCAGTGGCTCCCAATCTTTTCAGTAACACAGCACACTTCAATGAGACAAACAATTCCATGGCCTATCCACTTTTTTCAGCTGAATTGATTGCTCATAAATGTCAGATTTACTTACATTTACTACGGTTATGGTCTTACTAGAGAGGTTTGCAACATAGTGCATAAAACAAGCTAAAGAAGGATCAAATGCATTAATGTTTCAAATCCACTGGAAAAAATACACGTCATCTCAATTTTGCCCTTTGGCCACCTGTGTTTAGAATGTTCACGTTTTAGAATCAAAAGACTGGTATCTCGCTTTTAATTTGATTATTAATTTTGACGAGTTTTAATTGAGTTGTAATTTTGGTTGGCTAGATTATTGTTTAAGATGAAACAATGTTTGTTTTAATTATATTCGTTATTGTTGTATAAAATTTCACGGCACACTTAGAGAGTTCTTGGACAGTTGAAAACCACCATTCTAAGCACCGAGGCAGGTCAAACATTTGCATTGAAGTATTTCCAGCTGGTGCTATGTGTTGAATGTACATCTCACACACATAAACATGCATTCTTTTTTATATGAAGGTCTGGATGGATTAAGGATAAAATCATGAATATTCACCCCTAACTCACCAGTTTGAGTACAGCCTAGGTAGCCTATGTGAAATAAATATAGTGAACTCAATACATTTCCTAGCAAATAAGCATTTATAACCTAAAAGCCATCACTACAACTGGAACCCTTGTTGTGTACATCACAACAGCCAAACAGCTAAGCATTATGAGAGACCATCTCATCCCTAGAGATAATCCTTCCTGGTCTAGGGAGATGAGGGGCGGAGGGATGACATGGAGTGGCTCACATCACTGGTGCCTATGCTGAATCTATTCTGTGGATAAATTGAGGCCTTCAGCTTCCCCAGTATTAACTGCACTTTTCAACAAGTACAACAAATGTACCATTAAAACAAAGGGAAAAAAAACTGAAACAAAGTCTAGGCTTTTCAGCCTCCAAGTTTGCAAACGGAAACTACATGTGCGCGAGCCTGCGGGGAGCAAGAATCTGCACGTGCGAAGTACTTGTTTACACTGAATACATGCTTTCTGATAGAGACTATGGACAGGTCTACACTTAACAATGCGGGAGTGAGGCAGCATTTTAGTGAAGATGCTATTGTGCTGATGCGAGAGAGTCTCCTGTTGGTGCAGTTAATTCGCTCCAGTTTGTTGACAGGAGAGGTCCTATGCCCCAGGGTTAGGTCAGGGAAACTGCACTGATCAGGAGTGTGGATTTTTCACATTTCTGAGTGATGCAGTTATACTGCTGTAAGTTTGTAGTGTAGACCTGACTTACGGGATCCTCTACACAGTTCTTTAGTTGGCCGCAACTGCTGTGTAAATTCTAGTGCACACATGTGTTGCAAAGACTGACTGATTGAAGGGACTCTGTTGGTGCACAATACAAATTCCCTAGTGTGAGTTAATGTCGTCTCTCTTCAAACAATAGTACATAAATGTACATTAGGGAACGGATAATGCACAATAGCAGGGTTTATCTTGGCCGGTCATTGAGCAATATGCTGGTGCCCATTAGAATTTACCCCACAACAGTTGTACATTTAGCCCTAGTCTACACTTGTCATGCTTTTCAGCAACAGTCAACAGGAGATATGCAAGGTACGTAAAATACTTTGCGTATCTCCCGCCGACTTCTTAACTGCTCCCTACTTATTACACTAAGCCGACCGGAAATGGCACCTGGTCGGCGTAGTGCTACTAAGGTTACGGAGCTGGTGTTACTGCTCCAGTTCCGTGTTCAATTGAGTGTGTCTACACAGATGGCTCAATAGAAGCTGGACGATCACGCAATTTTGCTGCCATCGGTATAGACTTACCCTAGGGCACCATACATACAAGTCCTAGAAATTATGTCACGACAGTGTCTAGACTGAAAACAATAAAAATGAAACAAAGTGTTCAGCTGATGAGTTGGCTCTATTTTTGGATGCACGGAGAAGAAAATGCAAGTGAGGAAAGCATCACCTCCAAAAGTTGTGTGTATACGCGCGTGCGTGCACACACAAACATTTTGAAGAGAAGGAGTCTGGGGAGAAACTTGACACAGATGTAAAAAATGACAAAATTTTGCTTTGACTTGAGCACACTAAAACCAAGGAGACTGCACATGGTATTAGAAAGCACAGTACTTGGCTCAGTATCACTTACATTTAATGAAGAAAAATAATCTGATTTGCATCATTTTTGCAATGCTTCAAAAATTAAGCCTCTTTCAGTCTTAAAACATCTTTAAAATATGAGCATCCTAAACTGTTCAAAGCTTCCTTCTAAATTGTTGAAGGAGAGCTCAAGCAGAGCAAGGGTTAAGTCCTAAAAATAAGAGAGCAACAGAGCAAATCTGACTGCATGTTTGAAAAAGCCTATAAAATGTTACAAGCAAAACAGGAAAGCTTGTGTTAATAATGCATAAACCAAAGAAGGGGGAAAAAGCTGCCCATTTAATGGAATAATGCTTTTATCCTTGCAGTTGAAATGAAATAAACCATGACTACTAATCTAGTAAAACCATGTAAAAATGTAATTTTTTAAACATCTCCTAATAGTTCAGTAAGCACGCTAAAAATCAAGGCCTTGTGTACAGCAGTGTTCAGCTAAATACCAATCTCCTCTCTATGGAGGCCATTACCCACCCTGTCACCATAGCAACGCTAACAGAGTGCTTGACTTCAAAGACAAAGATGTAATTTCAGACTTCCAGCAGCCAGAGGGAGTGGTAAGAATATTCTGCCCAGGCTGTGTCAGCTGATGATAAATTATAAAAATATCCAGGAAGGTTATGAGGTGGATTGAACCACAGTATTCACAGTCCTGGGGGAGATTTTTGCATTAATCAAACACACTCACAGAGACAGTGAAGTCAAGAAGTAAACAGGAAAGACTCTCAATGGAGTCAGATTAAACAAAAATTACATAGCACAGAGTCCTGCCTTCCTTTTATTTCATTCCCAGGCAAAAGTAAAAATAGCTTGCATCATCCTTCTTTTCATTCAAAATAGAGCCACTGCAGGATCTGCATGAATGTTCTAACGGACTTGCTAAACCACCCCTGTAACTGCTACTTCTATATTTGTGTAACTCCAGCATTTGTCAAAAAACTGTTTCAAATACCAAGCAGCCAAGAAGCAAAATCTATTTACTCATTTAACTTAACAATGCTATAGCCTCTCGGATTTTTTGAAAAGCAAACACATTTTACTCTTACAATTTCAATGTAATTAGAACAAGAAAGTGTTTATTGAAAGATGAAAACTGTAGTATTTTAAGATCAATTCAAAGAAGAAAGCAAACACTAGAAGGAAAAGAGGGGGAAATGGTCTTTAGCTCACTTTCAAATATTGCCAATCTGTAGCCTGTGGCAGTAAATAATGATAATATAAAACCACACAGATTAGTTTAGGCTGCATTACAGTTCATCAATATGTTCCTGTGAAACTATATAAAATGACCACTTAAAAGCCTATGCGTGCAGCTGGTCTTGTAGCCTAGCAATAACACAGTGTCACCAGGAAGCCACAAAGCCAAGTCAGGTCCATTCTTTGAATTTAATTCCCCAGGTCAGCAGGAGGCATGTGTTTCTTCTATAGGAAGGAAGGGGAATTCTCACTCAGAGGGGCACCCTTACAGCTGACCCAGCAGAGGCAGCAGCATTTAAATCCTGTGGACTGGTGTGAGGGATGTACATCACTTCAGTTACAGAGAGTGGAGTCAGCCTGATGTGTGGAGCCTTCTGGAGAGGGAAATAGGGTCTGGGTGAATGAAGATATTAGAGGATGACCTATCCATAGCCCAATACCTTGACATCTCACTTGTTTCTGTCTTGAAATCTTATATGATGACTTTTTTTTCCAAATCTAGACCGCGTTAGGTTACATAACTTGTCTATTATTTAGTTAAGGGGGAGAAATATTAACCAGGGCCATGGAGTTGTCTGTTCTTTCCAGAATGTATGTTCTTTGCTTCCACTTGGGTAGCTACCAGAGGGGATCATAAGTAACTTTGGGCTCTGGTATCTTCATCTGTAAAATACATTCTTATCTCAGTACAGCACTTCAGTGTCCAAACTAGCTAAAAGCCCATCTCATTTGTAAAACCTGCACCCCATGACAAAAAGAAAATGTGCTAGCTATCACCTGTACACAAATATGTATCACTGTAAAATTCATTTCCCCCTTCCTACCTATTACATTTTGAAGTGTCAAGAGACATTCCGTGCACCCTCCATGTAAGCTAAAATATACATCCAGGTTAAACCAGAAGCTCCAAGTCTCAGATGCAACATAAAATTGAAGACAAGCAAGGGCCTGACTCTCCACTGCTTTGCACCTTATAAGCGACATTTACACCTGCATAAACCGAGGCATGTAAAAAGCAGTCTCACAGTGTTTTACGTTCATGATTTACAGGCATATATATTTGATCCACACAGTGCTGGGCACTTTGGTCCTGACCCAGAAAAGCATTTGCACCCTGATTTAACTTTAAGTCCACCTGGAATGACTCAAGGTCCAGCAAAACATCTACACACCTGCTTAACTAGGGCTGCAACTTTCAGCCCCTTGCAAGTTGGAACACTGTGTGGGGTGTGAGGAAAGAAAAATCAAGCCCAGAGAAGCCCCCAACATTTAGAAAAGGCTGGAGAATATCCCATGTTCCAGAATATTTCATTTTAAAAGGGAAGCTAAAAGTAAAGAGATTTTTTAAAAATTTCTTTTAGAACAGCAAAAAACAACTAACAACAGCTTTCAGTTCTGAAGAATTACAGTTTCTTAGCAGGGGTGAGGGGAGAGAAATGTCAATTCATAGTTCCTTCTCCATTCCTGCAAACCAACATTTTCAATGATCAACCAGCAGCAGAGGACAATTCTCCTACTGAGATTATATCTACTCTGCATTGCAAACTCAGGTCTTGTGGACTCAGTGCTTACAAGCTCATGCTTGAACACCCATGCTGCACTGTTAACCTGATTTACAATTGCTGGATCCTAGGCACCAAACCATGTTAGGGTTTCCATACTATATTACGCAGATCTTCTGACTTGGGTCTGTGGCTTGAACTGTTCTTATTACTAAAAATATAGTGTAATCCTGCAAATTAAATATATAGATTATGAAGGTTCTTCAAAATACCCAGAAAAAAAAGAGATCAGGAATAAAAAAATTAGCTTGCTTCCAAGGATGGCAATAAAAATGGAAAATAAAGGGGCCAAATTCTGAACCAACTCATACAATTCATGTTTGTAGAAAATATGTATCAAGGTATTTTAAACCAGATACAGTATATTGCAAAATTAGAAAATTATTCTAATCTTAACAGGTTTGATAAAGACAAACCATTTTCAGCTTCTAGCTTTCTCAAGAGCTTTTTGTAAATTAGTGTACTGGGCTTTGGGCAGCTTACATTTCATTAAAAGTAAATAAATAAATAAATAACTAAATAATAATAAAGTTTTACACCTCTTCTCTTTTTTGATGCCCAAAGATAGCCAAAATATTTTAATAATTTGTTGTACTATACAAATATACATGCAGGAGTGCAACTTATGAGTTTATGACATGAAACACCACTGGGTCTTTTTTGGGTCCATTTATTGCATGTACCACTATCTTAATCACCTACAGATGCATGTGTATTAGTACATACAAATATACATATACATATTCCCACTCCCACAGTGTGTTGAACATTACATCTCTTCTTAAAATATTTATTTCTTTAATAATCAGTAGCAAGGGTATTTTAAAAACTGTTTTTCCTCACATAATTGCCATCTTCAGAAACAGTTAGACCTGACAGATCATGTAGTGCAGTTTATAAATTCATGTCACTTAATCAATCATGATGTGAAATAGAGAATCCTGAACAGCACATTTTCCTGTGCTAATACAATTATTCAAATATGCCTCAAAATTCAGTGCTTGCTATTGATTTAGAACAACAGTTCTCAACTTCTGGGGCAAGATGCCTCAGAGGGTCATCTGCAGTTATCTGTGAGGAGGGGAAGGAGATCACAAGCCTGTTGTCTCTTGTCTTAGGCCTGGTCTACAGCGCTAGTAGCATCAACAGGAGACACGCAAGCTATGTACTGAAAGTTGCATATCTCTCGTCAACTTACTAACGTTCCCTTTACCATTTACCATTTACCTTTACCCTTTAGTATCTCCACTGTGCTGTGTCATCTGGAAACACGCTCCAATCAACGCAGCATTATTCTATTTTTGGGGGGAGCGGTTGGGGGGGGCGTGGCATGGTGGGAATTTATTGTGTCGGCCAGAGAGCACTTCCAGTATGGATTGTGTGAGTCTCATCTGCCCGCTCGATTGATCCATGAACCCAAATCAGCCCTGGCAGTGTAGACATACCCTTATACTAGATTGTAAACTCTTGGGAATAGTGACTATCTTTTTGTTTGGGGTCATTACAGTGCCTAACACAGTAGCGTCCTGGTCCATGACTAAAGCTCCTAGGCACTACGATAAATACGAATAAAAAAAATGTAAATAAACAAAGAACAGGTGGTGTATGAAGGGGATCTACTATCTGACTTCTAATGTTGTTTGTCAGAATGAGTTACTGGATTTAACCAAAGTTCTGACACTGAGAACTTCCCTTTAGAATGGGAGGCATTCATCAGTAAAGGAGTCAATCCACAGAATAAACTCTTACAAAAAAATACTCGTGATAGAAATAAAAGAAAGAGAAACTATTAACAGTGTCTCAGGTATTTCATGAGCTCCTATTCCAATGAACAATATTCTTTTTCTTATTTTTCTATACAGTGATCTGAATGTACACACAAGAATAAACAAAGGTAGGCCACGCTAAAAATATATTAAGCATTACAATTTAAAATCTACTATCTACTCAAAACTTACAGGTAATCAAAGAGATGAGGAAAACATGTACAGTCATAAATTGTGGCCATGATTGTCAAAAATGAAAATCTAAAGTAAAGGATCTAAATCCTTATTTAGGACACTTAAGTGTCTTGATATTCAGAGGAGCTAAGCACCTGCATGCAGTTCCCACTGACTTCCACAGGAACAACTGGATACTCAGCACCTCTGAAAAATAAAGCCACTTACAGAACATAACTTCAGACTTCCGTTTTGAAAATGCTGTCCTAAAAAAAATAAAGGCAATTATGGCATTAAGCTTTAACTATTCCCAAATTCTAATCATGGCTCTGATACAGCCTCCTTGAAGGGGCTTCGCAGGTCATTTCATTTTTCTATACCAAAGTTTTCCCAAGTGTTAAAGAGGAATAACAATCTACCTGTCATACAGCGTTGCTGTAAAGATGCTTTTTGAAGTGCCTTGAAAATGTAATATGCTGAAGAACTGCTTAATATTGTTTTACATGGTTCCAGTACTATAAGTTATTTTCTATACTTGTATAGCAAGCATAACACTGCATTTCAAATGTTTTAAATAAACATGGCCAGTCTATCAAGTAAAAGCAAGCATCCCTGAAAGCATGGAAAACAAATGAATCACTAATAACAGAATAAAGAAGCTAAGAGATCTTATCTATATTTGCATATTATTATTATTTTACCAGCAAGAATACTTACTTGAAGAATAAATGTTCTCATTTTCATGGGTGAAATTACCCTCTTTGCAGAGGGCTTGCTCGGGGCTACTCATGCATAAATTCAAACTTCACTTACATACAACTGGAAGGCTTAAAATGAACTGAAAAGGGGGCCTCTCAGCACAGAAGTTAATTTGACCCTTTTGGTGAAATCCTAGTTCCATTGAAGTCAATGGTAAAACTTCTGCTGACTTCAATAGGCCAGGATTTCACCTTTTAACTATAAACAGGTGAGTGATTACAGCATGTAGTGAGACAAATTCATCCCTAGTATATCATTGGCTTCAATGGAATTATGTCCCACGCACAACGAAGCCCAGTATACAGACCCGCAAACGAAAGTACATATTAAAAATCCCTACTAAAATCAGTGCCTAATTATGGTAATAGAAACTTTTAGAAATTCAAGCAGACAGACAAGATTTTATTTTAGATATGTGTGCACGCGCATGTGTACAAACACGTTCTACCTTTATTATGTGAAATGGCAGAGGAAGAATAAATAAAAAGGCAACAAACCTGAATCAGGAATTAAAATAACTTTTTTTTAAAAGTAGCAGTTTCAAACTTTTCAACCTGATGTATAATGGCAGAGAAAAGCATCTGAGAAAGCTTAGTCAGTTCTTTGTAGCTAAAAGCTTTTTTCCCTTTATTCCAGGCTTAAAGAAAGTTCAGTGGGGCATCAAACTGCCTCAGTTTTAAATTACAGTCTGTACTTTAAAATAGAATGCATGCACGACATGTTCCTGAAGCTAGAGGGTGGGAGTGTTATTCACTGAAAATTGAAGGCTTGTTGAGTCAATAATCTTCTTTCACAGAGTAACAATTTTCAGCTAAAATTTCTTGACCCAAACAAAGGAAAACAAGATCATTCAGTTATTTTACAACACTCCAGGAGAAAGCAAAAGGAAGGAGGGCTGGGGGGGGAAGACACCACTCTCATACCTCACTGTGTAAAAACAATAAAAAATTTCATTCACAAATAGTTCCCAAAGAGTTATTTAAAAATCAAGAGATGAATAAAAGTCAATAACCAAGAGCTACAACTTCTACCATGTACTATCCATGTATTTATCAGCCACAAGCTACATTTACCTTCTATTACCAAGAACCAATTTACTGACCTTTCTTCATATCAGCAATAAAATTCTGGGTTTTCTTAACGACACTTGAATTTTTATTATTTTTATTCTGTTTGTTTATTTATTTACCTGCAAAGTAAACATCTGGACTATGATAGAACCTTTACCACCATCTTTCCCTTACTATTGTTGATTTCCCCTTTCTCTACACCTCTGTAGCCTGTCTACCTTAATGATGATTTATTTGTATTATGGTATCATCTAGAGGCCTGATCCCACTGCACCAAGCCCTAGATAAATGTAATAAAAAAAACTTTATCATGTAGGAAATGAGAGGAGGTCAGTTTTACCAAGTCTCAATTACATTTCCAAAATAACACTGGAAATTATTTGCCTTGTCTACACAAGATTTCAGTCATTTCCTATACTTGTTCAGGGAAACCTTTTGCTGAAAAGGGTAGTTCTACTTCCTAATATGACAAGACATTTGGCTACCATTACTCCTCTAGATATCTCCTCTCATCAGCTAAGCATCTACCTGAAATATTACTCCATGGCCCAAATCTATCTAACTTTATGGTTATGTTGCACCATTCATTATATTAGTTGAGCAATGAGCCTTGGAAATCCAGTTTTTCCAATAATAGCACCAGTTCAAAAACACACGGCATGCAAAGGAATAACTGCTCAGCATTTTACATGCTCTTTTGGGATCAAGTAAAGCAGTGCTTTTTTGTGACGGTATGCAGTGGTACAGAGTACTGGCACATTTTTTTGCTGGCCCCGCTGTCCAACTGGGAGGCGGGGTCAGCAGGAGAAAGGAGTGAGCTGCTGGAAGAAGAGGGGTGGCGCAGGCATTTTTCAAATTTACTATCAAGATATGAGTACTGACCTTTTTTTAAAAAACAAACAAACAAACAAACAAACTAAACCTCAAAAAAAAGCACTAAAGTAAAGTAAGGTAATACACAAAGTACCAGAAACATTAAGTGGTAAACAAAACCACAGAGGAACAGTTGATGTGTTTTCCATACTTTCAAACGTTTTAAAACAGGACCCCATTTTACTCAGGAGCTCAGACCTCTATAAAAGTTTGTGCACCCAAATTTAAACATGATTAAAGGTCATAATATCATACAAGATACAGACAGCATTCTAATTGCATGTCTCATTACTATTTTTATTTGTTCAGAAAATTATTGAGCATTCATTTAAAAGACCCAATAAGGAGATAATAATTTAGGATTAATTTAAGAAAACAGAAGTTAAAGGCAGAGAAGACCAAGTACAGTATTTATTTCATTGCAAAACAAATGGATATCATCTTTCCTCGCTTACTCCAAAGGAAGCATCTGATATTATACTGATTCTAGATCTGATCTTAGCTAAAAGGGTAAGAAGGAATGTGTTAAAAGACTGCTGTATAGTTCAGGGCAGTGGGCTAATGGATGTTGGAAAGAGCAATTCAGTCTCCTCTAGTGGCCTATAAAGCAGGGGACTTGCAGTTGGAGTAGGAGAAATGTGTGTTCTAAGGCAGTGTGATCTTGGACCGTCACTTGACCTTGTATTCAGCTAACCAAACTGGACAAAATAGACCTTACTTTAAAATAAGATACTGCATCTGAACTTTTCAGGGGAAATCAAATAAAAACTAGTAACAAATAATGAATGAAACACTCTATTTTACCCCCTCACCCTAGCTACTCACAGCTGATGAAAAGATATACACATACCCCATACATGAAGAATCGATAAGCAAACTAAGCCCTTTTACAGCCTGTAACAACCATGTTACTCTTATATCATTAGGGAGCATTACTTACAAAGTCAGCAAAAAGGTAAAGGACTTTTACCTTTCCAATGATCGCAGAACTGTATATCTTTTGCTACTATTCCTTAACTTTAAAGAAATCTCTTCAGCAATAGTTGTTCTCCAGACGTTTTCATGCAGGCTACCCTCACTCCCCCTTTTGCCTAATAGGGAACAGTTTCCATTTATTACTTCCTTTCCTTCACAGAGAACTAAATAAGCAGGTTTTCTCAAAAGCCTGGCATTTCCTTCCAATTGTGACCAAAACAAAAAGTGCTGTAAATACTATTCCGTGCAACATTTCACTTGCACTCTTACTGACTCCACATGGTCAAAACCCTCTGGCAAATCCTCCAGATAGCTGAAAGTTTAGAAGGAAAGGGAGCTTTGTATAGAATCTGATAGGCGATTTGGAGTAGGCAATAAAACTATATTTTGTTTGTGGCCATTTGTTACCAACCCACATTACAAATTTGTCTGCTTTGAACTTTATGGGAACATTCATGGCAGGACTCTTATATACAATGTGTGAAGGAAATGGAACAAACTATTGACCTGTTTAGCTGTGTTTACTATTACTCTACCTGTTGGAAAGCTTTTCCAAAAGAATGACACAAATCAGCTTTCACAGCTGCAGAAAGTGGTTAACTCCTCTTCAAATCCATCAAGAAGTAACTTTTTACCAGTGCCAGGGAAAACAATCAACATTATTTGATTTCTTTGTTTGCTTTTAGCTCTGCGTATAAGTTTGCTATGTAACTTAGATCGAGCAGTTAATTTCATATAACGCCCTTAAGAAGTAAACGATAATAGGTAAATTGTGTATTATACAGGACTATCATGAACTAAAACATAACCAAATTTTATAATTAAAGACATAACAACCTTGGCATCATTTGAAACTAAGACAGCCCAGGGAGACTTACTGACTACCCTCAAGAACATCATTAAAGAACAGATTTTAAAAGCACCACTCAAAAGATACATTTAATGTTCCAAAGTGACTCTCAAACACAGTTTTAAACTAGAGGAGTTTGGGGAACATTACACAAAAGATACTGGTCACAGGTTTTGGTAGCGAGACAAAAAACTAGATACGGAACATTGCTGTTCAAGGAAGGAGGGAATATGGAATATGTTCAGTCAACTCTTACCCCCACAAAGAACCACATTATTTACCACTCAAACATGCTTTGGATATTAATGGCTCCTATTCCAAGTAATATAGGGAAGTGGTTCCCAACCTTTTTGGCTTGAGGGACAGATTAATGCCCCGCGCTGCCCACTCTTGTGGGCCCCCTCCCCTCCCAGCGGTGGGGGGTGGGGTCTGAGGCCTGCGACCCGTGACCTGGCCAGTGCTGGGGAAGCGTATCTGGGGCTGAGCCGGCTCCACAGCCTGGTGGTGCTGTGGGGGTAGGGAGTTGGCTGGGACCCGCTCCTGGCTGGCGCTGGGATTGGGGGGGTGTCCAGTGCTGAGCAAGCTCCAGGGCCCACGGTCTGGCCAGCACTGGGGGGGGGGCCCCCACAGCCTGGTGACAGGCCAGGCAGCCCAGCCGGGGTCCAGCCAGCAGGTCAGTGCTCCACAAGCAGTGGAGACTCCCTCCTACTGCTGGGAGTGCTCAGCGCTGTGTCAGGCAGCTGCTGGGCATAAGGGTGGTGAATTCAATGAATAAAGGAATGTAAAGACATTTTTTCCAGTAAATTGTTTTTAAAACTAACTCATATAGCTGGCTGCCACCAACCATTTCTGAGTTAGTCTCAAAAATGATTTACTGGAAAAATGTTGAAACTAAAACCAGTTCATAAGTAAGAGTATATAGTACTGTTTAAACCAATTTTCATAGCTTGTCCCCAAACACACATATATATCTTAACATATATAGCCAAGTGGAAGGAATTGATGGCATACATATTACTGCTCCCTGTCCTGCATTTTAAAAATTTAACTTTAAAAGATCTAAAAATGCTGATTAAACAAAGCCTTTTCTTTAACACAGGCTTCAAAACATCCCTAGACAGGACAGATATACAGGTGATTTGAACAACAGACATACTTATAAGGTGGAGAGAGACTGAACTTGATCAACCTACCAAATGGAGTTGTCACAACATGAAACAATTTTATGATAATTTTCTCGTTCTGAATATTTGATTGATTGGCTGCAAATTCTTCTTATACTTTTAGAAATGGAGGGTAGCATCATCTGTCATTGGAAAAATGTAGCAAGTTCTTGGATTTTACATAAAACTTCAGTGTCTATATAAGTTAAGCATACTTAATATACTTGCTCTTCAAATGGGTCCCTCCACTAATTTAAAAGGATTACATGCCCACTGAACTGTAGCAGTTCTCTTGGAAACATCCTACAGCTCTATGCAACAGTATTCACGGCCACAAATAACTTGGTTTAACCAATCTGCCTCTTTTAACCTGAAAACATTTCAACTGGTTTGAGTTTATGTGGGCACATTAAGCTGATTTACTTCCTATGAAAAAAGAGAAACAGAGGAAAATGGGGACACAGCCAAAACATACTTTGCACCGTACAGTAGCATTTATTAGGTCACTGATGACCTCCATGTGCAGTATCTCTAATGTCTCTGCTAAGTGTATTAATGTACTGGTATTGGTTTGGAATTTTTTCCAGTTGTGCATAAAGCAAATACAGCTAGGAAAGGTTAATTTAACATGATCATCTATCACAAAAACTCAAGTGATAACAACCAGTACTATCTAAAGTATTGCTATAGTTCTGATTCATATCATTCTTCAGTCTGTTCCAAAATAGACTATTAAAAGAGAACTAATTTGTCAAAAAATGTGGCCAGTATTTTTTAAGTATGTCATGCTATGTTGACAGCTAATGAACTGTGTTTGGGGTTTGGAGGGAATAACTCATGGTGGCAGTGTTACTTCCTTAGTGATGACTAAAAGATTTTTGAAATAAAATCAAACCATATTTCAGGGGAGAAAACAATCAAAGGAGGAATCAGGAATTAAAAAGGCCCTAAATAATTCTCATAGGTATGACTGCAGACCAAAAAAGCTAAGAAGGATCTATACTCATACTTTTCTACATGAACAAAAATCTGGGTACAAATTTGTCAAATTAGCTAAAGTCTTGATTTGTGAATTAGTTAAACTCCCCTAGTTCAAGCTATGAACAGACAAGAACACACACTCTCTCTCTCTCTACTTTACACTGATAGAACAAACTATATTTAATTTTAATATGACAAACTGTGTGGTGGCCACTAAAAAAATTAGTATCAAATGAATTATCTGATATGGGGACTTCCTTTAAGGGATTATCCTAGATAATATATTGATCACTCACTATCATCAGTTTTCATAATATTTTTTAAACAAATGTGGTACTAAAATTGTTAAATATTTTGTCATCCCAAAATCTCATCCATTTATGATAGAGACAATGAAATCTTTATAAAATATTTTTCATTTTAAAATAATGTACTGATGTTCTACAACAGGCACATTAGTTTCTTACTGGTAAGCTTGATGGTCTTTCTTGTTGTATTAGGTTTAAATCTTCATGGTTAGGCTTTCCTGAGGCTATAGGGGGTTGGGATCTGGTTCCATAGCCTTCCTGAGACAAGTCCTGCAAAAATGAAGTTATAAAAACACTATGGTTATTCATATGCCACAATAGTCATAGCTAAACCCATGTGAAGCAAAGAACTGATTTAAAAAAAAAAAAAAAGTTTGCATTAAGCCAACCTTAATTTTTGGTAAAATCATCAGGTTCTAGCAGGTGCCATTATGACTTTAATGTTTAACAAAAAAAATCAGAATGACAGAGCTGCGTGTCCATTTGTGTTCCAGTGGTACAAGTGGAAATAGTCAAGTAAATAAAAAAATTTTGAGGGATTGTACAGATTAAATATTCACCAGATGCTCAAATACTAATAGCAAATCTTCTGGTGAAATACTCAACCAGGTGGAAGATCTTACAATATTGGATTTGAGAATGCCACTATAATCATGGTATATAATCAGACTCCAGTAATGTTTCTGAATTCACCAGCACCCCAATACAGCTTTCAAACACAAGCTGTCAACCCCGAAAGCCCTCTCCACAATAGTGTAAGCCTACCTTTTCCAGAAAAGCTTTTTTTCCATCAGCTGTGCATCTATGTCTCTATTAGCAACTTAAGTGCAAGTCAAGAGACCTTCTTTGCTTCATAACTCTAAGTCACGTTACACAGTGGCATAAGATCACACACACCACATAGCAACAAAACTCTAGATGCAAAGATAATCTTAGTCGCTATACTTAAGGTTACCAACTTCTACTCATAAAGTCAAGGAGCAAGACAGAATGTGAAATGCTATTTTAACATGTGTAACTGGCAGGGAAAGTTGAAGAACCAGTTTCTGATTGTAAAGGGGAAAAGGTATCACGCCTTTTTTTGGTTTGTTTCATTTCGTTTTCGGTTTTTTATATTTCTCCCCAGTTTGTACAATAGATTACTGACTTCAGTTTTTGTTCCCCATCTTACAATTTTGATAAGCAACTGAAAGAACAATATTTTTAAAGACTACATTTTTGGCTTGAAAGTGTAGAGCCAACTTTTCTCCATCGCCACACCTGCCTAGCTCTAAAAATTACAATGCTGCTATTTATAAAGGACTATTCCTATAACCAAGATTCCCTAATCCAACAGCAGTTATTGACAATACAGTGACAGCACAAAAATTAGCTTGTAGAGCAGTAGTTTTCTGCCAACATTTACCATACTGTTTTCACCCAGCCACCTCTACCACAAAGATGTTAACTAGTAGAAGAAAGAAGTTCAAGAAAAAAATCTAATAATGTTTAAAAACAAAAGCTAACAAAACTGATAGTGGTATGTTAACCAACAATAAACTGGTCTATCCATCGTAAGCATATTCCAAGTAAAATCAAGGAACACTTAAAAGGCCAGCACTTCAATCTGGTTACCAGCAGAGGGTAACAATTAGGCTTAAGGGTGACAAAGGCTGACGGCTGAATCATTATTATCTACTGTGACATATACACCCCCCTTTTCCCCTCCCAGATTTCCACTTGTCACACAGCTCTCCTGCTGTGTGAGACCAGCAGGTTCCTGTGGATTAACAACAAGGTTTAAAATCAACAAATGGCACAAGGCCTCCATTCAGCAGCCTTCACCCTGTTACAAAGGAGCAAAAAGGTGCAGGACAGCTTCACAATAGGCAAACAAATGAGCAAACCTCTGCTCTCCTTTTTGTTTAAGCACATACACAGTCACACACTATTTGTGGTCATTGCACAGGCGTCTGTAATAAACCCGGTTTAGAAAACAGTAACAGTGGATTTGCTCTGTGCATTCAGCATTCTAGTCCCTTTTCATTCTCCCTTTACAGCCAGCAAACAAAAACCACTTAGAAAAAAAAAAACTCACTAAGGAAGATAAATGGGATATTCAATTTAACAGACATCATCTCAGAAATAAAGTTATTCTTCATTCCAAAATGACACTGCTGCATTAGTACAATTTTCCTGGGAAATGAAATATGTTTTATGGTTTGAAAAATCAAATAAGAGTTATTAACCCCTTATGAAGGACCAAGCATGGCTATTTCCACACATTTACTGGGTCTTATTTAAAAACTCATTTCCTACTAAAATTTCCTGAGGGGAGGCAACATGTGTTTTCATGAGAAATACGGAAGGATGAATTGAATCAATTCTTGGTTATTCATTTGGAGACTGTCCATGCCCTTTTCATATACTGAAGAATACAAGAAAAACTGAACTGAAAGCCATGTCATCTTAAAATGCTTATTTAGCCACAGATTATTTTAAGAGGCAGCAAGAGAGCAAGCTTCTGTGTAACAGGACACAGTGCTTTCCGGTCTGACTTTGGAGAAAACAAATCTAGGGGTGGAAGGAGAGACCAGCAGGTAAGTCACAGAAACACTTATTGTAGACAACCATAGCAGTTAAGATGTGGACGCCTGTGCAGTCTGAAGAAGGATTGAAGCCACCTATTCATTTCATGTAAAGTCATTACATGAAAAGATCTTTTGTCACTAGCAATTTATGAAGTAGAGATAAAAGACTATTATTGTTTGCAATGTTGCTGTAGCCTTGTCACTCCCAGGAAATACCTTTTACTGGACCAACTTTTGTTGGTGGAAGAGAGAAAATTTCAAACTCACACATCCCTCTTTAAAGAGCAGCTCCATGTTAGCTCATCCAATAAAAGGTGTTACTTCACCCACTTTGTCACTATGTTATTTTCAGTTGTCTGTGATTTTAAGACAAGGGGCTCTCAACTTTTTAAAAAAGTATTTGTTTTAAAGTTCTGACTGTGGAAATCTGGAGAGAAATAATTTAATACATAAATTTACCAAGGTATTGGCTTTATAAACAAAGGAAAGAGCTCAATATCATTCTTTCTCTGAACAGGAAGGATGAGATCATTTTTCCCTCTTACCGGAAAAGATTTTAATACACAGAACCTTAAGAACAGTTATAATAGATTTCTGCAGATAAATATATGATAAGGAAAAGTATATTCAAATAGAATAATGTTTCATGTCACTACAGATACACACAGATTATAGTTTTCACCTTCTGTTTTGAGAGTCAAATATTTTCTTTTAAGATTTCTGGTCTTTTTTTTCTTCCATTTTTTCATTCACAAAATTGGAACCTGACAGTGTCAGCTTTCTAAACAAAGTGTTGGATTTTTATTCATCACAGTGAAATATATTCCTGTAGAAGTGGTGTAGTATGTATGCACCGGGGGGGCGGGGGGGGGGCGGGAGGGAAGGGGGTACTTTAAAATAGCAGGCTAAAAGTTTCCACTCACTGAAACCTTTCTAATTCTGGAATAAATCCAGACATATTGTGGCCGATACAATACAAACTACATGCAAAATTCTGCAATAGACTAACACAGCTACCCCTTTGGAAATTGACAAAATCCTAAAGTAACTAAAATTTGAGATTTTAGAAGACTTTAGGACAAGCATCAGGCCAAGCCATCAAATAGTGAAGCATATGAACCAAAAGTAGTTGAGATTTGAATTTTTTTTAAATACAGAGCTATTTGTTGTTTGAGATGGAAGGCTTTTTTTTTATTAAAGAAGTGCACATTATACGAGTGACATCAAAAAAGAACTTGTATAGTAAAAAGGTAGATAAATGATCAAGATGAAAAAGCTAATACAGTGATCCAGTACATACACGTGAAAAACCACGTCTGGGGATGCAGCTCACAAAGCAGTTAATACAAAGAACTATTACATTTAGCTAGCAGTGGTACCAAATTACATACCAAAAACAAAATCAGGTTGTGTATCTCCCTCAATGTACAACAGTACACTAATAATTAAAGTCTCACTCAAAGAAATTGTTTACCCCACCCAATAAGCTAATTAATTCATATGGCCCGAAAACTTCAGACACTGAGGGGGTGTTCACATGAGAGAGATTTTCTCTTGCTTGGTATTCTGTAAATTTACATGATTTAGTACAATAGATCATATAGCATTCATGTTGTCATTATTTGTCCAAAACACCTCTGTTCCACAACAATGGAACCTCTCTCAGGGTTTGTCTGTATATCAGACACTGTGTATGGACTACCCTACCCAATATATCATAGGTAACAAAGGCAGAGAAGATAATACAGTACAGGCTTCAGAGCAAGCTAGCAAGCTATACCCACAAAATCTGCACTTGAGGCCCTTTTTGCACCTCTATTGTTATTCATACTAACTGAATTCAATCTAGATTAGGTAGGCCAGGGGTCTGCAACCTGCCGTTCCAGAGCCACATGCAGCTCTTTGTCTGCCCTCTTGCTCCGTCTTGCCTGGGCTCCGTCCTGTCCCCTCTCCCACCACCAGGGGACCCTGCAGCAGGTACCCTGACCCAGCTCCTCCCACCAGGAGGCTACACCCATTGCGGCTCTCAAAATACTTGCTTATTGAAGGAATTTTTTTAATGGCTCTTCTTATCTTTTGGGTTGCCGATACTGGGGTAGGCTAGCCCATGCCTAGTTTTTGCTGTGTGGACATACTGTGTAGATAGCTGCAATAGAAACATTTTGGAGTCAGTCAGAGATGAATAAGATATAATTTTTTATATAAATGGAGATTTTAAAAAATGAAAACATGACACTGATTAACTGCACCTTGCTCAAAGAGATCTGTACACGTCTACATGGGACACTTCTCGTTTTCTGTATCTGAATTAATATAGGAACAGTATGCTCAAAACTATTTAGTTCTGTAGGAGAAAGGTTAATTATAAAACAGCTTAAATTATTTTTCTTTAAAAAAACATGAAAGCATTCTAGTTATTAATTTATAGAGAAAATCATAGTAAAACAAAAGGTGGATAAGAAAGAAAAAGGAACATCACCTACATTTCCTTGCCTTTCTCTACTTCAGCAGATTTTAGAGAGAGAATTGAAAGCCACTATGATTCCCATGAAGATAATAAGTAGGACAGTTGCTGAATACAAGGCCATAGAAGCACCATCTTAAAAGAAATACTATAGAAAGCTTCCGTTTTAAAACCTCGTAACAAACAATTTCAGTTTATGTCCTCGATTCAATTGGTTGATCCTTAAAAGATTTCAAATTTATCTTGAAGCATTGAATTCAACAGAAAAGTGTCAAAAATAAAATGAAAGCCAAGGTAAAAATCTTTTCCCAGATCACCTCCAGAATGGAAGTCAGGATCCAGCGTACCAGTCAGGAAGAAGAACAGTCAACACTCAGTTCTACTACACAGGATAATTTTGCTCAGCTACGAAGGGACTCCAGGCAACAGAATCAAAGCAGCTGATGTGTTAGCAGTTACAGAGCAACATTCATTGTGAACACTGCTTTAGATATTCATTCATTCTGTATAACAAAGCATTCAGTGTTACAATTACTCATATGCTAACACAATGGCTCCCAACCTGAGTCTGTGAACCACTGGTGGTCCGTGAGGGTACTGCACATGGTCCGCGGGGAGGGAGGAGAGGGGGAGATAATATAATAATAATATAATCCCATGTACCTCTTATGTATCATATTTAATGTTACATTATTATTCACAATGTAATTGACTTCACAAATATCCTCGTGGAACGTAACATTCTCTGAATTTAAATAGTGGTGCTTTTGCATGACATCAGTGTGAAAAGATGCTCTTTGCACATTTGGTGGTTAAAACATTGTCTGCAAAAGCTTTCGATGATGACGTAATGGTCTACATAAAGGAAAAGGTTGGGAACCACTGTGCTAACATCTTCCCATCTCTCCAGCTTCCACCTCAAGAATGCCAAATTCACCTGCCAGATCCAGCTTTCAATAGAGGACAGCCAATCTGCTACCACAATGCCATCAGATTAGTGGATCAGGCAAAGCACTAAGAGAAAAATGCCATGACCATACCTTTACAGTCCCAGTGAAAAAGAGTTAAAAGTAATATATCACTTAAGAAGAGAGAAGTGAAACTAAAACCCAAATGCAATTTATTTTCTCATTTTGCCACACTGTTCGTATTTTACTCCTACAAGCAGTTTCTGGACCTATACACCAAACCAGATTAATGGGTTGCAACTCTAACCAATGAGTGTGAGGAAGCAATATCGGTGGTATAGCACCAAAGAAATTTGGAAATGAAAAGATCCTCTGATTTCTTCCTCTGCCTGTTCTTCCCAGATGAAACTTCCACAGTATTCAGTAACAAAGGACAACAAACCAGGAACCCATCACAGAACCTATTAAATAACAATCTCTTTTTAAAAGTGGGGATGCGAAATGGGAAAGGAGAAAGAGAAAGGCAGAAAACTATGCTGCTATTGCAACAACAAATTTCAAAACAGACCAAAGTAGATTTTCCAAATTGGTTTATCAGAGGCAACACTAACTTTAAATTACTTTCCATAATCTGGCATTCAGTCTGGAGTAGTCTCTAAAACAGAAAGTTCCAAACTGTGGGGTGCACTGCCTCTCAGGGGTTGAAGGAACATTTGGAAAGAGTCAGCCAACCTTAATTCATTTGAGATTCTAATCATCTCTGTAGTTGATGATTTATACAATGGGTGGGGCACTAAAATCCTAGCTTCTCCCAGCTTTGTTTGGACATAGCAGCATCTTGCCAAATAGCAGGCAATTTTAATTAGCTAGTGATCTTTTCCAGGATATGGCCGCTTCTCACGAATCGTTCTAGTCCATTTATTCTATAAAGAGATAGCCTTCCCTAGATCCATATGGAACAGTTCTAAGCTAGCACTGCAGAATTAGTTTAAAAGATAAAACTTGCTTTCTGAAGTTCTTATTATGTTGCTCTTTTTCCTTTAGCCCAAATCATATTCCACGGACCAAAGAGTACAGCAATAACTGATTTGATCAGAAACAAGGCATCGTCTGTTGGTCTTTTTTTCCCTCTCATCTTTTGAATGTGTGATAAAAGTAGATTGAAGAAGTCTACAAGTTTGATACATCAATACATATTTTAGGAAGGGACAGATTCTCCCTTACTTGGGCTGAATACACACACCCCCAAAATTTCTGATCTATAGCAAAAGGAAGACAGCAGAAAGAAGAGTGGTCTCTGAGCTAAATCCACAAATGAGGATTTGGCATATTAATGAAGAGGTGACAAAATTTCGAGGGGAGAGCCCAGAGGCACAAGCATAACTCGGAAACAAATTATCAGAATTTGCTTCTCATTGCAAATGAACATTCCTCCACTTCTTTTTAAGGCTTCCCAGGGCTTTCCATAAAACCCTAGAAGGTTGGCAGCCTGACCATACTTTCATTTTCTCCACCCACTATTTCCATTTTCTGATCATTCTTTAATACAGACAAATATCATACCAAAACAAATTATAACCTGCCATTTTTACATGCCATTATCTCTACTCTCTTTTGCCCTCTGCATCCTCTCCAACCTCACCCATCAGAAAATTTTGGGAGAAACCCTTCTTTCTCTCTGACACATCTGAGAGTCAAAGCTAGGCTGCACTACTTCATCAGTTCCAACTAAAAAAATTAAAATATCTGAAGGAAGCAGGATTAAAAACCTGCTGCTTCTTCAAGATTTCTTGCTGCACAAGCAGAGTTGTGCGTCTCCGCTCTCCAGAAGGCAGAATCCTCTGCCAGAGTGCCAGCCACAAACAGAAGAGTATCTCTGAAGCATGGGGCTTACTCACGTAAATGAGGTCATTGCAGTGCCCCAAGCCTATAGCTGAGTTGAAACCCTGAAGGCAGCTTACTGAATAAAGAAAATAGCTGCAGTAAGAGCAGCTGCTTCCTCTGGGCTAAATCATACTAGGTATGAAAGGATGGTACTTCCTCACTTGAGACTGGGAAATATTTTGCCTGCATTTTCTCAGTGGCACCTTCCGTGGTTAATTATACAGAAGAGGAAAGCCACAGTTGTCTAAAGCCAGGACTTTGAAAGCTTAGGAAAAGCTGCAGTTGTTTTGGGGGGAAAGTATGCAAATTTGGTCTTGCAAGCCCACTCTGTAGCTGCAAATTACTGATAGTTAATGGATTTCCTATTTGTAAAATATGTGTGAGAAGGATGGATGGCTGTGTTTTGTTTGGTTTTTTGTTCTGAAGTTGGGTTGAGGTAAGAGGATTGGGCAGTTAGGTTGTAGGTGAGAGAATAGAGACTTATGACTACATACCATCATCCTTTCAGAGTTTGGTCTGCAGAGAACAGTGAAAAGAACACCCCCACCCCCATTCTCTCATTTAAAAAAATATATGAAAAGGTTTGGTTAGTCATCTCACAGTATTTCTGTAAACAAATGTCCTTTTGTTATTGGCCTTATTTTGCTAACCCCTTTCCACTGTTGTTTAGTTAAATTGTAACCGCTGAAAAAAGAAGAGGGTTTTGGAAACCCGTTCACAAATATGTTAAACTCTACCGCAGCAAAGTAAGTGGGCATACTGAGGGAAAGAGTGTACATGTGAGGTATGACAGGCTATGAACAGGTAACACTGTGCATTAGAACCAAGAATCTGATTGAAAATACAGAAAATAAATCCAGAAAAAAATATTTTTGGTAAATGTCTTCAGTTAGAAAGGAAATGAAATGAAGACAGGGGAAAAATGTAGTCATAAATCTTGTGCTAGGAAAAGTTAGCAAACAAACCTCTAGCTGAATTTTTGCCTTTGAGGAAAATGATACACAGCTAATTTAAAGATCCTACCAGAATACTGCAGAGTTGCAGCTGACTGTAATGTGTAATTTACAAGACCACTAATAGCTGAAATATATAACACACATGGAATTCAAAAAACAAAAGGAAGGAGCAGACACTTTGATATGGTTAACATTTTATTTCTTTACTATTTATTCCATTATTTTACAAGCATTTAAAAATTAAAAAAAAAATCCATGATTTGTGTTAAACAGTTATTTTAGGATGAAAATATAGAGAACTATAGCTGTGCTCAGCAATCAGATAAGTGAATCATGACAATGGAATAAATTACTATCATATGGGCAAGCAACCTTTCAGTGCTCACTACTCTGTTTACCCTACCCTTCAAATTCTATCAAAATTAACTCAGGGTTGCTTCTTGGATATTAATGGCACTCTTCAACCAAAAATCACACCACTATTACCAGAGGAAAAAGTGGACAGGGGGGTGGGGTGGGGAGAAGCAGGTTTGATTTGTAATCTCCTTTAAAACAAAATCATTTTTATCAGCCTACATTCCAATAGTTTTATTATCAAGTTAATTAATAGACTCCTGTGCTATATCTAAATGCTAAGCAATTAACGACACTGAACTATAAATGGCACTGTCTTTGCTCTTGCAGCAAAATCTTATAAAGCAAATACAATTCTATCACTTCACTGATTTAACACAGCCTTTGCAAGGTTAATATTCCCAAGCAGTTGCAGAATAAAGAGCTGTTTTAATTAACCTTCTATGATTTAAATACTGGGAATCAGAGTTTAGAAACTTATAATAATAATAATGTCATAATAACAACAATCATGCTTTCTGGATCAAAGCCAAATCACCAACATGATTTGAGAACTTTACTTGTATATGAGAAATACATTTGTGTACTTTCTTAAAATTTAGGATGAATATATTTTCAATGTATTTTTCGATTTGTAACAAGGTTTTCTGCTATGAATGCCATACTAAATTCTTGATAAATTTTCTATACATTTTAAAGGCAAGCTATCGATTGTACTGTTCCTGGCTCTCTGATTCAGCATTCAGCAGGTAGAGATTTACGTTAAGTGAGTGAAGATCTTTCATTGCCTGGTGAATTTACAAATGGCCATATATCAATATCTATCTACATAAACAAACAAAAACCATTGATTAGATTTTTCCTTCACTAACTTCTGTTTGTTTTGGAGCAAACAAAATATTTACTCCAAGGAGGTTTACAGCATCAGGAATTCCTAATATTATTTTCTATGTATATTATCAGTACTGCCCAGAGATCCTAATCAGAATTAGGATCCCATTTTAGTAGCCACTGTACAAGCACATATTAAGACATGCACTTGAGATAATCCAAAGGCTGTCATTAAATTATAAGCATAGCTCTAATATAGCAGATTTCATCAGCAGATCTCACAGTCCCTTACAAAGCAGGGCATATCATTATCCCCATTTTCCATGACAGAGGAAAAAAAGGGGAGAATGTTAAAATAAAAAAAAAATCATTGGGATATGGGTTTGTGGTGAACAACCACTAGACAGGTTCTCATTGTGCTCTGATCAGTCTTATCTGATTCTATCCACTGAGATCTAATCAAACCCACATCCAGTAATAGATGTCTGGAAAAGCGTATCAGCTACTTTCTCAGAACAGCACAAACCTTTTAAATTCCTCCTTTCAAATCCCTAGAAGTAAGACCTTGTTTTACTAAGAAAGAATTAATAATTGGACATAGTGAAAGAAAGCGTAGCTTGAGAAAGCAATTCTTAACCACAGATGGGACCTAGTCTGAAGAGAAAATAGTAGAAGGAAACCTGAGTTATTACCTACACTGACACTTTTCATTAACAGTACTTTTTTTGAATTAGAGTGATGTGGAGTTAAATGGACAAACATACACTAAGGTTGCGGCAATTTTCTAAGGTATCCAACGCTATCACTTCACAGTTCACATGGAAAAAATATTTTGTCTCTTGTAATAATAATAGTACTTAGCATTCATGTAAGCATTTGCATGTTCAAATCACTGTATTGATATTAACAGAGGAAAAAGCCTGCAGCTCAGTTTTGGTTCCATGCTTGTACAGTGTCAGGATTAACATCCTGTAGTAAATTCTTAGTTGTTTAATCAAATCAGTGTGGCCCTGAATCTTTATGGTTTAGAGCCAGTAAAAGTTTTTCAGATCACAAAAGCAGTAGACTGATTACGGTCAACGTGGCTTCGAAGGAATTAAAGCCTTGCCTCAGACTTCAGTTAATGTGTCTGATACATGGTGTTACAATACAGATATAAATCCTGGCAGAAAAAATGGGATTTAAGCAGACATTGAGACACAACAAACACAATCTATGATATACTTTAAGCACTGTTTAAATGGAATGGCCCCTGAATGCACAGTGAGTCAGCTTTTTCCAGTAATGGGGGAAGACCTAGCACAACTGGAGCCATGGTTTCTCTGAATTCTGGAGCAGAGTAGGCAATGTTAGTGGAATAAATAGACATATTAATACTTAGTTGGTGTTTCAGCAGTCTTCCATACTTCCGGAACACATGCTACAAAAGCAGAAATGTAAATGACTGACAAAAGCCTCCAGCTGGATAACTATCTAACTGCCTGGGTTTAAACTCAATAGAAAAATTTGTCCTCCTTGAAATCATTATGCCATTCCGAAGACCTAGTGAGAACAACACTTAATGTAACGTCATATATAAGACACAAATGTGACTCCTATGGTTAGTTTTGGAAAAACAAAGCAATTTTAGTGTTCAGCAAACAGCAAGGTGACAGCTCTCTCTCGCAGATGCTGACTATTAGTGGCTTTTTCTACCCTATTTCCGTGTATCGGAGATCCAAAACATAGTGGAGGCAACTGTATAAATGTCATTGGAAGAAACTCTGGGTCCCACTGACTTTACAGGGAGTTTTGCTGCTAATTTCAATGGAGCCAGGATTTCAGCCACAGTTTAATACCTTCCTCCCCCTTCCTGTTGCTGATCCAATGCAGAAACATTAGCGTACACAGTCAGAGCATAATTTGAAAATATCTAGAACTTGTTTGGTATTAAAATAAGCTTCTTCAATCAGCTGCTTTACTTATTTAGATAATGTGGATTTGGAACTTGGCTTTCTCAGGATCTTTGTGCAGAGTGAACAGACTTCTAAGTAGGGGAAGTAGAAGTAAATGGCAACCTGGGCAGCAGCGACCATGAGATGGTAGAAAGACAACAGAGTCTTGTGGCACTTTTAAAGACTAACAGATTTATTAATCGCATGAGCTTTCGTGGGAGAAAATCCCACTTCGGAACCCTTTGGAACATGAGATGGTAGAGTTCAGGATCCTGATCAATGGAAGGAAGGAAACAGAACACACACCCTGGACTTCAGAAAAGCAGATTCTGGCTCCCTTAGGGAGCTGATGGGCAGGGTCCCATGGGAGGCTGATCTGAAGGGGAAAGGTGTCCAAGACAGCTGGCTGTATTTTAAAGAAACCCTGTTAAAGGCACAGGAAGATAACATTCCGATCTGCTGAAAGAACAGCAAATGTGGATGGCGACCAGCGTGGCTTAGCAGGGAACTCTGCGAGGAGCTGAAACATAAAAGGGAAGCTTACAAGAAGTGGAAGCTTGGACAGATGACAAGGGAGGCGTATAAAGATATTGCTCGGGACTGCAGGGATAAAATCAGAAAGGCCAAAGGACAATTGGAGTTGCAGCTAGCAAGAGATGTGAAGGATTACAGAAAGGGGTTCTATAAGTATATCAGCAACAAGAAAAGGATCAGAGGTGGTGTAGGTCCCTTACTGAATGGGGCAGGCATCCTCATGGAGGATGATGCAGAAAAGGCTGAAGTACTCAATGCTTTTTTTACTTCAGTCTTCACAGGGAGGGCCAGCTCCCAGGCTATAACGCTGGGTGAGTCAGAATGGAGAGAAGAGTGGCCCTCGGTGATGGAAAGTCAGGTTAGGGAACACTTAATGAAATTGGATGTGCACAAGTCCATGGGGCCGGATGAACTGCATCCGAGGGTGCTGAGGGAGTTGGGGGAAGTGATTGCAGAGC
>ML685810.1:16249672-16260016 GCA_007922175.1 Pelusios castaneus
TCAGGCTGCGGCTCCCTTCTCCCCGGGACCCAATCGGACCCAGCCAAAAGGGAGCCCCGCACTCCCTTCTCCCCGGGACCTGCAGGGTGCGGGCAAGAAGGGAGTGCACTCCAACTGACAGAGGAAACCTCCGGGTTTCCTAAGTCAGCTGGAGCGTGGGGCTGGCAATTGCCGGCCCTGTGCTCCAGCTGACCGGAAACCCTGGAGTTTCCTCTGTCAGTGGGGCTCCCTTCTCTCCGGGACCCCATTCTCCCGGGCAGAAGGGAGCCTGCGCTCCTTTATCCCTGGGACCTGAGTGATCCCGGGGAGAAGGGAGCCGGGAGAGCCGCCTGCCGCTTCTCAGTCGCAGCAGAGCCAGCCGTGCACTGGTTGGCTCTGCCAGGACGAGCCACGAAAGGCTTCTCAGGGCTGGCTCTGCTGGGACGAGCCACCCGGCTTCTTGTCCCAGAGAGAGCCAGCTGGATCTCTCTGGGACAAGCTGCCAGTGGCTTCCTGGTCTGGGTAGAGCCAGCCCTGCAAGTCTGGCTCTCCCTCCATCTATCAAATCGACTTAGAGAGTCTAGTGTAGACTCTCTAAGTCGACTTAATAAGGTCAACTTAAAGTCAACTTTAGAAAGTCGACCTAACTTTATAAGTGTAGACATAGCCTGTCAGACATCAAGAAAGTAAAGTGTTTTCTCATCTAAGAAGCATGAGGTTTTAGAAAGAATACCAGTAAAGGAATAGATTGATTCATGACTGATCCATGCCCCATGCTTCAGAGAAAGGCATAAAACCCCCAGAGCCTTTGCCAATCTGCCCTGGGGGGAAAATTCTTTCCTGACCCTAAATATGGCAATCAGTTAAACCAAATGCTCAGAGTTTAACTGATCACCATATTGGTGTCGGGAAGGGATTTCCACCCAGGGCAGATTGGCAAAGGCTCTGGGAACTTTTCACCTTCCTCTGTAGCATGGGGCATGGCTCACTTACTGGTAGATTGTACCTTAAAATCCTTAAACCATGATTTGAGAACTTCAGGAACTCAGACATAAGTTAGAGCAGTGGTCTTCAACCTGAGCAATACCGCCCACTAGTGGGCGTTTTGTGATTTTTGGTGGGCACTACAAAAAATTAATTTAATGACAATGGCCATTTATAAAAAGTAACAATTTATATAGGTGGGCGGTAAACTTACTGCAAATGTGAAAATATTGAAAAACTGGGCGCTGATCCAAAAAAGGTTGAAGACCACTGAGTTAGATGTTTATTATAGGAGGAGTGGGAAGGTGAGGTTCTGTGACCTGCATTGTGACTAGACTAGATGATCATATTGGTCCCTTCTGACCTTAGTGTCTATGATTAACACAGAAATTACCTTAGGGATAAATTTCAGGTGGAGGTGAAGGGAAACATTTACCTAATGAAATTTTGGTTTATGGTGGATCTGCCATAGGCACTTCCAATTCACTCACCCTTCTGGCTGATGTGATGGCCACTAGGAAGGCGACTCTTACGAAGAGGCAGAATAGGGACAGGTGACTAGAATTTCAAATGGAGGGCTGGTAAATACCGAACAAGATTAAGATCCCATGGCAGTGTTGGTTTCATCATTGGTGGGAAAGTTTTAACAAAGCCCTTCAGGAATCTGATTGTTGCTGGACAAGTAAAAAAAGAATAGCCTTCAACTAAAGAATGGAAGCGCCTATTGTTGCAAGGTGGACCTGCAGTGAACTAATGGACAGACCTGACATCTTGAGAAGTAAGTAAGAAAACCCTTCATTTGACCGAAGAACATTTTCTCATGGAGACCCTTCTCCTGGGACTGACAATAGGCAGAAGAGTCTGTGAACATGAATGGTTTTAATGTGACACCCATCCAAATACCACGCCATGAGATGAAGAGGGCCCAGATTGAAATATCTGGTTTTGCCATCCTTGAGTTAATAGATCCAGAAAGGATTAGAGGTTGATGAAAGGCTCAGCTGACATATGCAGAAGATCTGCAAATCAAAATTGTTTAGGTCTTCTGAACATGATGAGAATGACCTGAGCTTTGTTGTGGCAAATCTTCTGTAGAACTTGTAGGATCAGCAGACTGGGAGGAAAGGCAAATCTGATTTGGTCTGTCCAAAACAGCAGAAGAGCATTGCTGACCCACAGTTTTATGGGAGCACTACCTGGAATATTTTGTTTGCCTGGGTGGTGAACAGGTCCCAGAATGGCATTCTGCATTGGGTGAAGACCTCATTCAGGAAGGAATTTTTATCTCCCACTTGTGATGTATGGAGAAGAGCCTGATGAGATTGCCAAACAGAGAGTCCTGCACACTGACTATGTAAATTGCTGTGAACCATTTTTATGCCAAGAGGAAGGGATTTTGCCCCACCCTGTTTATGTGGAAAATGGTCAGGTTGTTTTACATTATCTGGTTATAGTAGGACCAAATGAGTGGAAGGAATGCATAGCTGGTTAAATAGACTGCTCTCAGTTCTAGTAGGCTGATATGCATTCTGGCTTCTTGAGGTCCAAATGCCCTTTATGGTATGATTGTCTATGTGGGCTTCCCATCCAACGCAGGATGTCACAGAGAATAGTCATATCAGGAGTGTTTGTAAGGAAGGGGTTTCCGAAACGAACATGTTCATCCACCAAACAAGAAAAGTTGTGACCTTGGCAGGAATTATTACCCGGATATTCATATTATCTCCATATGATGAGTAACCAGACTGGAGCCAGGATATAGGGAACAGAGATGGAACCTGGCAAACAGTGTTCCATAAGAACATGAAAACATGTGGCTTAGTAGGAAAGGACACTTTTTGACTGGGTCCAACATATTAAGGATGAGTTGTCTTACAAGCTGTGTGTGGCCTAGAATCTTTCCATCTTGCTGCAGCCAAGTCTAGGATTGTTTCTATAAAGTCTATGGTCTTTGTTGTAGTCAAAGTGGACTTTTATTTGATGACACAGATTCCCAAGGAAGGTAATAGACAGAGTACGAATAGGGTTGTTAACAGTGTCCCCTTGCAGGATCTGCCCATCAGGAGTTGGCTGTCCAGTTACGGAAAGACAATGCTGTTGTTTCATCTCATTTGGACTGTCACAGATGAAAAGACTCTGGGTACAGCAGCAAGTCCGAATGGGTGCACTCTGTCCTACCAGGAATCTAAGAAACCTTCTGTGGGATGGGTGAACATCCACGAGAATGTAAGTATCTTTCATGTTGACAGCCATGAACCAGGAGCTCTCCCCTCCAGAGAGGAGATTATTGATGCCAATATGCCCATGCAGAATTTTGATATTCAAATAAAGACATTCAGTTGGTGTAGATCGAGAACTGGTCTCCATCCTTCTCTTTTCTTGCGAATTAGATAGGGACTAGAACTCTTTTCCTTCATGTTGAGGTTGCACATGCTCTATAACCCCAGGCTGAGTAAGAGAGTCCACCTCCTAATGCAGGATCTCCTTGTGACAATGGTCCTCGAAAAGTGGACTGGAGAGGAGTTTGTGATGGAGATGAGATTCAAATTCAGTCATGTAGCCCAAGTGAATGATCTATAGCATCCATTTGTCCTTTGCTATTGCCCTCCAGTTGTGAGTGAAGTGGGTGAGGCGGCCACTAAAGTTTGGGGACAGTGTAAGATGGCACAACAGAAGAACATGGTTCTCCAATGTCCTATTGAACGAAACCCCGAAATTGTGGTTCTCAAACTATTGGGCAGGCCTCCCAAGGGAGGCACAGGAATGTGCTAAGGGACGGACAAACAGTGTACTCTCTCCCTCTCTCTCTCTTCTTTTTTTTTTTTTTTTAAAGGAGCTCTGCCTGTCATTCCCAAGTGGCTGGGGTTTGTGCAGAAGGGCTGTGCACACCCAAAAGGCAGGGATAAAGAGGACAGCTGGAAACACTTCCCAAAGAATTAGGAGTTACAAAACGGTTTCATCATGAAAAGTTAAAATATACTTCCCAAGTTTTTGCCAGCATCTTCATATGTAATGTTACCTACCGGTTGATGATAACCACACCAGAAGTCCTTCAGAAGAGACAGAACCCTGGAACTTCAGTTTCAAAATCACAGGCTTCAACCACCTTGTCTAAAGGCATGATTCCCTTAGGTAATTGAAATCATACGTTCTTAACCTCTATGTGGAATAGACAGAGCCCTGAAGATCCACGGGTATCTGCTTCAGATCCGCGGGTATCAGATGCAGATATCCGCTGACCCACTGTTGCGCATTGAAGCTTGGATGCAAATTCTATTTTTATCTGCCCAGGGTGCGATCGCTGCAGCTGCTATGATCCATGTCAGAAGCACACAGGGGAACAAAGGAAGCAGTTCAGCCAATCCCAGCTTGGCTTTGGTTGTGGTCTGCCAGTCAATCAGAGTCTCGGTCACAGCAGGCCACTGTCAGTGAGTCAGCATGCTTGCCTTTGACTGGCTCATTCCCCACGTGAGCTCTGCCCACTTTTCCCTTTCCTTGTTTGCAGTTTGTGCACTGTGCTGTCAGAGATTTCCATGGAAATCTCTGATTGACAGCACAGTGCATGAACCACAAACCACAAAAAGAAAAAGTGGGCGGGAACCACGTGGGGAATGGGCCAATCAAAGGCCAGCATGCTGAGTCAGCGAGTCCAACCTGGGTGCGGATGAGGATTCATATAAAACCTGGCATTACGGATCGGATAGATAATGACATTGAGCGGATGTGGATCAGATCCAGATCCACATTTGTGCATCTGCACGGGGCTCTAGGAATAGGCAACACATAGGAACATGACACACTTAAGTGTGTTACATACAAACCCCATTGGAAGAACTCATCCCAAACATTAGAGTTACACAGGAGTTTGAATTCCTGAAGAGACCAAATGTTCAGCTAAAGTCACAAACCCAGTTTGAGTGCCTTTTCTCTCTCTCTCCATTCACCCCTTTTCCCCAACCTCTTTCTATGTAACCTGCTTACTTTGTTGAGCTATACAAAAACAAGTGCACTAAATTTCGCTGCACTGGAACAATGGCAGGGATCACCAAATGGGCCATGCATCGTCGTGATAACTAGAATTCCAATTATTAGACACATACACTTTGTGGGACATTTAACAAGTATATGATTTTTAAACAGACTAAAATGTTCAAGTTACATGCTTAAGCGACAACAATTTAACATATAATCACGTACTCAGGCCTCACACACTGATTTAGTTTGTCAGGCTGCTGATTGCAGCAGCTATGTGGCCCCTTATTGGCAGCACTCTTATTCATGTCAAAGCACACGTCACTATAAACTGTACTACTATGGCTCTGCCTGCTAATTTACCTTATCAAGGTTTTTATACCAACAGAATCCCCATTTCCCATCAGAGGTAGAGAACACAGGTATTTAAGAAGAAAAATAAATTTAAAAGACAGAACTACAATTTCAGATTTGAAATCACAGTTACACATTTAATGATGGAGGGCTGGTCTGCTTTTTAAATGGTATTTCATAATACATTTTTTTTTAATAAAAATGTGTTTATCTAATTTTAATAAAGCAGCAAAAATATTTTAGCTTTACTTTAAAATCTGAGTTACATTTAAAGACATTTAAATACAGGGCACAGCACTAGAGCTGCATATGGCTTCTTCTGTTAGTTTGTTTTACAGTGTATTTTTATCACAAGCAAATATTTCTCCCCTGCACCAGTATTATCCTGGTATGCTAAGTAAATGTGCCTGAGGGATCGTCCACCAGTGAACTGCAGAGAGTGATGATACCGCACAGTTCTTCCAATGGCATCTAGTCTTTAGCAGCTCAATTTAGTTAGATCCCTGAGGATACTGGATATATTTTGGTTTCATTTTCCTCTCTCCTTCCTTCCTCTTCCAGGCAGGCAGTCCCTCTGTGGTTTACATTGCTGGGACTATATTTGGAACTTAAGTCTACAAGTACAGTTATAGGAACTAAGGGCACCCAAGGTCTCTTCAGTACAAGATGCCTCACACAGGCATTCCTTAAGTTACTCAGTACAGGGTGCTAACGTATTAAGCCATCCATTATTGCTACCAATCTTATTTTAGAACAAGAATGTCTTTAGACAAAAAATTGAGCCAATATGTTTGTGGCAGCTTCAATGAAAATAAATGTTTCATATGGGTGCCATGGCTGGGTATAGACACAAAATAGTAACTGGCACAGAAATAGGGTTATTTAGCATAGCTAAATGGATGTATGGAATGAGGAATGTGAAGTGCTGTTTTAAATGTATTCTTTTCCCCACCAGCTCCCTTGAAGAAGCAGCTCCACCTATTCTCTTTTTAAAACCAACAGTGATCACATCAGCTAGAAGAGGCACCAAGAGGATGTCTTGCAAAGAGTTTTAAAACAAGAGATGTGGAAATCACTAAATCAAGGAAGTATATGACCTCCTTTTTAAAAGGGCGGATGATTTAAGGGGAATATAAAACTGGCTTTCTTCTAAATTCAGACAGATAGCAAGCAAAGTTTGAAACAGAGTGGCCTGATTTTGAGTTTACAGTTAATGAGGGAGTGTTTTTTTCTTTTCATTTGTTACTTTTGTAACAGTACCCATTTGGAAAATCTTCCATATCTACACGTTGCCTTTTTAAATTAGAACAATATCAGAGCTGTGAGCAGCGGGTGACTACGCTTACCTGCTGCGTCTGGTACCTCTGTTGGGCCTGCGACAGATACTGTGCCTGGGGCGGCAGATGTTGAGGCTGTGGCTGCTGGTTGTAATATGGCTGTTGGCCCTGCTGGCAGTAGCCACTTACACCTTGCTGACCATACTGAGGCGGCATCTGTTAGAAGAGCCAAGCAAAACAGATACATGAGTTGGGAGGTGGAACTATATGAAAAGAAGCAAGGCTACAATTGAACTCTTTCCTGAATAGAAATGGTGTCCTCACCTACAAACCTGACTCAATGCTACCAGTTCTTTTACCGTGCATTTAATGGAGGTGCCCAAATCCATATGCAGAGTATCACTTTCAGTCACCAAGATACTCCAACTTTCTTTTCAACAAGAATGTTAGAGGAAACCAGCTATTACAATGTAACTTTATCATAGTGACTGTCACTATTACACAATGCTTACTCTAAAAATAAAAAAACAACAATAGTTTTAATAAAATACTTTTATTCCCAGTAGGCCCACGGCTAGCTACTCCAGGAATTGTTCTGATTAAGAAACAGAATTATGAAAATACACAATTCTAAGGTAGGCTTCAAAAGAGGAATGCCATTTTATACACTGAAATTAAGTAACAGGTTCTAATGTTTGTGATGCAGTTGCAAAAACTTTCAGGGTTGAATAGGTACATTCAGCACCGTTTTTTTTAATTGCTTGCTTCTGCTATAAAGGCACAATGTACAGGTCAACTCTAATCTTTTGCTTACAAGCTCTGTTTTTCCTTTCCAAGTCTCTCCCTCTCCTTCCCAAGATAAAGCTACTGAAAAACAAAGATTCAAGCAACAAATGTAATACATAAATATAGATCAGCAACTTGTCAAAGGTGCTATCATAAACAAAATAAGAGCACCTAACAGATGACACCTATGCAGACTTTATTTTATAAACTAAATCAAGTCACTTAACCCTCCCCAAACTATTAGTACTTGAGATATCCTCTCCTTGCTGCCAGCATTCAACTTTTCAATCCTGGATCAGTAGGCTCTGAAGTGTTAAGTATTCTTCCAAACATTCACACTGTAACATTTGCAAAGAACAGGCAGAATTGCAACAAGCTTCCAACTATGGTCCCTATATTGTTTCTTTGGCGCACAGGTGAATTTGCCCTCCTTGCAGGATCACAGAGCCTAGGCTCCAGTCCAGCCTGAACATCTACACCACAAGTAATCAGCCCCTTAGCTCACACCCCATGAGTCATCTGGCACCAGCCTGTCATAGATTTTTAATTACAGTACAGACGTATCCAAGATGCACACACAACAAATCTAAGCAACCCCGGGATCTTATTTATGTCATACTTGTCCTTCACCTCTCCCAACTCTTCTCACACCTTACATTATATCCACATTTAGACAGTGCACCCTTCAGATCAGGGACCACCACTTGTTCTGTCTATAAAATGCCAAGCACAATTTTTGTTTCCATTTAAAAAAAATAATAAACAACAACATGGAAATTAATCCTTCTGACTAACAGATAAGGATCACAAAGTACTGCTTGTGGAAAAGCGTATTTAAAAAACGTAATTAAAATCTCCCCAGAACAAAACAAAACTGAAACCAATTACTTATTCTGCTTGCAGTGAATGATCTGCATCAGCCTTTTTTCTGGTGTAGCCCTCACCTTTCATTCCTAGATCCATATTCTTTGTAAACTTTACAACTCAGGAGATCAAAATTCAGAAAGCTTATCTCCTCCTATGTTAGCACATGAATTCTTGGGAAGGTACAGGGAGAAAGGATCAGAGCTTTAATCTGTTTCTAGGGGAACACAGACATTGTAATTATTATACTATGACCCCTTCTGTCTGACTTGCACAGTGCAAATAGCATTATTTTTTGGTGGCGTATGATTGACCATCAGTGATTAAACTGCTTTGGCTGCTAAGAAAGAAAAGATGAGAATAAAAGAGAAGCCAAATTGACAGCTAGAATGAAGAGGTGGGAGAAATTCAATTAAACCAATAACTCAGTCCATAATCTTTCATCCTTGCTTGAACAAGGGGTCTTGTGACAGGCATTCTTTGTCCAGGTAATACCTTCGTAGTAGTGGAAGTTTCAAGTGATTTTTGTGTGCACAATTCATAGCTGAAATCAAAGCATCAGTGAAGGGTCATTAGGTAGCTCTATGGCCATTATATAAAACGTAACATACAAATATATTAGCATAAGTATTGTAATTATATTTGGGATGAGCTGTTATTACATTTCTCAAGTCACCCCGCTCAGGGGGAAGGAGAGGTAGAGGGGAGGGGTGATTTGTCACAAAGACCTGTGCACGGAGACTTTGGGTTCTACTTGAATGTCTCATGCTGCCAGATACCTGTCTTGAGGCTTAGGGCGTGGGAAGAGTACTAGTAAGAATGGGCATTTTTCCTCTCTTGGATCTTGCACAGAGGCTCTATTTTGGTGCCTGATGGATGGGAAGGCCTCGAAGAATCTCACTGACTGGTAGTTCTGTCTTCAGAGGAATCCAGATCTTCGCTGGCTGACTAAATTGATTTTTAAATGGTGGGATGGTTCGGTACTCCATTTTCCACCTTCTCTGTTAAGGTATTTTGGGTAATAAATTAAGATAACCGGCCACTGTCATATCTCTGAAGCAAAAGAAACATCTGAATGCCAAATGCAGGCACTCTAGTCATAGACTCTAAGGTCAGAAGGAACCAATATGATCATCTAGTCTGACCTCCCCCACAACGCAGGCCACAGAAAACCTCAGCCACCTCCACCCTCAGCAATAAACCTCTAAACTATGACTGAGTTATTGAAGTCCTCAAATCACGTTTTAAAGACTTTAAGGTACAGAAAATCCATAAGCAATTGAGTCATACCCCACGCTACAGAGGAAGGTGAAAGCCCACCAAAGCCTTTGGCCATCTGACCTGGGAGAAAATTCCTTCCTGACCCCAAACTCTGAGCATGTGAGCAAGACTCACTAGCCAGAGCCAAGACAGAATTCTCTGTAATAACTCAGAACTCACCCCATCAGTCGTTCCATTGGCATATCTACCACCAGGAACCAAAGATCTAGACTGTCCCATTAACCCACCCCCTCCATAAACTTATAAAGCTGTTTTGAAACCAACTAGGCTTTTTGCCCCTACTGCGCCCTTTGAAAGGCTATTCCAGAACTTCACTCCTCTGATGGATAGAAACCTGTGTTTAATTTCAAGCCTAAACTTCCCGATGGCCAGTTTATATCCATTAGTCCTTGCATCCACATTGGCTCTTAACTTAAATAATTCCTCTCCCTCCCTGGTATTTATCCTTCCGACTTATTTATACAGAGCAATCATATCTCCCCTCAACCAGAAAGGAGTGCCACTGACTGATTTAGCTGCTAAGAATAGTGAAAGCAACCCGCCAAAAATATTCTACTTTCCTAATCACTAGGACTGCGTCTACACTGGCAAATTAAGTCGACTTAAACTTGGCTTAAGTCGACTTAATTTGCCCTGCGTCCACACTACACTTTGCTTAAGTCGACTTAAGGAAAATAAAGTCGACTTAATGAAAATTAAGTCAACTTTATTAAACCTGCTTTTTACTCGACCTAAGGCTTAATTCGACTTTCTAAAGTCGAATTAAGCCAGTGTAGACATGGGGTAGCCCTAAGTCGACTTAGGGCTACCCCAGGACTACACCATTGCCCTCCCTGCTGGGGGGGGG
>ML685810.1:16275016-16356132 GCA_007922175.1 Pelusios castaneus
TGTGCACCCCGGATACCCCTGGTGTCCGGTTGCTGGAAGGCATGTTCCAGACGTTCTGCCTCCCTTGTCCACGAGTTCATAAATCTCTCCCCCCTGTTTTCACAGATATTGTGAAGGACACAACACGCGGAAATAACAACTGGTATGTTGTCCTCATGCAGGTCAAGCCTGCCATAAAGCGATCTCCACCACGCTTTTAAGCGGCCAAAGGCACACTCAACAACCATTCTGCACCTGCTCAGCCTGTAATTAAAATGCTCCTTTGCAGGATCCAACTTCCCGGTAAAAGGCTTCATAAGCCATGGCATCAGTGGGTAGGCGGGGTCCCCAAGGATAACCACGGGCATCTCTACACCCTGCACAGTCAGTTTTTCGTCTGGAAAAAAGGTGCCCGAATGTAGCCTTCTGAACAGTCCTGAATTCCTGAATATGCGGGCATCGTGAACCTTCCCTGACCAACCCGCATTTATGTCCGTAAACCGACCACGATGGTCCACCAGTGCCTGAAGAACCATGGAAAAGTATCCCTTCCGGTTAATGTACTCGCTGGCGAGATGGTCGGGCGCGAGAATAGGGATGTGGGTCCCATCTATTGCACCCCCACAGTTCGGGAAGCCCAAGTCCTGAAATCCCTCGATGATCTCCCTCACGTTCCCCAGGGTCACCGTCCTCCTTAACAAAAGACGGTTGATGGCTCTGCACACTTGTGACAGTGCTACTCCAACGGTCGACCGTCCGACACCGAACTGGTTTGCGACCGAGCGGTAGCAGTCCGGAGTCGCCAGTTTCCACAGGGCAATAGCCACACGCTTCTCCACTGTGATGGCGGATCTCATCCGCGTGTCCTTGCGATGCAGGGCAGGGGCAAGCTCACGGCACAGTTCCATAAATGTGGCTTTGCGCATTCTGAAGTTCTGTAGCCACTGCTCATCATCCCACAGCTGGAGAACGATTCGGTCCCACCAGTCTGTGCTTGTCTGCCGGGACCAAACACGGCGGTTCAGGCTGTGCAGCTGGTCTGCAAAACTGATCAGAATATCAGTTCTGCTCTCAAGGCTGTCAGTCTCCGAAGTGGAGTCATCCGAGTCCTGCTCTGAGTCAGAGCCAAAGGCGTACTGCAACAGAATCTGGGCTGTGTTCACAATGCTGAAGGCAGCATTCAAGATCACAGCTGAATCCATGGCGATTCTTAAAAGGCAGTGACGGAAAGACGGTTGCTTCAGTTTGAAATTAGCGCCCGTTGCTATTGGCGACTGCTGGGTAGCGTCGGTAGCGCAATGCACCACGGGAAATGATATTGGGGACTGTGGGATAGGTACCCACAGTGCGCTTTGTTTTGCTGGAGGACTGAGAGAAGGGGGGGGGGGTTTGATCCGTTACAGCATGCTGAGTGTGTACGCGGTATCGCGCAACAACAACCACGGAACATTTAACGCGCAACAGGGTAAGTGCGCGATAGCGATGCTAGTGTGTACATGGCCTAAGATTTACCATTTCAACAACAACAACAAAAAGCTTTAAAAGATGCATATAAATATTATTACAAATGGAAAGCCTCACTTGGGAAAATAAATAAAAACAGAAATTTTAAATTTAGCAAAGTCATGAAGAAGTTTTATAGTGTTCAGAAAAATAAGCTATGCTATTATATTAGAAAGGAAATCATTCCAGTATATAAGCCAGTTGCAAAACACTTCAACCAACACCCAGTTGTTCCCTTCCCTAAACTGTCCCTCCCATACCCTCACCTTGTGATAGACATGCAAAAATGTACCCCTTTTGCATCACTAAAAATAGAAAATAAATCAATGGCAGAAACCAACATAATCACACAAGAGCTAGAGAGGAAGCACTAAGAAATATATTTATGCACTGAAAGTGAACACTTGATGAAAAAAATCACAGTGTCTTAGAAAGAAACATGTCAAGATAGCAGGAATGCAAAAAGGTAAAATAAATTAATGGTTGTGTTGTTAAAGGTGACCTATAACTCTTTATAGTCCAATTCCATCAACGGTCCCGATACGTACTGAATGCTCTTAAATTGCCAGTTTAGGAGGAGAAGCCTTCTTTAAATTTATAAATACGTGCTCCTCTTAAATGTGGTAATTTGGGAGCATTTAGCAAATACACTTAGGCTATGTACACACGATCAGATTAAAGCGCAACAAGGCAATCGCGCTACAAAACTCACGTGACCTTTATTGCGGGACAACGCGTACACACGTTGCTCCCTGCAACGCAACAAAATTACACGCATTATCGCGGTTGAGCGCAATGACTTCTGGGCACCTATCCCATCGTTCCATTTTCCCCTAAGTTGGCGCTATGAATCATGGGATGAAGGAAAGGAACGCAAAGCGCCATGGGTAAAGTGTCAGTTTCCCATGGTGCTTTGTGTTCCCCTAGCGTCTTCCTCGTTGCCAATAGCAACTCGCGCCTATTTTCAACATTGCAGTGACGCAACGCACCACTTGCAATCAATCGCAACAGCGACAGCATGGATCCTGCTATGATCTCCGTTGTCGCCTTCAACATTCTGAATACATCTCGGCTTGTTGCTCAGTATGCAATGAGCTCCGAGTCAGATGAGGACACCGAGGAGCAGGGGCTGATCGATGCCATGCAGAGCAACAGCACCGCGTTGCTCAGCTCCTTCACCGATCATCTGCACACGGTGCAACGCCGTTTCTGGTCGCGAGAGACGAGCACCGAGTGGTGGGATCGCATTGTTATGCAGCTGTGGGATGACGAGCAGTGGGTACAGAACTTTCGAATGCGGAAAGCAACCTTTCTGGAACTGTGTTCCCAGTTGGCCCCTGCCCTGCGACGGAAAGACACGAACATGAGGTCAGCCCTAACTGTGGAGAAGCGTGTTGCGATTGCTGTATGGAAGATGGCGACTCCCGACTGCTATCGGTCCGTTGCAAACCAGTTTGGAGTCGGGAGGACCACCGTCGGATTAGCCCTCTCACAAGTGTGCCAAGCCATCAATCGCATCCTGCTACGGAGGACAGTGACATTGGGCAATGTTCGAGAGATTGTGGACGGCTTTGCTGCCATGGGATTCCCTAACTGCGGGGGAGCCATAGACGGCACACACATCCCTATTTTGGCTCCAGACCATCTCGCGACGGAGTACATAAACAGGAAGGGCTACTTCTCCATGGTGCTGCAAGCACTCGTGGATCACAAGGGTCGTTTCACGGACATCAATGCTGGGTGGTCGGGAAAGGTGCATGATGCCCGCATTTTCAGGAACACTGGTCTGTACCGGAAGCTGCAAGGGGGCACCTTTTTCCCTGATCAAAAAATAACAGTGGGGGAGGTGGAGATGCCCATAGTCATCCTCGGAGACCCAGCATACCCACTGATGCCATGGCTCATGAAACCCTACACTGGGAACCTTGATCGCAGCAAGGAGCGGTTCAATTACCGATTGAGCCGCTGCAGAATGACTGTGGAGTGTGCCTTCGGCCGTTTAAAAGGGCGCTGGCGCTGTTTGTATGGGAGGCTGGACTTGGCGGAGGACCAGATCCCTGCCGTGATTGCGTCATGTTGTGTCCTCCATAACATTTGTGAAAGTAGGGGAGAAAAGTTTTCCCCTACGTGGGCTACGGAGGCACAGCGCCTCGAGGAAGCATTCGAGCAGCCAGCCACTAGGAGTATTAGGGTGGCACAAGGAGAAGCTGCTCGCATAAGGGAGGCACTCAGGGAGCATTTCAATGATGCCCTTCCCTAGTTAAGTTCCATGACGCAGGAGGTGCACCTTAGGATCATTTCAATAATGTGTATAAATAAATGCATTCTTCAAAGTATTTGTTACTGTTTTTATTGAAACCTGAAAGATGGGGGTGGGGTTACAGGTTGGTGTAGCTCCGGGTCTCGTAAAAGTAGCTTGGGGGGAGAGGGGGGCTGGATGTTGTCCTGTACCGGGGTGGAGGGTGGCCTTCAAAGAAATGCTTTGAGGGACTGCGGTGTGTGGGAGGCATACACGGCTGAACTGTCTGGAGTGGAGCCCGGACATTTATCGCCTGGGACTGCAAAGCTATCATGTTCTTTAGCAGTTCTGTTTGCTCCTTCATGACGCTTATCAGTTCGTCCCTGTGTTTCTGCCTCCTCTGCTGGGATTCCTCTCTCCAGGCTCTATTCTCCCTTGCGGATTCTTGTGTTGCTTTCAGCAGGTCATTAAACATATCCTCCCTGTTTCTTCGAGAACGCCGCCTAATGTTTCTCATTCGGTCAGCTGGGGTAGACACCGGCCTTGTGAAGCTCAATTCTAATACAAAAATAACAATATAGACATTGTTAACACATAGCATAGATAGCCAATGTAACCTTCCAGTAGCACATTCCACTGGAAGGTACAGGGCGGTCAACACACTACGCTGCGCTGAAGCAGACAAGGTACATTCTAGTAGACGGCTTACCGGGGGCTAAGAATCGGAAGAGGGCACACAGATGGAACCCAATATCCCTCTCCTCAGAGTGCCCCTTCCATCTAGAATACATCTCCTACATGCCGCCGGTAGCAGGCCGGGACCGTATGCTGCTGCACTGTGTGCTGCCATGGTTCCCAGGGCTGTGCTTTGCAGCTGGAGAGGCAGAGTGTCCGTCTTTGGGAGCGCAGACACAAACGCTCTCCCATCTAACCTGAGTATTAGGCTCTGGAGGTACATCGAGGAAACCTTTTCTGACCTAAATGCAGATGATTATTTTACAATCACTGCTTGTATTGATGCCCTGCTAATGAATGCAGAGTAAATAGCGTGCACAGCGGGGACCCGCAAGCACCCCCACCCCAGACAATGATATTTTAGCAGGAGCAGAGCTGAATGAAGGAGAAACTTACCTGAACCCCCCTCTGCCGCCTCAGAGAACAAGCTGCAGTTCAAGCCTTGGGTGGACGTCTCAGCGGGGCTGCTGAAGAGCTCCTGGCTACACGCGGTTGCGCTTTCCTCCGTGTCATCCTCCATCTCCTCTTCCTCCTCCTCCTCAACAACGTCCTCATCCTGCTCGGCTCTGGCAATCACCGGACGAGGAGGGGCTGAAGTGTCCACGGGACTTTTGGCAGTGGTTGTGGGGTCCCCGCTGAGGATGGCTTCTATTTCCTTATAGTACCTGCATGTTGCAGGCGCTGATCCAGAACGGCGGTTTCCCTCCTTCGCTCGGTGATAGGTAATTCTGAGCTCCTTCACCTTTGATCTGCACTGCACTGTGTCTCTATCATGCCCTCTCTCTGACATGGCCCGAGAAATTATGCCAAATGTGTCATAATTCCTCCTGCTGCCGCGTAGCTGCGCCTGCACGGTGGACTCTCCCCAGATGCTGATCAGGTCCAGTACCTCTGCCGTGCTCCAAAGGGGTGCGCGTCTTCCACGGCGGGCCGCCATTGCTACTGATGATCGGAGCACAAACACACTCCACGAGGAAGAGAGCAGGAAGTGAAACAGACTTGAAATTTGAAAATCCCGGGAATAAGTTCGGGGCAGGGCGGGGACAGTTTCGTCACGGCCACAGAGCGGGTGGGGGGAAGACCAGAGAGGACGACTTGGGAATGCTGGGACAGTTCCGGACTCCAGTCAATGCGCGGTAAGCGTACACACGAGCTCAAACGCGCAATATATGATCCGCAACAGCTGTTACCACTCTCGTCGGAGTGGTTGTTGGATTGCGCGACAACAAGGCACTTAACGCGCAAGAGCCCTGTTGCACGTGTGTACGCCGTTGTTGCTATCGCGCGGTAATGAGCTTTAATGCGCGATAATCTGATCGTGTGTACAAGGCCTCAGTGTTAAGAGAATTTTTGAGGAAAACAACACAAAAGCCATGAGAATGATTAAAGGATTAGAAAGCAAGTTTTATAGTGATAAATTCAAAGAGCTCAGTCTATTTAGCTTAACAAACAAGGGGGTGGGGGTGTGTTACTTGATTACTGTTTAAGTACCTATAGGGTAAACAACTATTCAATAATGGGCTCCTCATTCTAGGAGAGAAAGATATACCACAATCCAATGGTTGGAAATTGAAGCTCAAAAAATTCATACCAGAAATCAGGTGCAATTATTTTTTTAAGCCGTTAGAGTAATTAACCACTGAAGCAATTCACCAAGGTTACTAAGGGTAGACTTTCACTGACAATTTTAAAATCAAGATTGGATTTTTTTTTTTCTAAAAAGTATGCTCTAGGAATTATTTTGGGAAAAGTTCAATGGCCTGTGCTTTACAGGAGGTCAGACCAGATGATCACAATGGTCCCTCTGGTCTTAGAAAGAACGGTTACTTACCTCATAACTGTTGTTCTTTGAGACATGTTGCTCACATCTAATCTGAAGTAGGTGTGAGTGCACCACATGCACTAGTGTCAGAAATCTTTCCCTTGTATCTGTAGGGTTGGCTCTAGCATCCTCTGAAGAGGTGCACATATGAGCCCAGATATAGGGTGCCACTGGTCCCCTGCTTCCCTCTCAGTTCCTTCTTGCCAGAACTCCGACTAAGGGAAAGGAGGGCAGGTTGTGGAATGGACATGAGCAGCACATCTTGCAGAGCAAAAGTTGTGAGGTAAGTAAGTAACTGTTCTTGCTTCTTTGAGTGTTTGCTCATGTCCATTCCGAATTAGATGACTTACCAGCAGTACCCCCAGACGCGGGCAGAAGTTCATGGACATAATGATTGTAACATTGCTCTGCCAAACCAGCATCATCCCGATTGCTGCATGATGGTATAGGGACGTGAAGGGATGTACTGAAGAGCAGATAGCACCTCTGCCGACATCCTATATCAGTACATGTGCTAGGAAGGCAGCTGAAGATATCTGAACCCCTGTGGAATAGGCTGACAGGGTCACTGGGTGTGTTGCCCCTGACTGCTCATAACATGCTCGAATGCAGGCCGTGATCCATGATGAGATACGCTGGGATAACACTGGACGCCCCTTCATTCGGTTAGCAATCACGGCAGAGAGTTGTGTGAGGTGACGGAAGGGCCTGGTCCTGTCACTATAGAAAGCCAAAGCCCTCCTAAAATTGAGAGAATGGAGACAACTATAGCCTGCTACAGTGCCTTGGCCAATTTCTCTGCTCCTCGGTGTACCAGAAGAATCACCCTGCCTGGGACCGCCATTGCAAGGATGCCAAAGACTTCATCTACCAGTTCCTTCAGCTCCTCTGTCTTGAAGCCTAAGTTGGCTGCCACATGCTTTAGCAGCTTTTGATGTGCTCTAAAGTTGTCTAATGTGGCAGCTGTGGAGGGGTCCACTAGTACTTCATCTGATGACAAGGAAGAGTAAGCGCACAACTGTGGAAGGGCAGGTCTTTCCTGGTCAGGGTAGTCCCCACTGAGCTATCCAAGGGAGTCCCTTCCTGGTTGAACAAACAAGGAGTCTTGTAGCACTTTTAAAGACTAACAAATTTATTTATCACATGAGCTTTCATGGGAGAAAATCCTACTCTGTCAGACTGCTGGAGATAGAAAAGTACAGATGAATGGGAGGAAAAGAAATGCAGGGAAGTGTAAGTCACAGGATCAAGTCAGACTGTTACAGAAAATCAATGCAGTTGTTTAGATTCAAACAGTGGAGAACGGTGTATTAGAGGGAGGGAGGGAAAAAGGAAAGCAAAATTACCTGTTGTAATGTGAGAAAAAAAGTAGTTCCTATTTAACCCTAAGTTGATGGTGTCAAATCTGCATATGGATTCCAATTCTGGAGTTTCTCTTTGAATCTTTGCTTTGTATTTAGTACAGATAAGTACGGCTAGTAACCGATGTTCAACGCAGTGAGCAGGAAGATTGAAGTGTGCCCCAACAGGTTTTTGAATGTTGTGATTTCTCATGTCAGACATGTGTCCATTTATTCTTTTGCACAGAGACTGTCCTGTTTGTCCAATGTATAAGGCTAAGGGGCACTTCTGGCACATGATGGCATAAATCCCATTGGTGCATGAGCAGATAAATGAGCCCTTGATGAAGTAGGCTCCTGGCTGGGCTCCACATCCAGCTTCAGTGCTGCACCTGAGTTAGTGAGAATCTTGTTACTGAGGTTCCCGGGAGCTAGTAAGCCTGTGGGACTGTGGTAACACCCACAGGTTCCAAAACTGCCATCGGTTGGGAGCCACTGACACCATATCCCCCATTGGTGGGAGCATGGGTACCCGGCTGACTGGCCTAACGGCTGTCCTGTTTGGAGAGCTATGTCCTCTTCCCCCCAAGTCTGGAGGCACTCCTAGGTGACTAAAAGAGCGATGATGCTGAATGCCCCTCCATTCCATCTTGTGTGTGCCAGTGGTCCAGAAGCCTGAATGCCATAAGTTCCTCAACTGTGTTTTGTCTTTAGACTTTTTATAAAGACTTTGCATGCAGTGCCAGGGCTCTGGGGATCTGCTTCTGGAGTCTGCGGTTTCACTCCAGGGATGCTGAGTGCTGCTGGTATGTTAATGGTACTAAGGGAGGGAACGCTCTGCATCAACCCCGAAGTCCTCAGTGCCAAGTCCAAACTCGGTTGTGATGCCAATCTAAGCATTGATTCCATCAGGATGGCCCTGAACCTGATGTCCCATGGTTTGTGGGCATAAACTTTTACAGATTTTATAGTTTTCCACCCCACACATGAGCTTCTTCTACGCTCTTCAGGCAGCTCTGATTCAAGTCAGCTCCAGCTTCCTGCACAAAGTGAAGGGTTTAAAACCTGGGGACCATGGCATGCCCCAACCCTGGGTCAAACGCAACCAGAACTAGCTCTAAAACTAACACTTAACAACAACACTAACCATATACACTGTAGAAGAGTAAACCTCCGGATCGGGCTCCTACTGCCGCCAGTCCAGCTTGGATAAGGGCCCGCACCAGATTGGGCTACCACTGTTGTCCAGGCCCTGGGTGGAACCTGCCACCGCCAGGCCTCAGGTTCCCAGGCTGGGGCCAGCGCCAGATTGTGCAGCTACTGGCTGGGCCCCAGTTTGGGTGGCCCTTGGCAGCCCAGGGCCCCAGCCAGGGAACAGGTCCAGTGCTGGATCGCGTGGCCCCTGGGTCCCCGGTCGGATTGCGTGGCCCCCAATGGCTGGGCCTGAACATGTGACCCCTAGCGGTGGGGTGGCGCCAGATCAGGTAGCTGCTGGCTGAGCCCCGAGTTCCCCAGCCAGTGACGGATCACGTGGCTGCCAGCGGCCGGGTCCCTGCAGGACTCAGGGAAATGGCGCTGGGACTTGGGGCTTGTGCCCTAAGTGACCTGTACCAGCAATGCCACTGTCCAAGGGACCACACTCTCTCCCTGAGAGAGAGAGAGAGAGAGAGAGAGAGAGAGGTCTCACAGAGCCCGGTCTCACATATACAGCCCTCCACAATGCCAAGAGAATGCCCTAGTATTTCAATCTATGGTATGTTCGGCCCATTTGAAGTACATTTGAGTCATATCTGGCCTGCCATAGCAAATGAGTCTGACACCCACACATGCAGGCCACTCCAGAGGTAACGGAGCACTGTAAATAACCACTCTCCGTTATCAAAGAGAAAAGCAACATGAGCAACCATGTACAAATGTTTTTCTACTCTGTTGCTTGGAACTGATCTGAAAATAATTTTGTTTCATCTTAAAGTTAAAAAGAGCAACACCTTGTTATATTACAGTAACATTATAGCTTTCAGGCAGAAAAGCTTTGGCCACTCATAAGATTTTCACTTTAATAAAATAAAAACTATTTCCATGATAAAGATTTATAATTTAACTCCTCATTTGGGAGATAAATATTTATTCATTTTTTTAAAAAAAAATTACATCTGTTTGATTGTGCTTCTCTAACAATCCTCTTTCACTTCTGTTCCTACCAGCTAGAGAAAACTTTATCAAGTGCAATAAAACAAAGGTATAATGAAAAACAGGAGGTAAGGAAGAAATGTATTAAGTAAACTAGAAAGACAAAGACAGGCATGCAATGCACTTCAAGATCCTATGAAGCATGTTACAACTGGATTCAGGAAATATGTGATTCAGAAGTACTTACTAGTCTATAGTTTTAAATCTTTTATTTAAAGTAAGTTTTAGAATAGAAATGAAGCAACAACTAAAAGCAAACTCCAAATGACAGAACTTAAAACCCATTAAGATGTATATATTACTCTCTAAACAACCACACTGGCTTATTGGAACTTCTATCCTCCTTTCATCCTGTTACCCTTTGGTTTTTTTAAATCCACTTCTTATGCCACATGGTATTTAGGCTCCAGTCCTGCAAACACTATCATGCATTCTCCACTTCACTTATGTGAGTAGTCTCATTGACCTAATGGGAGAAGAAAAAGTTTAACTATACAGTTAAACACACCATTTAGAAAAATAAAGCAAGTAATTAATTCTCCATCAGGTTTTGCTCTGCTATATTAGCACACAGGCAATCAAAATTATTTCTATGTTGAAGCACTAGATTAAGCCTTCACACGTGGAAACTGTAGCAAATTCCATTCTAATAAAAATGTACATAGCCTTGCTAATTTTCTCATCACATTCAAGATTAATATAGCAAGTGAACATACAAGCAGAGTCCTGTGCGGATACAAAAACGTGGATCCAGATCCTATCTGCATCCGCTCAGTGTCAGTCTCTATCTGATCCACAATCCACATACCAGGTTTTGTGTGTATCTGTAACCTCATCCCCAACCAAGCGTGGGCTCACTCAGTCAGCCTGCTGGCTTTTAACTAGCTTATTTCCCACATGGGCCTTGCTGACTTTTTCTTTTTCTTGTTTGCAGTTTGTGCACCATGCTGTCAATCAGATTTCCTTGGCCACCAATGAAATCTCTGACAGCACAGCACATGACCCGCAAACAAGAAAAGGAAGAAGTGGGGGTGGGGCCATGTGGGGAATGAGCCAATCAAAGGCCAGCATGCTGGCTGACTATGAGTGGTGGCTCTCCAAGCCCCAGCCTGCTATAATTAAGACTCTGATTGGCTGGCAGACCACATTCAGAGCTGAGCTGGGATTGGCTGGAGTGCTTCTTTGTCCCCGTCCCCTCCTCCCCCCCCGTGCTGCTGATGCAGATCATTGCAGCAGCTGCCGCAATCACACTCTGGGCAGATAATAATAGACTCTGCATCTGAGGGCCAGTCCACAACAATGGGTCTGTGGATATCTGCACCTGCCTCCGCGGATGCGGATACCAACAGATCTGAAGCAGACACCAGCAGATCTGCAGGGCTCTACATACAAGTTACAAAATGCTGTGCTTCACAAAAATACTCTCCCTTGCTCTTAGTTTTGGGTTTTTTTTAAACAATACATCATTATTTCTGTAACCATCAAAGCAGCTGACTTCCACATTTCATCTATAGAGAGAAAACATCTTAAAAAAAAAAACAAAAAAAAAACACCGGGGGGGGGGGGGGGAAGGAGATGAACAAGAAAGAGAGACAGAGAAAAAAGTGAGTCTTCAAACTCTTGGCAAAGCTTATATCCCGGAAAACCCTTGCATGTGAGCCAAGGCATAGCAATACAGTGTTTAGGCACATCTAGGGAAAATGCTTGTAAATTCCACTGGTCCAATGAACAGAGACACAGTTTTCATAATTTTATCATTCTACTCCATGGTTGACTGATTGTCAGGACAATGCCAAAGCACATGTCCCCATCTGAATGACATATGGATTAAACCAACCAGAGAGATGTTAGAACATTAAATATCACAGACAGACAGGACAAGAATACAAAGAGCCAAATTAGCACTCCCACAACCATATACTCGGCTACAAACCAATGTTTTCTCACAACATTTTCAAGTTCTCTGTAACAGTACAAATACTACCTCTTACAGAAAAACAATGCTTCACTTCATAAAACTGAAAGACACTCTGAGAAATGAAACCATGAAAGGAAAAAATGGGGAAAAAAATGAATACAAGGATAAGAAAATGTAGTTCTTAAAATACTGTAAAATGTACATTTAGAAGCTGGAGATTTGGATGTCGTTTCCTACTGTTACACTAAAACGCAAGGTGGAAAATACATTTTGTCTAAATGAAAAGCCATTCCTAAGACAGAAGTGTTTAACATGTTATATAAACATGTTATTCAGTGAAATGTAAAACACAGGGGAATTTCCTTGCATTTGTTAGCCAAAATGTAGTAGTTTTGTAATCACCACCAAAGCTGCAGTAAAAACACCTCGGTAATATTAACAAAAAAGTGGCATTAAGCCATCCATGCCTGTTGGGGGGGGATCTCGAACATCTCAGAGATTAAAAAAAGACACACTTATTTTAATCAGCAATTCACTGGGGGGAAATTTGCTGCTGTTTTAACTGCACACTGCTTTGGCTTTTTGTCTTAAGAGGGAAACCCTCCCTTGCCTCCACCACACATACCAGATATACTCAGTGAAACTGTATATGGCAGTTCCTTTGTTCACCAGGCCAAAAGGAAAGGGTCTGCTACCCATATATGGGCTCCATCTGCAATTGATGGCAGGGAGTGAAGGAAGGAAAGGTTTACTTGGACATGGCATGGAGAAACAGGAAATGCTGGACCAGGCAGAAGAGACACTGCCAGATAACTAGGAAGGGGTGGGGAGGGAATTTTACTCCAGGCAGTTCCAAAAAACTCACTCTCTTACTGAGACTGGGCTGTTAAAATGATGACTGAGGCCTTAATTATCCTTTTCTGGATACTGAGAAGTGGAGTGGAGTGTCATCCACAACACAACCCAAGCTTTTTGTTTTAAATCTTCCTTAGAAAGCCTCATTTGTTTAAAAAATAATCATAATCAAGCCATGGACACTGCCTAACAACATATAAAATATAAGCTAAGGTCCCCTCAATTTATGAAGCAATGAAATAATGAGTGAACCAAAATAAACCACCAATTTGAAAAGTTAGTTTGGCTATTGGGGAGCATATGGTGCTCAATTAGCACTTTTAAGACTTCAATCAAAACACAAAAAGACACCCTCAGTTCACCATAATTTTGAGGAATGAATACTGAAATCACACAATAGGTAGTTTGCACAGCAGTAGAGATCAAGGGAAAACAAAAACAAAAAACCAAACCCTAACAGCATTGTATACAACTGTTTAACATACTTTTTTCATATGCTGGCAGATTTTCACTTGAGAACACTCCAACAGGTATTCCTATGTGCTTTCTTACTGTATTGTACCCTGCTTAAACAAACATCTAATAAAAGAAAGCGTTTTAGAGCATCAGGGTTAGGCATTTAACAGCTTTGACTGTATTCCTACTGGAATTTTTTGTCACCACATATTTGAGTTGCAACCTGCTAAAGGACTTAAGCAATAGTGTATGCACCAAGGAATGTTTCTTTAATTGACTTAAAGATATTCATTCCTCTCAATCTCTCCTTCTGTGCTCCATTTTTCCCCACTGTAGATGTCTCTCTAGACAGTCTCTCAAGGGCCATTTTATAACATGAAGTTGTTTTTTTTTTTCACTTCTCCTGTATTTTCCTTTCTCCCTTTGTTTTACACTTTCACCACTGTGGTTTCTTTATGACATACAAATAATTGCAAGAATTCTTAAGAATTCATGTGGCTTTGACAGTAATGAAAGAAACTACGAAGTAGGTGAGAGGCTAATATTTGGCATACAACTGGTCTGAATGCAGGTCCGCTGGTTCCTTAACATGAAGGACCTTTGAAAATTACTTTACTAACATCTTCTAAAATATACAGTAAATTATTAATTTTAAAAGTTGAAAGTGGAAAATGACATAGCCCATTTTTCTTTTCATTATTTAATAGCTAAAGTTTTATTTATCCTTTAATCGACTGTGCACCATATTGGTTTGAATCAGAATTCTTAATATGTATAAAAAATGTGTCTAATGTTGTTTCCTACCTTTTTTTTCTTTTTAACATTTCCATAAATTCCAAGGAACATCCAGAGTAAACTGTGATAGGAGTTATGTCCCAAGTTGTCTCAACAAATATTTTATTGGGGTTTCTGATAAATTTGTATGCAACCATTATTTTGAGCTGACCACCTCTATCTTCCTCCCATCTTTCTCATTGTGGTTAATTGCTAAGGACATATTTTCTGGGAAAGCAACACTGAAAGAAATATTAAAGAAAAGCAACTCTAGCTGTTAAAAAAAAAAAGCAAGAAAAAGAAAAAAAAAACCTAACGTAAAACAAACACACACACACAAATCTAGGAGGATGGGATTAATTTTTTAAAAGACTGATGTGATGCGTTTAAGGGACATTTTCATAAAAATTAAAAAGCCCTCCACAAACTTTAGAATTAGGCAGGTAACATCTGACTAATAGAAGCATAAAATTATTTCAATGTAATTAATACAAATAAAATTAATCTAAATACAAGATGATGTTGGATGATTAGGGAAAGAAAGGTGAGGTGGAGAAGCAAAAAAGCCAGGATGTTCTCTCTAAAACACTAGTTTAGAAAGTCATTCTCATGCCCTCTAGGCTAATCCATCGCCATACTCTGTTCTGGAGGATTATACTCTCATTAAAAGATCCATCAAAGATTGCCTTACCTCACACAGGAAAAAAAAAGCAGACAAACTAATGTTCAGAAACCCCCAGAGCCACGGAAAGAGTAAGTCACCTCTAGAACAGCTATCCCCAGTCTTTTCCATGTTACAGAAAGATGGCAAATTGAGGCAGAACTCCCAAGTCAAAAACCAATGATTTTTCAAAAAGGTTCAGTAATTTCACAGGAAAATTCTCATAATGGCAGTGCAATCACCACCATGGATATGGCAGGGACTAGAAAAAAATAACAAAACAGACTGTTATGGCTGAAAATGTCAGCATTCAGAAAAGTGGAATAGGATATCTCTTAGAAGCTAAAAAATTCATATTAGACGGATATAGAGTTTTGATTTTGAGATAAAAAGAATTTCAAGGGTTTGGATTCTTTTTTGTGCAGTAACAGTGCAGGGCAGAGAAAAGAAATTTCATTTTGCAGAGGGTTTTGAAATTTGTTTTAGCTTTGCTAAATTTTAGTTTGACTAAAAATTTTTTCTTGTGAAAAAATTACCTTTTATAGCATATAATTCAAAATAAAAATAATTCCTCTAGCAAAAGTCATTTTGAAAGGAAAAATTTTAATGTTTTGTTCTGAAAATGTTAAAACAGGACATTGTGATATCATGAGAACTTTTTCTCATGCACGAAGTGCTACCACAACAACACAAACATTACTGAAAAGTTGAGCTGTACAAGTGCTCTGAAGCAATAGGGACTTAAAATTGCATGCATCTTTGGATCACACAGGTAAATATTTTAAGGTGAGTTAGTAAATATTATTTGGCTCTTTGTTTTATTGGGTCTTCATATACCTGTTGGTACAAATAACTGGATTAAGTACAAAGTCAATATGGTCTTCTTTGATGTTGAGAGGATTTTAATAAGGAAGAGTGTTATCCCACCTTCATAATTCTAAAACGTGCTGTGGCACTACTCCAAGACACTGGTTTCTTTCCACAAGACCATGAACAGTTAAAGAGGGATGAAGTGGGTTCAATTACTTTTCATATAAAATGAATGAAAATTGGGGTGACTTAATAAAAGTCTTTATGTCTGAAATTATTCAGGAAACTAAGGTGGATGTTTGAAAGGTATTGGTGAAAATATTTTCAAATCAGAAAATAATGCAGCCCAACACTTAACATTTGAGCTATGATGCTTCGGGGATTTTCCAAGAAGAGATTCCAACCGAGTCTTGAACTCTGAATGAAGCAAAACCTTAAAAAGCAACTGCTCATCCCCCAAAGCATCAAGTAAGTCCTTTCAAGAAAATAATCTGAACTCCCCTTGACCAAATAGGTTTTACAATAATTTAATACTCACCAATGAATGCTTAAAAACAGTTGATGAAACTGGGTGATTTCTTTTTTAAACTTTTGAGAACAATGTCTACCCATCCACATCCCCTCCATCCCAATATGTGCAATGGATTGAAATGGTGCAAGTTCTGTAATGCTGTTATGAACTGTCATAAAAATGAAGAATCAGCTTTGCCCATGAGCTGATGGAACAAAGGAATGAACAAGTCAGAGTTGCCCTTCATCTCCCCCTACTTTTTCCACTAGTGATTGAACTGTACATAATGGAATCACAGATACATTGCTTGAACATGGAAAAGTAATGAATGAACTATCACTTGGAAAGCAATGTCCTGTTTATTTTTTAAAATATATTTTCATATGTATATAGGAAGGTAATAGTACTATTCCTAGACTAATGATACATCTGAAACAAAACAAAAACAACACTTATATTTCCGGTTTCAAAATTAATGAGATGAAAAGCCCTCTAGGATGATAATTGAATTTCAGGCATTTATCCACAAGGAGGAAGGTTTCAGGTATCAGGATGTAAGAAATACACTGAAAATACAGGCTATGTAAAGAATAAATGATAGTTTGATAAACCTGATTAAAGAACACTTGACTAGATGGCAATCGCGACTATTATTGGGATTATTTAAATGAATGTGAATCCTAAACTCCTCTTTCAATAACTACTAATTGTCATCATAATGAACTACTGGGCTATGTCTACACTGGCAAGATAGTTCGAATTAAGGAGGCTTAATTCAAAGTAACTAAAGTCATGGCTACACTAGGCTTTAGTTAGTTTGAATTAAGGGCTTTGTTCATTCGAACTAATAAATTTGAATAGGGTATTCGAACTAAGGGGTTAATTTGAACTAACTAGTTCGAATTAACCAATGTGGCCATGTTAATTCGAACTAATTTCTTAGTTCGAATTAACCAGCCATTGAAATGAATGGGGATCGCTAATTCAAACTAAGCAAGTGCTTGCTTAGTTCGAACTAACATTCCAGCGTGGCCATGCTAGTTTGAATTAAGCTAATTCAGACTAACTAAAATTAGTTTGAATTAGTTAGTTTGAACTAACTAATTTGAACTAATGTTAGCAAGTGTAGACATAGCCCTGGATATACCCGCAGATTAAACAATTATTTCAAATACCTGATTCAGTCTTATACTACAAATTGTTTGTTATATAGCTTTATGGTACAATGGAAACATTAAACACTGTGAATATATTGTATACATTTGTAGAGAAATTAGAAATCAAGTCTTTTCATTTGTTACCAAACTTAGACTGACTTAAATTCCTTATCACTCTGATAGCTCCTGAATACACCTGGGATCAAAGAAATAGGTGAAAAGAGGTCTTGTTTTGTAGAAGCAAACTTTTAGAAGATTGATATCTTAAATTCTTTTAAAAAGACATAACTCTACAATTTTCTACAGGTGATACACTAGGTTTAATATCTGCAGGAAAGCACATATTTGTCCTTACTTCAACCAACTTGAAGGAAATATCTCTGGGGAAATAAAGGTAAAATACATTCTTTCCCCCTACACACCACAAAGATCTTTCTATATTCCTCTTCTATGGCTTGGATAAAAGTTTCAGTCTTTGTGCACACAAGTTCCATACAGCTGTATTAGAAGTGCTGATTTCAGTTAACCTGATACTTTAAAAAAAAAAAAAAATTAATGTGTTTAATATTGGGATAAAAAAGCAGAATACTATAATGTCTTTAAAGGAAATATTTGAAAATATTTCTGGTTTAAGAAAGTAATATTAGGGTTATATAACCAAGTCTCTCTCCTAGTCCCCCATTTCAAATTTGCATTGTGATCTCCCAGTGCTAACAGAGAGCTATACAATATACATTGGTGATAGAATTTTGTTTTTCAATTAACACTTTAATTTTGTTTAGTATTATCCACTAATTTCATTAAACTACAGCATGTAATAGACTTACAGTTTTAAAATACAGTAAAGACACCAGCAGAGCTGTTAGGAGACTGAGGCTAAAGTCATCAGGAGATACCTGGAACTGGGGATGGCAGGGGTGGGGGGGAATTGCTCCTTTAACAAAAAAAACCTGACAAAAGAGTCTTGTGGCACTTTTAAAGACTAACAGCACTGTTCCCCAGTGTTTTGAATCCTAACACCTACTTTGATTTGCTGTTACAGCCTGACCTGATGCTATGTCATACACTCCCCTGCATTTAATTTCCTCCCCCTCTGTAACTTTCCTATCTTCAAAGTGTCTGACGAAGTGGGATTTTCTCCCACAAAAGCTCATGCGATTAATAAATCTGTTAGTCTTTAAAAGTGCCACAAAACTCTTTTGTCTTTCTACAATAGACTAACACGGCTACCCCTTTGGAAAAAAAACCTGGTTTCTTGTGATATAGAAACTGTCATTTTATACCATTTAACTGAGATGTTCCACGACAACATCTTGTTATGGTACAATCATAACAGCAGCACTGCAGGACTGCCTGTTTCCTTTCCTCCAACGAAGCAATGAAGAGCGGAAAACAAAAAAGCTGTACCATTTAATTAAAATAAAAACAATTAGCTACTATTAATGCATCTACACTACTTTTGGACATTACATTTTAAAAACATTTGCTGTCTCCATCTGTCTTTTCTGAAAAGACGACTCGCTTTTTCAATGAGTCACATTTTGGACACCATTTCACGTGATGCCATTTAAAAGGAAATAAATGAGGAGTAAGAGGAGGCACTGTGAAATAATTTTCTGCCACAATACAAGATAGATATGGAATATTAAAACATATTACTGTCAAAAGTATTCTCTTTTTCCAGTGCTTAAACTCTACAAAAAGATATTTAAGAGGACTGGAAGAGGAAATGAAATCATTTCCCAAACATTTTTAAGGCCTCCAAGTACTGTTTAGCAGTGCACATAACATGTTATGCGATATATCAGAATGACGGAAAGAAGGAAGGGTATGCATCTGATTAAATGACAACTCGTAATTTCTATTACTATCAAATACTGTCAGAGGCTTTGTCTAGTGAGGAATTTCCTAAAATCCCACCAACAGTGCTTCCCTATCAGCAGTGGAAACAATGGGGGACCTATTTCAGACTAGCTGCTGAACTTTTTACCATCATGACATCTAGCCCAGTTGATCTATTTTACAGTTTCCATTTAGAAAGCCTCAGTATAGATTCAGACAAGAGGTTTGACTGGTAGTATATAACATGTCTCCATATGGAAGACAGAAATTCAAACACAGCCTCAGGATTCTTCCCAAATAAACACAGACACTGCACATTTAGTTTATGAATTGGAAAGATTTGCTAGAATCACAAGCAGAAGTGCCTACAAAACCAAAGGTTTTCTGCAAAGACTGCTAACAAGGGTGCCAATTATGGCCATAACATCTTATGCTGTGATCTCATTAGTTCTCACAAACTGAACAGGATTTACTAAGGAATATCTAATATGCTGCAAGTTGTATTACCAGTTATTCAGTATGTTTCACCTAGTGTCAAAGTAGTGATGAAAGTACAGTCTTTTGGATCAGGTGTAAAAGACCATGACTACTTGCAGTGAAAATTTCCTTTGCACTTTTCACAAGAATAAAAGTGTTACTGCAATAATAATTATTATTATAATAATAAAAATAATATCTAGTCCTCCCTGGACAAATTTGTGTGTGTGTGTGTGTGCACATACACCCCACTAGCATACTTGTAGTAATAATTTAGCAATCCATTTAAAAAGTATTTTATAAACACTGAATTACACAAAATACCCATGAAGCAGCAGAAATTAATATTCTCGCATTACAGATGGGTAAACTCTGAGGAACAAAGAGGTTAAATCCCTTATCCAAATCAGTGGCAGGGCTGAGATTAGGTCCAATGCCCTGTTCTAAATACTTTATAATAGAGCATCCTTATGTTTTGCATACCTGAATTCCACTATCACTTTACTAAAGGTATTTGCCTTCACTTTCTATCCTTAAAAATCTCTGGGTATTGTTACTGCTGCACTGTAATTGCTGCAGCATGCTACCTCAGATATTGGCGGTTGATGAATTTAAGTAATCCCTGCATTACCATTGGAACTGGGGGGTGGGGTCAAATAATTGTTTTTTATTTCCTGATAAAGTCATAATACCTCAGGCGAGTGGGGAAGGAGGACACCGGGAGAAATTGCAAGGGGGAAGATGCGACAGGAGGGAGAATCGACAGGGCAAAGTAGGGCAATGGGCCCGGTATCTTAGGTGTCTGTACACAAATGCGAGGAGCCTGGGAAACAAGCAGGAAGAATTGGTAGTACTGGCACAGACAAGGAACTATGATATAATTGGAATAACAGAAACGTGGTGGGATAACTTGCATGACTGGAGCACTGCCATGGATGGATATAAATTGTTCAGGAAGGACAGGCAGGGAAAAAGGGGGGGAGGAGTAGCGTTATATGTAAAAGAGCTGTATGACTGCTCGGAGCTCCACTATGAAAGTGGAAACAAGATGGTTGAAAGTTTGTGGGTTAAGTTTAGGGGAGAATGCAACAAGGGGGATGTTGTGGTGGGTGTCTGCTACAGACCGCCAGACCAGAAAGAGGAGGTGGATGAGGCGTTCTATGGACAACTATCAGAAGTTTCCAGATCGACGCAGGCCCTGGTTCTTATGAGGGACTTCAATTATCTGATGTCTGCTGGGAAGATAATACAGCAGTGCACAGGCAATCCAGGAAGTTTTTGGAGAATATTGAAGACAACTTCCTAGTACAAATGCTGGAGGAACCAACTAGGGGCCTTGCACCTCTAGACCTATTGCTCACAAACAGAGAAGAATTGATCGGGGAAGTAGAAGTAAATGGCAACCTGGGCAGCAGCGACCATGAGATGGTAGAGTTCAGGATCCTGATCAATGGAAGGAAGGAAAGAAGCAGAACACACACCCTGGACTTCAGAAAAGTAGATTTTGGCTCCCTTAGGGAGCTGATGGGCAGGGTCCCATGGGAAGCTGATCTGAAGGGGAAAGGTGTCCAAGACAGCTGGCTGTATTTTAAAGAAACCCTGTTAAAGGCACAGGAAGATAACATTCCGATGTGCAGAAAGAACAGCAAATGTGGACGGCGACCAGCGTGGCTGAGCAGGGAACTCTGCGGGAAGCTGAAACATAAAAGGGAAGCTTACAAGAAGTGGAAGCTTGGACAGATGACAAGGGAGGCGTATAAAGATATTGCTCGGGACTGCAGGGATAATATCAGAAAGGCCAAAGGACAATTGGAGTTGCAGCTAGCAAGAGATGTGAAGGATAACAGAAAGGGGTTCTATAAGTATATCAGCAACAAGAAAAGGATCAGAGGTGGTGTAGATCCCTTACTGAATGGGGCAGGCATCCTCGTGGAGGATGATGCGGAAAAGGCTGAAGTACTCAATGCTTTTTTTACTTCAGTCTTCACAGGGCGGGCCAGCTCCCAGGCTACTACACGGGGTAACGCGGACTGGAGAGAAGAGTGGCCCTCGGTGATGGAAAGTCAGGTTAGGGAACACTTAATGAAATTGGATATGCACAAGTCCATGGGGCCGGATGAACTGCATCCGAGGGTGCTGAGGGAGTTGGGGGAAGTGATTGCAGAGCCACTGGCCATTATCTTTGAGAACTCGTGGCGAACGGGGGTGGTCCCGGAGGATTAGAAAAAGGCAAATATAGTACCTATCTTTAAGAAAGGGAAAAAGGAGGATCCGGGGAACTACAGACCGGTCAGCCTCACCTCAATCCCTGGGAAAATCATGGAGCAAGTCCTCAAGGAATCCATCCTGAAACACTTGGAGGAAAATAGAGTGATCAGGAACAGTCAACATGGATTCACCAAGGGCAAATCGTGCCTGACCAACCTGATCTCCTTCTATGATGAGATGACTGGATTTCTGGATGCGGGAAGAGCCGTTGACGTGATATACCTTGACTTTAGCAAGGCTTTTGATACGGTTTCCCACAGCATTCTCGTTGGCAAGTTAAGGAAGTATGGGTTGGACGAGTGGACCGTAAGGTGGATCGAAAACTGGTTAGATCAACGGGCTCAGCGGGTAGGAATCAATGGCTCGATGTCTGGTTGGCAACCGGTAACGAGTGGAGTGCCCCAGGGGTCGGTCCTGGGGCCGGTTCTATTCAACAGCTTCATTAATGATCTTGATGATGGAATAGACTGTGTGCTTAGTAAGTTTGCGGATGACACCAAGTTGGGGGGAATGGTAGATACTCTGGAGGGCAGGGACAGGATCCAGAGAAACTTGGACAAATTGGAACACTGGGCCGAAAGAAACCTCATGAGGTTCAACAAAGACAAGTGCAAAGTCCTGCACTTAGGACGGAAAAATCCCATGCACTGCTACAGGCTGGGGACAGATCAGCTAAGTAGCAGCACTGTAGAAAAGGACCTGGGGGTTATGGTGGACGGGAAGATGAATATGAGCCAACAGTGTGCCCTTGTTGCCAAAAAGGCCAATGGCATATTAGGCTGCATCAGTAGGAGTATTGCCAGCAGATCGAGGGATGTGATAATTCCCCTCTATTCGACACTGGTCAGGCCGCATCTGGAGTACTGTGTCCAGTTTTGGGCTCCCCACTACAGAAAGGATGTGGACAAATTAGAAAGAGTCCAGCGGAGGGCAACAAAAATGATTAGGGGGCTGGGGCACATGACTTATGAGGAGACACTGAAGGAACTAGGCTTATTTAGTCTCCAGAAGAGAAGACTGAGGGGAGATTTGATAGCAACCTTCAACTACTTGAAGGGTTGCTCCAAAGAGGAGGGAGCTAAGCTGTTCTCGAGGGTAACAGAGGACAGAACAAGGAGCAATGGTTTCAAATTACAGCTGGGGAGGTCAAGGTTGGATATTAGGAAAAACTTTCTCACTAGGAGGGTGGTGAAGCATTGGAATGGGCTATCTAGGGAGGTGGTAGAATCTTCATCTTTGGAGATTTTTAAGGCTCGGTTAGACAAAACCCTGGCTGGGATAATTTAGGGGGAGTGGTCCTGCTTTTTAGCAGGGGGTTGGACTAGATGACCTCGTGAGGTCCCTTCCAACCCTATTATTCTATGATTCTATGATTCTATATATATATAATGCAGTTTGCAATTCTGTAAAGTACTTTGAGGTTTATTAAAGGTGCTATGAAAATAAAATAAAATAAGCTATACTATTTGCCTTGGCCAGAATGCCTTAGAATAAAATTAATCTGTAGGTACTGCATTCACTCTTGTATATATTCTTGGCATGAATTTCTTTCTCCCCCAGCCCCCTTTAATATGTGTAAGATAAAGGAAGAAAAAAAATACTGATTTTTTAGCTAGTCCATCAGCCGTAAAAGCTGTATACAATAAATTGAAATAAATTCTTAGTGACGTATGCAAGGAAGTAGACTGGTTAACTTATTATTGCTAATTGGATTACGGTGCTTAACCTGCCATGCTAAAAACTTACCTCACTGACTCAACCAAAAAAATGGCTCCATAATGAAGGCTTGGCAGAGCAAAGCTATAAATTATTTGAAAGCTGGGAAAGACTATCAAAATTGTTCTTATAAACTCTGACATCAGGAGACTGATGGTACTTTGACATACCAAAGTAAAGAATGAAAAAGGAAAACAGACATCTCACTCGCTCAGTCTACTTTCTGTATGTTCAAATGGTTAAAAAATTAAACCTGTGAAATTTTAAACATTTATTGCCAAAAGCTTTTACATTTCAGAAACTTCACATAAAATGCATGGATAGCGTGTCAGACGAACTGGATTGTCATAATGAAAAAAAAAACCCAAGCCCCAAACTATATATATATTTTTAAAAACAACAACAACAAAAAGCCCAACCCAAAAGCAAATAACCTTGCCTATTTAATATATTGCCATTTCTAAGGATCGAGGGTAAAAACCAAAAGGGATGAACTAAAGGTATATTTGGTGCTCAAAGCAGACTTCTGCAAGACAAGATAACAATTTGTCTGAGAGCATCCTCTTATCTCCCTCAGAGGTTTGCAAGATTATTAATCTTCAGAGCACAAAGAATTGAAAAACTACAATTCCCAGTGTACCCTGCAGCCCACTCAATTACTACTAGTACACAAGGTCTTGCTAGGAAGTGGAAGATTAGTTTTAAGACAGCAAAAGTAACCTTCATATGTGGTTCCCGTTTTAGAGTAACTAGACATAATTTTTTACATTCTGCTCCTCTTGCAAAAGACAGAAAATTCATGATCTGCTAGCTGCTAGAAGTTCAACAATACTAATTTGAGAACAATCTCAAGATGATTCAGCAAGGATACAACCACCTTTGAGGCAGATTTTGGCAATATCTTCAGCATCACTTTACCTGTGTGGTGTTGAAACAATAATTCCAGATCAGACAAAGAATGTGAGTAGCTGGATCTCTACCAAAGAGAAAAGTGGCAAACAGGGAAAAATAAGAACTGAGCTGATATCAAATGGCAGCTCTGGTAGGGTCTGCAGAACTTCCATGGAGAAAAAAGCTTTCTGACTCTGATTCAAAAGGTCATTACCAATACAGAAGAAAGTAAGTGATTCCTATTCTGAGCTCAACAAAGTTCCTAGAATCTTTAATACTCTGCAGTTGTGGAGCTAGAGATTTCAAGAGTTGGGGGTTAAACATACTAGAAAAACTTCTCAAAGCAGCCCTACTTGAAAAAACTTGAGGCTTCTTCCACATCTCCTTTTGCTATTTGATTACCGGTTGTAGCGGGACAAAATTTTGTCAGCCTCTATTTCTCTTGCTAATAAAGAAAATGCAACTATAGTCTCTGACAAAATAAAAATGCCTCACTGCATGAATTTATGCTCCAATAATGCTCAGACACCATGGAGAAGAAACTAATTGTGTATATTATCTCTACTATTTCTGGGAGAGGACTCCCAAAATAGAAAACACCAAATTCTCTACCTGGATGAAAAGTCAGAAGCAGCTGTGAGATGCTTCAGATCAAATTTCAGAGACAGGAACCAATGGCAGTCACAGCATTACTTGCAGAGAGAGAGAGTGTGTAGTGAAGGGGTTTGGCCTCCTTCAGAGACAGACGAGGGAGGGGTCAGACTCAGCTGGGAGGAGCCAGACAGCCTGACCATCAGGAAGTTAAGGGGCGGGGCAGGAAGGACAAGAGGAGGCAGGCCTAAGAGCTCACTCCGTTCTGAGCTTCCAGAGGAGAAGGTATCTCTCCCGTCTCTCAGGAGCTGCCCCAACCCTGGGACCAGTACCCTCAGGAGGAGCTGCTGGCAGACTGGGAACGGATTCCTGTACGCTGCTGGTCCACCAGCCCAAGCCACAGCAATGGGTTGCGCCTCTGCAACCAGGAAGAGACCCTGAACACCTGTGACCTGGACGAATTACTAGTGGCTGGGGATCCGGAGGCAACCCCGGCTCTGACCAACCTGAAGGGCCTGGTGGTCCCATCCGAGACCACGGACTTGGAGGAGCTACTGGATGCTGGCCCCGGAGTGAAGACCCCAGCGGGCTGTGACCTGGAAGAACAGCCCTCTGCCGACAGCCCCGACGGGTTACCAGACCTGCCGCCCCCCAACAATATAGAGGGGTTCTGCAGCCTACCCAGGGGTACTACTCCGATGAGAGCGAGGACAGACAGGTACCGCTGGGAGAGGGGGTGGCAAGTAGCCCAGGGGGCCCGGTGAGTGAGTCAGTCAGAGTGTTACGGCTGGGACCCCACCGACTCCGTGGCCGACTCCACGAATAGGACCTTGGGCTGGGATGCAGTGGAGATGGGTTGGCCTGCATCCTCCTCCTGCTCTCCCCTCCAGGGCGACCCGTCTGTGTTGACCTGCTCCCTGAGGCTGTCTACACCCGAGCCCTGAGAGGGCTTATTCCCCTAATATGAGAGACTGTTTGCTTGGGCCTGCCCTGCCCGAAGGGGGCTAGAGATTGTTTGGCAGGTTGAGAGCTGGGAGGCCCCACGTGTGTAGGGCCACGACGAGGCGTGCCCGCGCCCTACAGAGAGACATGCACGTCCTTTGACATACTGACCAATGAGATGGACTTTTGAGCTACCAAAATCCTGACTAGTAACATGCCAAAGATGTGAGAACTACAGACTGAACTTCTATCACAATTAGAGGTATCTGAAGAACTGTTTTATATAGGAGATAAAAACAGACCTGGAATTTGGTGCCTAGAGCCCTATTATTTGTAGAGCCCTACAAAGATGCAAAATTTGTATCCGCCTCCGATCTGCAATCCACAAAAATGATCCGCGAAAATAAAGAAAATATCTGGCAGATTTTCAGGGCACTATTAGCTGTTCCTTCCCTTTTGTTTGTCTCCCCCTGTTGGTGGTAAACAGTAAAATATATAGCACCCGGCCTGGTACATAGAATAATGCAAACCTAACTAGCAGATGGAGCCAAATTTACAACCCAGTACTAAAGGAAGACTATCAGTTTTTCTTACTACCTTTTTATTGGAAAAAATCCCACTTTCTAATGGCCTTCTTTTTATTGCATATGAGAAATTATTGGACAGTTTATGCTAACTGCTTTCTGTCGTGTTTCATTTCCAAACACCATCTTTTGTTAGTTTTTTCCAATTAATCCCAGAATAGACCAGCGATGTGAATAAAGATGATCTGTCCAACATTTTTAATAATCTCATTTGAGGGTAATTTCCATCTCCCTATCCTTTAAGTCAACCCCCATCCCTTCCCACACAAACAAATCCGAAAGGAAATGCCACTCCAATGAATCCTAAATGCCACAAGAAATATATTTATACTTGAGCTGCAAAGCTCATCTGGCTGAAGTGTTACACTTGCCTGACTAAGAGGGAATACCACAAAAATGGACAGTCAAAATCAATTACAGACTTTTATTTTTATATGTAGCTGTCCTGTAATTGTGGAATAGATGTGAATGGTTTCTCTTTTCTTGTTTATCCCACTAGACTTTACATTCTGAACTAAAACAGTGGCCTTTTTATCAGGGAGTAGAGCCCAGACCTCTTCATTTCCATGGCTCATCAGACTTGTATCAAACCTACATCAATGCTGGACACAAATTTTCAGAAGGCAGCAAGTGATGCAGATCAGCTTTTTAACAGGACAAAAAACAATCCCTGCAATAAATTATATGCAATTATGTGATTTGATATGAAAGGTGCGAAGTTACAATGAAAATATTTGCTTTGACAACTCTTCACCTCAGTTGTGTTATACCCTATCTATACTACAGGGAGCAGATTATATTTTTTTCAAGCACATTTAAACCAGGCTTTGAAGGACATTTACAAATAACAATGAATTACATCACGTATGATGTAAACAGACATGATATTAGCTTTGCTAAGTTCCAGAAAGATGCTAAAAGGCATGTGATGGTCCAGATGTTTTGGAAGGAATCTCTTTAACATTCATTGATAACAACCAACAACTCCAAGGAATTTGCAATCCTGGCTTTACAGGGGTTTGCAAAAGTATAAACTTCACTTCAAATTAAATGGCTGTTAGGAGTTATTCTGCTGAAGATTTTCCCTCTATCATTCCCCTCGAAAATGACTGACCATTTGTCTCTTTCAAGCAATTAAAGACATAGCACTAAGTTTATTTACAAAGTATGATTACCCTGAGATTTAATGTTACACAAGTTTACCTTCAAACTTCAAATAGTTATAGAGTTAGAGATTTTAAAGGTTTAGAAAAAAAAATCCTCTTGCTGTTTCAGAGTGCTGCCTGCTCCCCAAATGACTCTAAGAAGGTTTTCACTTGTCCAAGCAAGTAAGTCATTTATCTGTGGCCATGAAATAAGTGAATATGTAGGGTCTATTAGTTTATTTTTGATTGTCATGACGAAGTATATACCTAGGTTTGGAAGGATTACATTTTTGCTGGTAGATGTCAGTAAACATCAATTCCATTATACACCCCCACCTAACCTATGAGGAAATATTTCCATCAGTAGTAACTTAAATTTACAGACACGCAAAGAGAGACATATGTTGCTTGAGAACTTACTAGAGTTTCATTTAAGGATATTTACTTTGTTTATTTTGACCTGCGATGTTGATCATTTGTTTTAATGATTATAAAACTAATTTTTTGAATCTCATTGTCTACTGTAATTAAATAGCTGCCTAACTCCTCCAACGGCCTCCCCATAGTTTCCTGAAAATGTGAAAATTTAAATCGAGAAAAAATAAATAAAAATAAACATTATAAAGAAAATAAATATTACCCATCAAAATTATAAAAAAGTCAGAAAAATTGAATTTTGCCAACCACTCTACAATACATTGTATGTCAAGATGGGTTTTTTTGCCTGGTCTTCTTTTCACATATGCACCGTTTTGGCTACGGCGCGAGCCCCTGCTGAAGCTGGGGCAGGGGTGAGAAGCAGCAGCTGGCGGGCGAGAGAACAGGCACTCGCGGGCTGCATCTGGCCCACAGGCCATAGTTTGCCTGCCTCTTATCTAAGAGGTGGTATCAAGATGTCAGCTTCCACTTTTGTTCTTCAAATGATGCCAGTCTTGACTGACCACTCTTGGCAATAAACACCTTCATGCTTTCTCCCATAGTGCCCCTTACGCATTGGAGAAATTGCTCATAAATATCTGCAAGACCCTCAACTGTGTTCCTTCAAATGCCTCTTTAAAACTTTCCTCTGCTGTGATGCCTCCAAACAACTCAACAGTAGTTAGGCAGCTGGTTTGCTGAGACTACTGTTTTTCATGCCAACTGTTAACATTTCAGTGTTTTCTTGTGCTCCCCCTACCTGTTTGTTTGTATCAATCTATTGTCTATAGCCGTATAATTAGTTTATAAGCTCTTTAGTGCCAGGGCCACCTCTTCATTATATATTTATACAATGCCTAGAACAACATACAAAACAAGTAAATAATACATTGGAGAAATAATGTAGTGTCATTAAAAAATATCCAGCACTACCCATTAATGTATACATAATATAGTAAAACCTAGTAATTAAATTATATAAATAAATCTAGGATCACTGTGCTGGATGGGGTAACCCCTCATTCTTCCATAAAGAAATGCTGTGGCAGGCATCATGTGTCATGCCATTTGAGATGGTAAGACTTTCTTGGTAGGATTGTATGGAAAGTCAAAAAAGGCTCTGTGATAAGCAACCATTAATTATTCCATCATACAGTTCCTGAGTATTTTTGCCTGATGGGCAGGTACAGCTTTGTCAGGGGATACTATGTTGGACTCCTTTTAAAACAAAACACATAAAAGAATGAGGCCATGTACACACTAGGAATCATCGCGCAACAAGCCTGTTGCGCTTTAAAAGTCACGTGGTTTTTGTAGCATAGTATCGCGTCCACACTGAGCTGCTTGTGACAGAGCAGAGCCCCCTGTCCCCTATGCAATTTGCGATTTCACAAGAAACCCAATTGAAATGTGGGAACCTAGCCCACAGTTCCATCCATCCTGATTCGGCGCTAAGAATCCTGGGTAGAATGAGAGTAGCGCTGAGCACCATGGGTAAAGTCTTGGTTTCCCATGGTGCATTCTGATCCCCTTGCATCACAAGAGTTGCTACTAGCAACTCGTGCCCATTTTCAACAGTACTGCATTGCTTCCCGGAACTCCTTTTTGTAGCAACATGGATCCAGCTCTGATCTCGACTGTCGCCTTCAGCATAATGAATACGTCTTGGCTCGTGGCACAGTATGCGTTCAGCTCTGAATCAGACCAGGATTCGGATGACCCTGGGCTGGTGACTGCCATACAGAACAACAGCACCGCATTGCTGAGCTCCTTCACAGAGCATCTGCACACGGTGCATCGCCAGTTCTGGTCACAAGAGACAAGCACCGAGTGATGGGACCGCATCGTTTTGCAGGTATGATGATGAGCAGTGGCTACAGAACTTTCGAATGCGAAAAGCCACATTCATGGAACTGTGGCTGCGTCTACACTGGTAAATTGAGTCGACTTAAGCTTGGCTTAAGTCGACTTAATTTGCCCTGCGTCTACACTACACTTTGCTTAAGTCGACTTTAGCAGCTTGCTTAAGTAACTCGAGTTAATGAAAATTAAGTCGACTTTATTAAACCACCTTTTCATTAGACTTAACGCTTAATTCGACTTTTTAAAGTCGAATTAAGCCAGTGTAGCCCTGGGGTAGCCCTGAGTTGACATAAGGCTACCCCAGGACTGCACCAATGCCCTCCCTGCCAGGGTGGTGACAGGGGGAGCCTGGCATGCCCCCCAAAGGGCAGGGCATGTGGGCACGGTGTGACACTGTCTGGATTTAGGGAAGCATTTATGATATTATTTTCTATTCATATATCATAAATGCTATAATCCATAGGAACTATGTCATGTTTAGTATCAATAGAAAGGTCGTAATTTGCTGGGAATGATTATATAGTTTATGTCTAGGAATTCTATTTCAATTAGAAGTTAGGAATTCAGTGTTCTATCTATACTTTAACTTGTGTTATTTTATTGAAATGCCTGAGAGAGGCGTCTGTGCAAAACCATTGTGTCCTTAATGTTTAGGAATGTGTCAAGAGAATGGTCTCAGGGAGTTACCTGATGAGCCATTAAGGACATAAGGAATACAAGCATTGTGTCCTTAATGGCTCATCAGTTTACTCCCTGGGACCATTCTACCTGGAAAATTCCTAAACATTAAGGAGACAATGGTTGGTGACATCCTGTCTGGGGCATTCCCATAAAATCACACAAGTTAAAGTATAGATAGAACACCGAATTCCTAACTTCTAATCAAAATAGAATTCCTAGACATTAACTATATAATCATTCCCAGCAAATTACTACCTTTCTATTGATATCAAACATGACATAGTGCCTATGGATTATAGCATTTATGAGATATCCATTGAAAATAATATCATAAATGCTTCCCTAAATCCAGACAGCATCACACACAGGGCTCTGCCCTGCCAGGGTCCCTGTCCCCCTTTGCCCCATTGCACACAAGGGGTGCCCCGCCCTGCCACCGTGGACCTGCCCAAGGTCCCCCTAGCCCCACAAAGTCGACCTAGAGCATCCAGTGTGGACGCTCTACGTCGACTTTGTAAGTTCCCCTTTAAGTCGACTTTAATGTTAAGTGTAGACACACTAAGTCGACTTAGTTAAATTCAACTTAGTTAAAGTCGACTTAAATTAACAAGTGTAGACATAGCCTGTGTGAGGAGCTAGCCCCTGCCTTGCGATGCGAAGACACCAAAATGAGAGCTGCCCTCACCATGGAGAAGCGTGTCGCAATCGCACTGTGGAAAATGGCGACTCCAGACTGCTACCGCTCGGTCATGAATCAGTTTCGAGTCGGCAGGTCAACCGTCAGGTTAGCCCTTTCACAAGTGTTCAGAGCCATTAATCGTGTTCTTCCCAGATGATAAAATTACTATTGGGGATGTGGAGATGCCCATAGTCATCATAGGAGACCCAGCCTACCCACTGACGCCTTGGCTCATGAAGCCCTATCCTGGCAATTTGGATCCAAGCAAGGAGCGCTTCAATTATAGGTTAAGCCGGTGCCGAATGACTGTGGAGTGAGCCTTTGGGTGCTTAAAAGGCCGCTGGCGCTGTTTGTATGGGAGGCTAGATTTGAATGAGGACAACATTCCAGCCGTCACTGAGGCGTGCTGTGTCCTGCATAACCTCTGTGAAAATAGGGGAGAGAAATTCCCCCCTTCATGGGACGTGGAGGCTGAGTGGCTAGAGTCTGCCTTCCAGCAGCCAGCCACTAGGAGTATCAGGGGGGCAGAGTTGAGAGCCGTCCGCATAAGGGAGGCATTTAGGGAGCCTTTTACTCATGGGGACTCATAGGACACATTGCATCATTGTGCAGTAGTGTTCCTACACACTACTGGGTGCTGATTACGGGGGGGGGGGGGGGGGAAGGTTGGCGGTGGGCGTGTACTGTACTATGCTTGAATGAGTGAATAGTAAACATGCAACAACTAACAATTATTGTGTATCAATAAAGACACTGTGCACAGTTCAAGTGATTCAATTTTATTATTAGAAAACATTAAATATTTACAATAAGCAGTGCCTGCACCAGGGGTTATAGATGCGTGTAGGTGCATGGCTCAATGCCATAGCTTTGTGCAGGACTGGATATAACATTGTATCAGAAGGGTCTCTGGGCTTCAAAGAACTGCTTTGAGGGAGAATGGGGTGTGGGGACAGAAAGTGTTGCTGTGGGTGCGGGGGGGCGGGGGCGAGCCTGGAGCAGCTGGGTCTGCAGACCAATCATGGTCTTCAGCAGTTGGGTCTGCTCCTGCAGGATGCTTATGAGGGCATCCTTCTGCTTCTGCCTCCTCAAATTGTTTTCTTTGCACTCCTGCCTCCACAGTCTAGTCTCCCTTGCTGCTGCCTTGGACTGCATCAGCTCTTGAAAGATATCCTCCTTTCTTCTGCGAGGCCTCCTCCTTATCTGTCTCAGCTGGTCAGCTGGCGCAGACCACTGACCGGCGAAGGTCGTTTCTAAGGAAAAATTAAATATCATAAGTAGTGCTATTGTTCTCACTTTGGTTAAAGAGCTGGTAATATGCTCTGCCGCCACATTCCGCAGTGCCCACGGGACAGGGCATTGCAGGGGACTGAAAGGGCTTTTGCAAAGGGAGGTTCGAGTTGCCGAGACAAGACACACAGCTCCATGAACTATTTCCAGTGCTTTGGGTGATTAGTTCACACACAGCATGGCCATGGAAGCCGATATCTCGCTGCTTACAGTGCCCCTGCTAGCCATTGGATATAAGCCAGGACCGTACGCAGCAGGCTTGTGCGTGCGCAGCCATGGTTCCCACTGCCGTGCTTTGCAACTGGTGAGGGAGAGTATCCCTCTATGGGGGAGGGAACACAGTTGCTCTCCCATCAAATTTAACTAGGAGGCTGTGGAAGTACATCCAGGAGACCTTCAGTGAGCTCAACGGAGAGGATTTCTTGAGAATTACAGCATACATTGATGCACTGCTCGTGTAATGCCGGGTAGATCCCCCCATCCAAAAAATAAAAGAAAAAAGAAAGGATGAAACTCAAAACGCCTATCTCCTGCCTGCTCTTCATTTGCCCGCAAAGCTTATCCAGCAAGCACAGAAGCCACTTCTGATGAAACTTACCAGAGCTCCCAGAGCTTACCAGAGCTCTGCTGCATCCAAAGACAGCATGGAGAAGGAATCTGGTCAGCACATGTCAGGTGGCGTGAAGAACAGCTCCTGACTCCCTAGGTTGGCTGCACCACTTTCAGCCTCCAGGTCATCCTCCACCTCCACCTCCACTTCCTCGTCCGCGAATTGCTCGTCACCATCTGCTCCAGTATCCTTTTCATGGGGGGGTGCTGACGTGTCCACAGGAGCTTTTGGGGTGGTTGTGGGATCCCCGCTCAGGATTGCTTCCAGCTCCTAGTAAAATCGGCACGTAACCGGGGCTGAGCCAGAGCACCAGTTTGCCTCTCTGGCTCTGTGGTACGTTATCCTCAACTCCCTCACCTTCGACCTGCACTGAAGAGTGTCTCTCTCATACCCCTTCTCTGCCATGGCCCGAGAAATCTGGCCAAAAATATCAAAATTTAGCCTGCTGCCACGTAACTGTGCCTGCACAGCAGACTCTCCCCAGGTGCCTATGAGATCAAGCACCTCGGCTGTGGTCCACACTGAAGAACGTTTGCCGCGTTGAGCCGCCATTGCTCTTGGAGAACACAGCTACACTCCACGCCGAGCAAACAGGAAGAGTGAAGAATTCAAAAATTCCCGGGAATGATGACAGTCACGTCACAGCCACAGAGCACAGGAGGAAGTGCAGAAGGGATGGAATTAGAATTCTGGAACATTTCCGGAGGCTTCATATTGCGCGGCAACCGCACACACACGAACTATCGTGGAAAAGCTGTTCCGCAGTAGCCACTAGCACCCTCGTTTTGGTGGTTTACATGTTGCGCAGTAAGACGGCTGTTACCGCGCAACAACATGGATTTGTGTGTGGACGCTGTCCTTGTTATCACTAACTTTGTAGTGTGTACAAGGCCTGAGACTCTACTTCTCTACAATTTTTCTAAAGGTATTCTTCCCAATGGACGAATGACCCTTTTGTATACAGCAGTACTGAGTATTTAATATCAAGCAGATACAGTACTCAACACATCATGCAGTTATAATAAATTAACAACAGTTAGTACTTCTATGGTACCCTTCTTCCAAGGACCTCAAACTGCTTTACAAAGTTAATCAGGCCCTCAACAACTCAAAGAACAAGTAAAGTATTATCATCCCCATTTTATAGGTCAAGCTGATTCACAGAGCAGTTAAATGATTTGCCCAAAGTCATACAGCAAGAAAATAGCAAAGTCAGGTCTAGTACCCAGGTGTTCTGCCTGCCAATCTTTTCTTCCACACTCCAACCTCTGCATAGGACCATATTTTCTTCCAATTATGTAACGACTAGTAATTTTTAAAGAGAAATAAATAGGATTATCATAAATAGTTTGCTTCAAGTTCAGTAGGGTTTGCAGGCATTCTAAAGAAAGCCATATATAAATTGCAAAAAAAAGGATTTGAACAAGTGTTATGAATTTTAGATACAATTGATTCCCCATCTCCTCCCACAAAAAGGAAAAGGTTTTTAATGAAAAATTACATCTCATATACAAGACAGGATTTTTAACTGTCTATTCCATTGTCTGGAGAAAGCAGAGGATAATATCTGAAATAATAACTGGAACATGGCCCCAGGCATTAAAAAAATATAAAGTACGATAAGACATTAGCTATTAAGAAAGCCAGAGAAAACTGTTATAATTGAATCATAGTTTAATCTACTGTATAGTTTTATGAGTTACTTGTAACATGTTTCCTTGTGGTCAGCTTTGGAAAATAAACTGTTAATAAAAAATATTAAAGGAAATTAGTCTCAGTAGATGGAAAAAATGCAGAGAGAGCAAGAGAGGCACATATTTATGCATGGAAATTCTATTAGATTAGCTTTTCTTTCCCACCACTTCATGGTGCTTGCTCTTTGGTATCTCTTACATCAACTGGCTCTAGGGAGTAAAATAGGCTAAATTCCACAGGTCAACCAAACTACAAAATATCATATTCATTCATCACATGGAATCTTCTCACATAAACATAGAAAACCTTGAAGAAACTAAGTTTTAGGTCTAAATCCTGACATCTTTACTCAGGTAAAATTCCCACCGACTTCAATCGTCTTTTGTCAGAGTAAGAACCCCCAAAACGCCTACATTTTTAATTAGTGGTTTAAAAAAAAATCTCCAATGTCGTCTGTACCAAATTACTCCAGAAGAAAAAGGGATGAATGCTGAGATAGTCAAGAGAGCCCAATTGTTGAACATCTTCTCAGTTAAAGAGCCTGATCTTCAAAGATACAGATGTCACTGATACTACTGCTCTGGTGGTATGATACTGAGTGACACAAAGGACACCTCAGCTACTTCTATATATCATCTGAATTCTCATAATGAAAATTTTGGATGATGGATCAGTTACTGAGTAACTGTTACTCCATTTCCAGGCTTTTGATCCCTTCTGCATAAATATTAATTACTTGTCTGGAATCTGAGGAATGGAAAAAATCTTTTCCTTAGCACTCTTCAGATAAGGACAAAATGAAAAGAATTAATTACTTTACCTCTATGAAACTTCATGAATGGTTTCTGAAAGCACAAGATTCCTTTCTAGTCTTATAGGCTGAACATCTTGCTACATACAATACGAGTATCTTTGTAAAAGGGAAAAAATGAGTAGGCTGATTGCAGGGGTTCAAAAGAACAGATCTGTCATTTGCATAACTAAAAATTTTAGTAAGCAACCAATCTTTCTTCTCTAAATCTTACTGAACTAGTTGCTACATGAAATTTTACAACATCTGGGGGAGATTTTGGTTGGAACAACTAGAACCGAAATGGTGTAAATGGCAACTACTGAACTTTTAAACCTCAGACTTCAAATATTTATGTCAGTTACTTTCAGAAAGGACTGCACAGTCCTGTAGTGATATCTTCTCAGGTGTGACATTCAACAACTGGTACGGACTTGTCTATATTTGGCATTCAGCTCTAGGGTCAGAATACTTTAAGGGTCTGTGAAGGCTTTAGTATAGAGAAGAATAGATTATAAAGTCAAAAGGAACTGCTGAGATCATATAATCCAATTTCTTTCATCTAGTCTGAATTGTCTAGCCTCTGCTTCCAAACATTAGATCTTGTTATACCTTTATCTATTAGAATGAAGATCCCCTATCATCAAATTTCTGTTCCTCGATTTTTATTTATAAACTGTTGTTCTGTTTACATATCATAGTAATGGCCATACTGGGTCAGACCAATGGCGCAACTAGTTCAGTATCCTGTCTTCCAACAGTGTCCAATGCCAGATGCTTCAGAGGGAACGAACAGAATAGGTTATCATCGAGTGATCCATTCCGCCAGCCATTCCTAGCCTCTGACAAACAGAAATCCCTGCCTATTCTGGCTAATAGGCATTGATGAACTTATCATCCATGAACTTATGTAGTTTTTTGAATCCCCACTACAGTCTTGGCCTTCACAACACCCTCTGTGAAGGAATTTCACAGGCTGACTGCACATTGTGAAGAAATACTTCCTTGTGTTTGTTTTAAACCTGAGGCCTATTCATTTCATTTGGTGACCCCTGGTTTTTAGATTATGAAAAGAAGTAAATAACATTCCTTCTTTACTTTCTCCACAACAGTCATGGATTTATAGACCTCTATCATATTTCCCCTTAATCGTCTCTTTTCCAGGACTGAAGTCCCAGTTCTTTAATCTCTCCTCATATGGAAGCTTTTCCATACCTCTAATCATTTTAGTTGCCCTTTTCTGTACCTTTTTCAATTCCAATATACACTTTTTGAGATGGGACGACCAGATCTTCATGAGGTATTCAAGATGTGGTTATACCATGGATCTGTACAGAAGTAATATAATATTTTGTCTCATCATCTATCCCTTTTCTAATTATTCTAAGCATTGTTAGCTTTTTTTAATTGCTACTTCACACTGAGTGGATGGTTTCAGAGAACTATCCATAATGACTCCAAGATCTCTTTCTTGAGTGATAACAGTTAATTTAGACCCCATCATTTCTATAGTTGGCATTATATTTTCTAATGTGAATTACTTCACATTAATCAACATTGAATTCCATCTGCCATTCTGTTCCCAGTCACCTGGTTTTGTGAGATCCCTTGGTAACTCTTCAGTCTGCTTTGGACTCAACTATCTTCAGTACTGTTTTATCATCTGCAAATTTTGCCACCTCACTGTTTACCCCTTTTTCCAGATCATCTATATATTGAACAGTACTGGTCCCAGTACAGACCCCTCTGGGATACATGGTTTACCTCTCTCAATTCTGAAAACTAACCATTTATCCTTATCCTTTGTTTCCTATCTATTAACCAATTACTGATCCAGAAGAGGACCCTCCCTCTTATCCCATGACCACCTACTTTGCTTCAGAGCCTTTGGTGAGGGACCTTGTCAAAGACTTTCTGAAACTTCAAGCACATTATTTTGACCAGATCACTCTTGTCCACATGCTTGCTGACCCTCTCAAAGAATTCTAGTACATTGGTGAAGCATGATTTCCTTTATAAAAACCATGTTGATTCTTCCCCAACATATCTTGTTCATGTGTCTCTTTATTCTGTTCTGTTCTTTACTACATTACCACTCCCCCAATCCTTACATTATCTCTTTGTGTCTTCTCTAGCCCAAACAGCATTACAAGGAATGTAGCTCCAAGAAGGCATTCTAATGCTATAAAACACTTAGTCCAATATTTCCATTTATCCGTACTGTCTTACTATCTTCTCTGTGAAGGCATTCAATGGTTTTATACACTACTGAAAAGTCATTGTCTCAATACTCAGCAGGATGTGGTAGGAAATCAATTATTTTGAGACTACTAATACAGTAGAGGTTTAAAGATATAGAGAGAGCATGAGAAATAAAGTCACACAAGATCATTAAACCAGGTTCAAGAGTCAATCATTTACTGTCACCAGCTACATTCCGGAGCAGACTCATCAGTCCCTTTTATAAGATTGACAGATTTGTCCCTAGAGCAGCAGTTCTCAACCGCTGTGTCGTAACACAAAAGTGTGTCACAGCACAGAGACTGAGTGTATTACTGCAAGTCAGCCCGCCACTAAAAAACACAAGCACAGATCCTGCCTCTGAAACAAACCCTTGCAGGGTTTTCTTTCAGCGGCATTGGGCTTCTTCCGGCAGCAGGGCAATTCACAGCAGCAGGGTGGCAGCAGGATTTTTTGTGGCAGCGAGGGCTACCTTTCTTTGAGCCACCACCAAAAGTGCCTGCAGTGGGAGCCTCGGTTTGTGTTGCACATGGTTGAAAGGGCTGCCAACCATGTCGCAACTGTAAAATAGTTGTCAAAATGCACCATAATAAAATGATTCAGGTTCTGTTTCAAAGTCAGATTATATTAGATAAAATGTGGGTTCAGATTTTCCACTGCATACTCTGTCGTATTCCTGATTATACTGTCACCAAGGTAGAGGGGAGATGTATACCCTATCAAGACTCTTCATCTTTAAATTAACAGCACCTTTCACAGAAGAATTTAGGAGATGAAGATTATGCCAGAAAGGGGTACTGGCATTGGTAACATCTTCCATAATCTATGAATAAAACACTCTTGACATAATAGGAAATCTCCTGCAATTCTGTTTGAAAGAGCTCATCACAGTGGCCAAAATTATGAGAATGGTACCACCTTGGGCAGATTACACTGCAAATCAGAGAGCCACGTTGAGAGCTAATGACCAACAATGAAATTTGTAAACAAAGACACAAGGATATTCTTCTTTCATTATAATCACTATGGCAAATGCTACCACACTGACGGGGTGGGGAGGAGGAGAAAGGGAGAGAAAATGCCCTATGCAGCAACATCCAGAACAACCTTTCAAAATCTGACTTAGTTGTACCTACTTATCATGGACAAGTAAAATATGAGTAGTCTTGTCATCACCATTGTACTACAGATGACTAAATAGATTTTTGTGGCTAGAAAGGGAAATGTTCGTGACCATTTTGCAAGGCAGATATAAATCACCTTTTCCCCCCCAATCAATCATTAGAATTGGGGATCAGTGGAGGAGTGAAAAAAAAATCATATATAATAGTTTTACAGAACTATAAAACTCACTGTTCAAATATCAGCTACAATACAGTTGCTCCTGTTGTCTGTATCTAATTATTTAATTTTAGGAAAACTTTTCCTATATAGGAAAGTGTTAATTCTCACATGAATCTTCTAGATGTTGAACCATTTTCACTTAGCTAAAAAAAAATTAGTAATTTTACATGTTGCACACTACGTGCATTACCGGATAAAACTTAGTGCTGAACACACAGGGAGAGCAGAAACTGTAGTCCAAAATCAAAAGTGATGCAATCGTAAAAATGGGCAGATTTATGTAGGATTCACTGTAAAAATATCTCCAGGCTAATCACAAATTGTTCCAGCATCCTCAAGATTTCCCACTGCTACCTTCTCCTTTTATTCAAAGAAAAAAAGCAATGATTCAAAATGGAAGCTCAGTAATTATTTACAGCTCAGTATGTAAACTGTAAAATGACTGGCAAAGTTCTTAGCACATCAACTTAGATATATGTAAGCAAGACATTCTTTCCCCGTGGTAGGCGGCCCCATGTCAAATAACTATGCGCTAGAACTTGTCCTGTGCTACCTGTTCAAAGCGAACTGCGCAAGAATATTTCAAGCTCTGACAGATACCACTTCATGCAAAAACATCCACAGGAGTATTACGAAAAAAAGACTGCAGTGATGTTTCAGCAAACCCTGTGTCAAGAAAGGTGCTCTCCTGAATTTTTACTGACACAAAAGAAATGAATGATCAACTGACGAAGTGGGATTTTCTTCCATGAAAGCTCACATGATAAATAAATTGGTTAGTCTTTAAAAGTGCCACAGGACTTCTTGTTTATTTTAACATTCCTTATGTGATCTGTGTCAGTGGTGCTGATATTGCTTTTCTAGAGGGTCACAGTCCTTTCCACACATCACCAAACTCCTTCATTTAAGATTTCACCTCCCTCCATTTAGGGTGCTTTTGAAAATGGCAAATATTCCGGTATAATCCTGCAATCTTCAGAGACAGGGGAAAGTACCCAGTAAAAATGCAGCAGCACTCTACTACTAAACAACTAAAAGATTAGGATGGCCCAAAATGTTCTCTCTTTTCCATCAGCATCTGTTTATAATTTTAAGGACTTTTTATAACCAATTTTACAAGGATCTAGAACTCACACACCTCTATCAATTGTTGTAAATGGGATAAATCCGACCATGTCTGCTTAACCCTCCTACCCCACAACTTTTCAAATAAAAGTGAGTTTTCTTCACTAAGGAGAGCCCCAAACACAACCTACATCTTTTTGACAAGTTCCAAAGGAGTAGCCATGTTAGTCTAGGTCAGCAAAACAAACAAGGAGTCCTGTGGCACTTTCAAAGACTAACAAATGTATGTATCGCATGAGCTTTTGTGGGAGAAAATCGCACTTCATTAGATGCTTTGAAGATGTCTGATGAAGTGGGATTTTCTCTCATGAAAGCTCATGTGATACATACATTTGTTAGTCTTTAAAAGTGCCACAGGACTCCTTGTTCATTTTACATCTTTTGACATTTTATAACAGTGGTCACAGAACTACTAAGCTTCAGAATAATGTTTGATTTTATTTTCTGAACTTAAGAGTATTATTTTTTCTGGTTTTACAGAAATTGTATAGTAGTTACAGAAGCCCTGTAGGCAAATGGAAAATGACCAAGTAGGAACAGTTATAAAAATATTACATAAATGCAAAGTATTAACAGGATCTCAAGGCACTCAAAAAAGATGAGCATCTCTCACTTTATACTTGTGGAAAAACGAAGTCAGAATACAGAGAGCTGAAAATATTCAGGTACATAAGATGAGATTCAACAAGGTATCAGAGAGGTACAAGGGAGATTACAAGATGGAAAAAAGGAGAATCCATAGTTACAGGCATAAAAAAGAAAACAATGTCATATTATAAAACTCAAAAAGTAAAGATCAAATATCTGAACAGTGATGGCATTTATTTAGTATACTTTTCACCATTTGGTCTAGGATTTAATGTTTATTCAGGTTACAGAACCTCCAAGTCTCTAATTTGGGGAGGATATATGGGGTTTCTCACAGCATCATCTTCAGGGCTTTAGAATTCTACTCGCCTGCTCCTCAGCAGTAAGAACTTTTTCTTCATGTGTATGCGTCTAAATCATCTATTTCTGCAGAACTTAAGCTGTCATTGTAAAATATAAAAGGCTAGCTAAAACAATCCTCCAAATGCAAACATAAAGCCATTGAGCACGGACTTCCTGATCTGCAGAGGGGTTTGCCCTGTACTCTGCCTCTGTTTTAATACTACAAGCTGTACTAAAGTGAAAACTGACAAGACACATACAAGTCAGTTTCCTCTGATGCTTTCAGAATGCTGTGAGCCACAGCTGAGTTGTCAAAGATCATGTCAATTTTATTGTGCTCCTGATTGGGAAAATCAGGAGTAGCAGCACAATAGATTATTCCAGGAGGAAAAAAGGACCCTTAAACAGTGTTTTGCAAAGGAACTGGTCCTCTTGCCTATATTTACTTTTCCTGAAAGTTGTTTGCACAAAATGAAATAGTTCAGCAATACAAACAGTCCTGTAAATCTGCCAATCTGGTCTGCAAAGCATAAAGAACACTCAAAATAAATACATTGCTTTTATAATTAAAACATCATATTCTCCAAGTGGCTGCCTAAACCTTGCTCATTTTGATCAGACTTTTGTATCAAAAACAAAAGTTTATACTAAGTTTTCCCAAAAAGCAGGAGGGAATTCTACGAATATAGCAGTATAGTAATAAGGAGTGCAATTTACCCCCTTGACATAAATATCAAACAAGAGATCACTGGTGTTCAAAGGGGCAGCATGTTTTAAAGTAAAGAACTGAATTTATTTTTTATGTGGACTTTCAAAAGGATAAACATGTAACAATCCAGTTAACACCTCTTTTATCACCTATCTTTAGAACATCAGTCCAAATAGCATAATGTTGCTAAATAAAAAATAGCCAGAAAGGAAAGAAAAGGGTAGCACACGTACAAAAATGAGAAAGACGATCCTCTCCTCATCACCCTGTATTATTTATTTTAAGGTATCTGAGGATTCATAGATCAAGTGCTTACAAATAATAAAGCAGGAGTTTCAAACTCATGCTTTATTTTATGCAAAAAACAAACTAAACGTCACAGGGGCAAGTGCAGCTCCCGTGAAAGAAGTGATCACATACAGGCCAGTAAAACAAAAAACCCTGTGAAATGTGGATGATCTTTAAGCAGAACCTCTACTTTCCCTCCACCCCACCTGCACCTACTTCTAATTTCCTCTTAAAAAGAAGGGAATAAAAAGCTAAAAAATATCAAAAGAATTAAACGTTCCGATTCAATATTTACACTGGGATCTTCCCTGCCCTTTAGATGGGAGGAAAAGATCAGTGTTTAGTGAAAGTTATGAGCAGCAAACTGATATATGAAGAGATAATAAACGCTATGGTAACTCTGGTGTCAGGAAAAAAAAGTGATCAAGTAGAAGAAAAAACGAACTTAAATACAAAAGAAAACCTGCACAAACTTCACATTCTTGAGTAAAGCTATTTTCAAGAAAACATTTTACATGAGTAGATGGGCAGGCTTTGATCCTACTTTATGAACTTATACATTGTTTAAATCAGCTACATAAAAGAGGGCTGACTAAGATTTTATACCTTTCCCCTCACCACTATTTTTCAAAACAAAATGTCTAACTATTTTAAAATTAATTGTATTTAATTGATCATAGTTTAATAGTTGGGTTTTGGGTTTTTTTTAAAAGGAGAGAGGGACTGGGAGCCCAACTATGGAAGGAGCTGCTGAACACTCAGAGCTAATCATTTTTAAAAGGCATTTCAGCACCAAAAGAGTCACAACTTCTAAATTTTGGTGTTTAGGTTTATTACCTCTTATTTTTATGATCCTCAAAGTAGCCTGCCTGTCATTGGAAGATCCCATTGCATTCACACCTCTCACAGTACAATGGACTGGCAATATTATCATCTTTAAAGTAGCCTGTTTATCTAAAGGAACAGATAAGTCTATTTCATTCACTATTTAGCTTTTTGGTGCTTTTAAAAATTTGACTTAAGTGACACAGGTGTCAAAGCCCCATTTTCAAAAGAGACCCTTTGGAGCCGTAGGGTATCTCTACACTGCGGGTGCTGCATCGGTCTCGATGGACTGATGCAGTGGGATTGATTGAGCAGGCAGCGGGGATGCATACGAACAATCCCGGAAATGCTCTCCAGCCGATCCAGTAAATCCCCCCCCCCCCCCCAAAAAGAGTTATGTTCTATCAACTGGAGGAACGTTTCCTGTGGACGCAGTACAGTAGAGATGCCGCAGGAAGGGGACATTGGTAAGTTGATGAGAGATATGCAAATTGTAGTACGTAGCTTGCATATCTCCCATGGATACTGCTGGCAGTGTAGGCTAGGCCTTAGTCCCAGCGACTTTCAATGAAATTTAGAATACTACATGCCTACATATCACTTTCGAAAACAGGGTTTTGGCTCCTAAGTCACTGGAGATGGTTTTGAAAAATATTATCCAATAGATAAAATTTAAACTATTTTTATTTTACAGGTTAAAAATTAGAAAACTTCATAAAACAGCTCAGAATTACTTGCTGTTCTGAAACAACCTTTCTGTTTACCTTTTTTTAAAAGGACATAATATAATTAGCACAATAATGAATGTGTCACAGACTTCATTTGACCCACTCTGCTGTTGCCAGACTGGAATTCAGCCTACTTGATCTCTAGGGGATAGTTCTGATCATACCTTTGATTGACATTATTGTAAGTAATTCAACTGAAGTCCAATATGAGATCAGAATCAGAGGCCTTGAGTGAAATCCTGGCTGCACAGAACTCAATGGTAAACTCTCATTGACTTCAATTGAACTAGGATTTCACCCCTTATCTACAGTTCAACTATTAGCCATGGGAAATATACCCCTCTCATTTTATTCAAAAACACCAGCAACTCCCCCACATTCACTGCAATAGTTCAGATTTATGGACAGTTGATAGTATCTGTGGTAAGTTTGTATTAGCTATATATAACATTTTCACTTTCCACTGGGGGTATTATAGCAACTATGGTCATAATGTTACTTCATATATGTTGGCTCTAATTACTTCAAACATTATGAGCACAAAACTCTCCTTTGATAAATATGACTGATGAAAAGCTGCTAGCTAAATTTATAATACGAATAGTAACTGTTAATTATCCTTAATCTAAACTTTTCAACCCTCCTAGTTAGCCATTAATTGACAGCTATTAAACATAATTCCACAGCACTGTTTTCTTAAAACAAGACACTTATTTCACTGTGGATTTAAATATCTTAAATCATGTCTCAAGCCGCCATGGAAAAGAAGCTGTCCATGAGAAAATGATTCCCCTACTTCACTCAGCAGATAGAAAACTTGCCTGTCCCCCACTGCTGATAATCAAGTTTATTAGCTAAATACCACTTTGACTGACAACTAGTTCCTTTCATATACAAAATTCTGAACACCACCACAAGATCTTTCATTTAGATGAGAGTTGTGTCTTTCCATCTCCCAAAAGAGTAACCATTCCAAATCCCCAACAAACACTTCTGTAGGTTTTCCTCCCTCTTCATGCTTTCCTTTCCATAAGGAGCAGCACCAATTCCCACTTGGTCTAGCTGCAGCACAAATGTCCTTTTATCCATCAAGTTGCTCCGATTAACGCACAATAATTTAACAGTACTGAGAGCTAAACTTAAGTAGAAAAATCTATTTATTATACTTATACATTTTCTATACAAATATCAATTGCCACTCTCTCAATGATCAATGTAAAAGGAACATTTAATGAACATCTGTGAAGAAGTGGTGAGACTGAAATTCTGGCCCCAGTGTCCCTTCCAGAATAGCACTCTGTCATCCGCTTGAAGGAACAGTTCTGTTTCCTTGAGGCAGCTGACACTTTCTGTTTAACCTACAATTTTTTCCACACAGTTCTAAAGAAGTGATAGAAACATTTCAGTGATTTCTGATTTCCATAATAATGCAATTCTGCTACTTAAGGGATTTTCTTCAGTAAACATTGTCAGATGACCAGTGTTAAGATGAAGAGTTAAGCTACCATAAAGACCACAACTTATGTCAAATTTGATTCTGTGATTATCTGTAATCTATGCTCACCTCCCTCTATAGAGTGAATTACATTCAATGGAAAGGATAATTCTAAAGGAGACAATACAACATAAAGCCTTATCCTGCCATGAACTAAAGTGGCTGCCTTTTTTCAATTTAGTCAATGAGGCTTAGCAAAAGAAAGAAAGAAAGAAAGAAAGAAAGAAAGAAAGAAAGAAAGAAAGAAAGAAGACTTTCCAGTATCCGCACAACACACACACACTTTTTAGTGCTTCCATAAACCTAAAATATAAAAGCCCATTTCTTTACCAGACAAAGGACAACAGCAACTTTGATTTTGCAACGATTAATGGTTGAATATCAAAAGATTGACTCTTCAAGATGACCTAAAAAGGAAAACAACCTGGGCCAGGCCCTCTTTAAAATGCACAATGAGAGGACTGAAAGCTTTCCCCCATCAAAGTGCCTCCTCTCCTCCCCCCCCCCCTTTACTTATTATTTTGTCTACCATGTTCTTTTCCTGGAAGTTTATGGAGGACTGGTAGGATGACTGAGTTATCATTGAAATGAAACCTTGAGTGAATAAATTATTTTTATTCAACCTGTTTACAACTCTTTTAATTAAATAGAAATAAAAAAAACCACACACATAGTTGTGAAAAAGTCACCTTCTTAAACATTTAGCCACTCTCTTTCGAATTAATGTTCCAAACATGTAGAAAACAAAGAACAATGAGAATTTCCCAACCACTATATTGTCACTGGTATTTCCCTCTATAAAAATAAATGAAGCAAAAATTCTTCTTTTTTCTCTCCTTACCTCTACCACCTCCACCAAGATATCCATGAGAACAATTTCAGAACATAAACTACAGTCTAGCCACAGCTTTGTCATAGGGTAAAGACAATATACACACTAGCAAAGGAAATATAAGGAAAACTAGTCCAGCTGTACAAATGACTTAGCTTCAAATTACTAGGTTGAAACAAATCATTACCTCACCTTCTTGGCATATTTCAATCTTCTAGAATTAAAATGATTTTACACACACCAGCCCCCCAGCAGCTAATACACTAGTGTTTGCTAGCTTTAAAAAAAAAAATCTCCCTTCCAAGTCAACAGCCAGTTCCTTGGCTTAAATTAGACATTTCCAATCTGGGATACAACATGTGAGCACTGTGAAGAGGTAATCATATCGGTGTGCTATAGTTCTGGTTGACTTGCAATTTCCATTATAATAAAGCCTTACTGTACATTCCCAGAGATTTTACAACTTCACTGCACCTTTAAAATTTACTTCAAGTTGAAACCTGTCAACCAGAAGCAAATTTCCCTGGCTCCACCCAAACCAACCAAAATAAGTAAGTTTGTCACAGAAGGTTTGAAGTTCTGCCTTTTTAAATATCAGGGGGCTGGGCACTTTGTATCTTGTATAAACTGAGTTTACTGCACACACCATGGGTTCTTTGCATCCATTCATTCCTCTCCTCCCCCCCCACCCCACCCCGCCCCACTTCCCTCACAAGCTCCTGATGTGACATGCTCCCATTCCACTGTTTTCCAAGGATTCTCTGCAATTCCTCCAATCACCCCTGTGCCAGGGGCTCTGTGTATCCCCCATTCCTCTCTCTTCCCATACCATAGTCCTGCATTTCTCCTCCAACAAAGACTTAGTGAATCCCCATTCCCACTTTCCACATGCCATCTATCCCCCCACTCCCAACATGCCAAAAAACTATATGCATCCTATTACCCTCCATACTAAGATCCCCCATTCTCTTTCCCATGACAGCAGATCTCTGTGCTCTCCCACTACTCCCTCCACCCATTCCAAAGACCCCCCTCCATCCCCCATGTCCAAGGGTCTGTGGGGCCCTGCATTTCCTCCATGGCAAGGGATCTACGTGAACTTATCTCTTCCCCATTTCTCCATGCACCTCGTGCCAGGGGCTCTGTCTGCCTCCCTTCACTTTTAACTAAATTCCCCAATCCTCCTCCCCAGGAGTTCTGCATGCCCCATTTTTCCCACCATTGTTATTCTGTCTGAAAGTAAATCATTCAGAAGTTCCAACATATTTAATCCAGAGGAGACTCTATGCCAAGAAATTAATTTTTCTGCACTAAAACATAGTTAAAACTCTGTGCAAAGTATTTTAAAATTCTGAAAATTTTATTTGTCAATAAACAAACATGGAGATTCCAGCACTGGCTGCACAGAGGTAGGAAATCATCCTTCAGCACTCATGTGTGCACCTCCTCTCCCCATCTCCCCTGACTCCTCACTCCCTCAAGGACACAAATTCAGCAGCAAGGCTATATCTGAACTTGGCAGAGTCAAGAGCTGAGCCTGCCCCAGAAACACCCCAGAGCCCTGCCCCTCTGTGCCAGGTGAACCAGGTGTGGGCAGGCAGGCTCAGCCCAGCAGGATCCAAGTCTGGAGGGGCTTAGTGTGGGGGGATTAGGTTCTGTGTGGGGGCAATATGGGTGTAGATGGCTCGGTGAGGGGTCTGGGTCCAGAGGACTCTGCGGGCATGGTCCAAGTGATTGGGTCTCAGTTGGGGTTCCCACCTGTAGGGAGCTCAGCAAGAGAGGTCTGTTGCTGGGGAAGTGAGGGTCCAGGCGCAGGTAGTTGTGGCTCAATGGGGTGGAGCTCATCAGGATGGTCCAGGTGCAAAGAGGTATGGCTTGTTGAGGTGAGGGTTGAAGTGTAGGGTGATCTGAGTGCAGAGGCTGAGTGAGGTCCAGATGTAGGGGGTGTGAGGGGTTCAGCAGCTAGGGCCAGATGCAGGGGGGGCTACACCTGCAGGGGTGAAGCTTGGCAAGGTGGGGATTTGGAGAAGGGGTTCAGCTCAGCAGGGGTTCTGGGTATGGGAGGTTCCAGATGTACAGGGGTTGGATAGACCAAGGAGCAGCTCCCTACAGCATCGCATGCCCGCTGTGGCTGAAGAGAGATGGGATAGTGATGGTAGTGAGGAGCTACCTGCAGCTGGAAGAGGTTTCAAGGGGTGGGTCTGACCTGACTCCGGCTGCTCCTTGCTGAGGAAGAAGTCCCATCCTCCCCACACTCCAACCTAGCCAGGATTAGCGCTGAGCCTAGCACAGGGTAGAAGCCACTAGCCAGGGTGCCACCAGTTCTGCGCTCCCCCCCCCTTCCCCATGATGATTTTCTTTTCTGTTGACTGCTCTGAGTGCACTGAACAACACATCCAAACTGCTGGGGAGGGGTGCATGACTGCTCTCACAGCTTCCCTATGCTTCCCCCTCAGAAGTCTTTTTTTTTTGCCAGGAGGGCAGAGGGGCAAAGAAATCTGCAGGGAACATGAATTCTATGTGTGCACAGTGGTGCAGAATTCCCTCAGGAGTAACATGTTAAAAACTCTTTCAGAAAAATGAGCAGACAGGAGCAGGTGTATTGTTATGCCAGAAGGTGTTAATGGGTGCCCTCAATGGTTCAACCAGTTCTCTGATCTACAGACAGCCACAGAGTTGCTTGAGACTGTGGCTACGCTAAAGAGCTTGCAAGGGCTTCATGTGTTCTCCATTTTCCCTCTTTCTTCAAAATCAATAGAATTGTTCCCGGATGAGGTATTCAAAAGTTACCACATTACAGGCAAATGCCAGTGAATTGACTCTAAGGTCTTTGCAAACTCAGCCAATAAAGATATTAAGAAAGTTATTATTCCACTTTTAACATTCAAGATTTTTAAAATGAAGTATGAGAAAGTAATCAGCCCACAATCCAGTTTGGTTGCCTTGGATATTTTGAAGAAAAGTTTAAGGCACCAGTCTTGCAAGTGACTCAGCATGACCAGGCTGCTTGCAGGATCACTGCCAAAATTAGAAAGGCAGCTATATTAACCTTAACTGGCTATTAAGAGTAGCTTCTGTAGACACCTACAACTATTTTCATAAATATTTTACTATGCATCTCACAATGCAATCTTATTTTACACAATAAGATGTTGGTCTGGTCCATCAAGTACATAAAATTTTTTAATACATCCTAAATACCAATTATCCAACTATCACCTGATTAAACAGGCACACTGTAGCACAGAAAAGGACCATTCAATTATTTCAACTATTTATCTATAAATGTAGGTTTTTGGACTTGGCTGAAAACTTGTATAACCTTCCATAAAACTATGGGGGCAAGGGGCATCAGTTATTTCCTTTTTTCAAGATGAGCAATGGAACATATCACAGTCACATAACATTGAGCGACATTATAGCAGGTAGATTTTACTCATCTGTGTGACAACTTAATTTGAATGGAAACGGTTATGTATTTTTTAATTTCAATTAAGATTTTATTTAAACATTTTCCTACAGTGCTTGGAAGCCATGCACAACAGTATTTTGTGAATACAGGAGAGCAAGAATGTCGAACTGACCAGTACAGTTTCATTAGCAAAGTGCTAAAGGGAGAAAGAAATGAGAAAAATACATCAGATGTTAAAAAATTTTCTTTTCAATGATTTATTACTGGTAGCAGTGACAGTACAAAGAAAATAACTTCTATCAACATACTGGACCCATCTTCATATTATCTGATGACCTAGAGGTCCCAGTGGGCGCTCACCATCTTTTAATTTCAACCAATTCATTTTATTTTGATATTGTCTCTTTAAAATTCTAGGAAATACATAAAAGATAAAAAATTAAAAGGTAAAACCTTATCATGTTTTTGAACATACAAACAACTCTCTCAGAGGTTCTACCTAAGTGGGGATGTCATCATGATAGAGCCTTAAAATTACATCTGCCCCACACAGAACTGTCCCTACTTATTATCTGTCACTTAAGAAATGCAGAACCAAGATACTGAAGTTATGAAAAATGTTATTTAAATCTAAAGAAATTTATACCCATAACATTTTAATCATGAAGTGCAATGAGTTTAAATAAATAATCTATTAAGTTTCCAGAACTTAAAAAAAAAAATGGTGCAACTAAAAACTCAAATATATTTTCAATTCAAGTGTTGGAAAAAAATCACCTCTTTTTCTGCTAATCTGTCAGCGCCTGAATTTTGGATCTTTAATAAAAAAAAAGTTGATTGCACTAGAATCAATTAATCATCTGGAAGCAAAAGCTGGGTTCTTTATACAGCTGTAGCGTTTGTTATGACACCAGAACTTTCTCTCAGCAGAAACCCAGAACTATGAACTCAGGTTCCTCTAGTTAAACAAAAGAAAAAAAAGATTTTCAAACACTACTCTAAAATGCATTTACATTTCAATTTTAAGTCTACTTAAGCTTCTGCTAATGCTTAGGAATGCAAATGGTTTTTAAACTAAGGTTCAGACTATGCAAACAACATACAGACATGCACAACTTTACTCAAGAACTACCACTCCTTTAAATAAAAAAGAAACAAAAAACAAATCAAGAAAACTGTCTCTCACATTGTTTAATGTTAGGACCATAGTGGAGATGAACCCATGTCATTGTGGAGTTTTTTTTGTTTTTTTTTCTCCTTCCCAAATACCATGAGTAGAAGATAGTATTGGAGTTAGCATGGATTTACCAAGCTTTTCTCAGGGTTACAACACTGTAATATACCATCCCATCTGTTTTAAATGCAAAAGTAATAAAAAATAAACAAACATATAAAGAAATATAAATAAAAATAGCTTAAAGCTAATGATCATGGTCCCAAATCTGTCTGATGTGAGTAGAACAAACACCATCCTATCCCCAATATTGTACAGGCCCCTCCGAGTATGATTGGGACTGGATAGATTTAGAGATGGCTATATGGTTAGGGAGTGAAACATGCTATACATGTTAAATATTTATCTGTGCACTTTAAAAAAAAAAAAACACACGAAAGATTTTTAAGTTGACTATATTCCTCTTTATGGAATATATTTGGCTAAGACAAAAGGAGAAAATATGTTTTCGTCTTCATTTGTAATCCCGTGGAGAAACTGTTAGAAAGATACAGTGGTCTGGTTCCATAAGCATGAGTAACGAAGGAGTATATTCTTACACCAAGAATGAAGAGATTGTGTGAAGGCATAAAACTGCCACATATGAGCAGGGACACTTAAGAAGGCAGCACAGAAATGAGGTCCCTAAGGGGATGGAGCAAGACCAAGCTGAGTTTTTAAAATAATAGGCAAGCTTCTCTATTGCTTGTACTTTATGTGGCAATTTACACCTGTGCAAAATCAGTATGCAAAACATGACCATTTTGATTTGGTGGCCTTTTATACACACTTTGCAGAGGTGAACAGCTATACAAAGTATGAAGTTGAGGAGAATTAGGCCCCTGGAGAGAGATTTTGAAACTGTAGATAGCAAAATCTGCAGACTCTGAAAATATGGTTCCTAGTAGAAGTATTTTTAATTCAAAAGTATCTCATTCTGTAATTTATACATACATTTTTAAAAAAGATTTTCTTCACATATTTTTAAAATCTTGGAATGCATATATGCATAATTCCAAGTGTTTCAGTCTTTGGCTATGTCTACGCTACAAAAAGCTAGGTCAACTTAAAGTGGTTTCCCTGAACGGGGAGTAACTGCCCTTAGGTCGACCTAATAACGTGGATTTAAGCGTCCATGCTGTGCTTAGGTCGACCTAAGGAGTCGACTTAAAGGTTAGGTCAACCTAACTGGCGGTTCTTATTAAGTCGACCTACCCTTTCATTAAGTTGACTTAAGGAATTTCTTGAGTCAACTTAATGAAAGCCCGGTGTGGACAGGGACTAAGTTAGATCGACTTAAGCCTCCTTAAATCGACCTAACTTGCCAGTGCAGACATAACCTTTGATTTTGTGTGCGCCCTCTGACATGTACACATGATTTGGAGTTTTTTTATACAGCAGATAATTCAGTTATTTTGAAGTCACAAGGTAAGTTAATTTGATCTCCCCAGGAGAACAGAAAATGCCTTATCTTGTATTTCTGCTTCTCTGAAGTTATAATCTTGTAGGATTATCCCTCTTCAGTCGTGGATCCCTAAACAGGTAGAACTTTCCCAAATGCTAAAAGTTTGTTTGTTTGTTTCTAAGAACAGTACTAGTGGGTGAGAGCATGGGTCAGCCACACACCTAGCAGCTGCATAACACTATACTGAGGCTAACAATCACCTTTAAGAAGACTGCAACACTTTTTCCACTAATAGGTTGAGAACAGGATGCAGGAGAATGGCAACCCTCCTGGCTCAGATCTCTCAATCATAGCCCTTGTAAATTCTTGAATAAAGATCATAACTGACTCAGGTCTCTCAAAACCATCAGCTGTTTGAAAGAGTTATAGTAAAATAAGTTTCTCAAAACAGAGTTACTGTCCTGGAGCTCCTCTGCAGAAGAGATATACGTGGCATCAGAAGAGCTCCCGGCTCTCATGACCAATGAGGAATCATTGTCTCCCTGCTCCCATACAGCTGATTGATCATGGCATACTGACAGAGGAGCCCAGAGCATCAACTGTGGCTCAAAAGGCACTGACGCTGGCTACACAGACACATTCAGTGCACAAGGTATCAGGGATACCAGCATCAAGACCAATATTTATGACCAATACCTCAGAATCTTGGGTGCAGACATCAGCCTTGATGTCCCAAGGTGCTCAGACTGTGCTGAGAACTCCAACAATTCTAGATACATGTATGAGTGTTGAGATTTTCCTCCCCTCAAAACCCTCTTATTTTCCTGCAAGGATGGGAGAAAAACATCCACTAAAAGAACCCATAAAAGCTTTTATTAAAAGCAATAGAAAAGACTATGCAATTCACATTATATAAATTATACCTCAGGCACAAACCAGGCACACATTGTCCGAAATTAGATGCTTGCAATTCTATAAACAAAACACAATAGACTCCCCAACTGACTAATTAGTAATGCTTCCCAATTTTCTGTTTGCCCTGAGATACAGATACACTTTTAACCAACCTAACTGATTTTTCAGCATTTACTCTATTACAACAATTTGACCAAAACCATTCAAATATGCTAAATATCTGCTCAATTCATGCAGAACTGACTAGACGAGTGTATTAAAAATTCACAAAATTCTCAATCCAAATGACCTGTGATTTTACTGGGTTAGAAATCTAAATCTTCAATGCTAAGTGTGTGGAGAAATCAGGTTAACATTTTTTCAGCCATAGTTAACATTTTTTCAGCCATACTTTCGTCTTCCTTCTTGTTCTGGGCTCGACCTCCAGTACAACCTTTGTATACAGGATCACTAATGTTGGCAGGTGATGCAAATGTCCTCTGCATTGTATTTCAAATTTTGTCATTTGTATGATTCCAGTTCTTTTTTGTTAATTAACTCAAACTAGATTTCCACCAAGACTGGAACAGTCTTATATCATCAGTCTGTATGTAATCAGTCAAGTTCCTCCAAAATCTCCTTCAAAGCTTTGTAAAATGTGTTCAAGTGTTGCTTCTCTCTATGAAGTCCTTTGTAGCAGTTTCATATAGATCACAAGCCATACACTATTACAGACACCTATACCCTGAGATTTTCACCAACCCTTGTTCAAATGCTGGGTGCATCATCCCCACATTCATCTCAGCCAACCATGAGGCTGAATAGATGGTAGTTGAAAAATAATTTTTAAACTTCTGCTGTATAAGGTTTCTCCACAAGTTTTACATAACATGCTGACCACCTGCACTTCCGAAACGTAGGCTGCCTGCACCTGATAAGTTCTCTTATCTTTTTCACTGTATCTTCATTGTCTGAACAAATAGAGACCTCCTTGTCATGCTTTTCTTGGTACCCGTCGATGGCATCTTCATCAACATGACCACAAACGTCCTGGAGTTTCTTTATACAGGCAGAATCAATGCAATTCAGCAGGAAAATAGTTCTCTTTGGATGCATGTTTGTAGCCAATTATAGAATCGTTTTTCATAGTTGACCAAACAGCTTCATTAATGTTGATTTTTTTATTTTTTCTTTATTTTTTCTTCTTTTTTCATTCGCAGCATATAGTAGTAGACCTAGAAGTTAAAAAACGGCCTATACAGATAGCTCTAACCCCAAAAGCCCTCGCTGAAGTCTACTCAGACTTAACTTTCAAGGACTTCTCCTTCAAGATCATAAAATCTTTAGCACTTTGAGGACTTAACTTGCCTCCTGCTGTGGAGACTCAGGAGTAAGATTCCTCCACAGATGGCATGTTCAGAGTAAAAATCTAATTTAGTCTAATATTCCAAAACTTTTGAGCAGCAGCAAACCACCACTTAAAACAACAAAAATCAAATGATAAAAACCATGTTCTAGATAAAACAAACAAGGAGTCTGTTGGCACTTTTAAAGACTAACAAAGTTATTTATTGCATGAGCTTTTGTAGGAGAAAATCCCACTTCATCAGACGCTTGAAGATGGGGAACTTACAGAATGGGAGCAAAATAAATATAGGGGAGTGTAAGTCATAGGATCAGGTCAGACTGTTAAAGCAAATCAAAACATTTATTTGGAGTCAAACAGTGGAGTACAGCAATTAGCAGGGAGGATATAGGAGGAGGAAGTAAAGCAAAATTACCTGTTGTAAGAGAGAAAAAACCCCATGGTCTCTCTTCAGCCCTGAGTTCAGAGTTCCCTACATTTATTTTGCTCCCATTCTGCAAGTTCCCGATCTTTAAGCATCTGACGAAGTGGGATTTTTCTCCCATGAAAGCTCATGCGATAAATAAATTTGTTAGTCTTTAAAAGTGCCACCAGACTCCTTATTTGTTTTGGTGAACTAGACTAACACAGCTACCCCTTTGGAACATGTTCCAGATAAGTGTTTCCTTCCCTGCCCTGCCTCCAAAGTATAGCATGTCCCCAACTCAAATTAGATCAGCACAAGTCATAGGCTATGTCTACACTTACTAAAATTAGTTTGAATTAGTTAATTCAAACTAACTAATTCGAACTAAGTTTAGTTAGTTCAAATTAACTTAATTCGAACTAGAAAAATTTAGTTCGAACTAAGCAAGTGCCATTCATGGCACTTGCTTAGTTCGAATTAGCGATTTGCATTGAATTCAATGGGCCAGTTCGTTCCGACTAAGCAATTAGTTCGAACTAACATGGCCACATTGGTTAATTCGAACTAACTAGTTCGAATTAACCCTTACTTCGAATAACCTATTCGAATTTATTAGTGCGAATTAAGGAAGCCCTTAGTTCGAACGAATTAAAGACTACTGTAGCCATGGCTTTAGTTAGTTCAAATTAAGCTTTCTTAATTCGAACTAACTTGCCACTGTAGACATAGCCATGAATCTTAGGTCCAACATCTCACAACTCATATTTTCAAAAGTGTGTGTTATTTCTGAGTACCTTAATTTTTGGGTGTTCAAGCTGAGACACCATAAAGCACTCCAATTTTCATAAAGTGCTGAGCATGCATCCTCTGAACATGTTAGCCATAGTATATATTTTATATTATATATAAGCATACAATCGCTATTCAGTCAATTTCAACAAGCATGACTGGGCTCCTCTTGCTTAATATTCATATCACAGACATAAAAATCCAAGCAGAAATGAAAATGTGGCATCCTGAGCCAAAGACAACTTACCACTCAGCTGGTAAGTTGGCAATTTAATTTACAAACCTGCATTCCTGCATTTTAATCCTTTGTAGAAAGGGGGTAATACATGAGCAATATAAAAAGAATTGGATTCAGATCATTAAAAGTTCACAAGCCAAACACATGAAGCTCTGGAGGCTATCCAAAACAAAATGATGCCTAGGTGGTGATGTCCGTTCAATAAAAACTCAGTGTCATAATTATCCTCTCACTTTTTCCCTGAAGAGTATTAGTAATCATAACTGTAATGTTGCTCAGCCAATTACATTAATGCTGTGAGAAGACAGATAGGGCCAGCAGCCAATCACTGTGCCAGGTCATTGCCTGTTGACAGATAATGCACAATTATCAAGCAATTAGCAAATGAAGTGAAAAATTCAAACACCCATCTCTAAATAACATCGAATAATTCCTTTAAAATAAAAAAAATATGTTTTAATAACTTCGCTTTGGCTGTAGATAAACAGAAAACCGAGGGCTCTTTTTTCCACATCCTCTTCTAATGACAATTGAATAGCATTTACTAAACTGGCAAAATGCCTTGGCTATATTAAGCTGGCAACAAAGTAAGACATTTGCCACCTTTAAACCAAATCACCTCTTCCAAACAAGTAAACATCCGTTTAAAAAAAAAATCTAATGAGGAAAAAGAAAAAGTCAGCAGACGAAATACTTCATATCTCAACAGATTAATATATTTGAAGTTGCAAAGAATGCATCAGAATAGTTCATTGAAATTACGAGCTAATTAGACACTTGTATATTCTATGCCAGTGGATGGGTACTGGAATTAGACTGAAAAAAATCTACTTGCCTGGTAGATAAATATAGAAAAGAACTGAAAATAATGAACACAAAATAAAGTAAAACAAATCTGCAAGTAGTTAATCCCACAGAGAGACAATACACTGTTTTCCATTCATTATCAAAAAGCCTTGTGCTTGCAACTGAGTATAGAATTCTCACAGCCTGCAGTAACAACTCTAATCAGAAATCTAGCAGAAATTTGCAACCATGCTTTTTAGGATAACTTTAAATCTATTCCCCCTTCAGAAAGCAACTACTACATCTTCACTAATATATGGTGAGAACATGGGTTTATAAGGGGCAAGAGGTCACTATCAACAGAGAAATGCAACTAGACCAGGAGAGACTGTTACATTTATACCAAACCAAAACAAAAAATCTTTGATTTTACAAAGAGCGACAGAGAGAGAAAAGAAATAAACCACAGAAAGTTTCAATAAAACTCAACTCTGATGCAAAGATATGACAGGCTCTCTCACAGTGGACAATAATGGTCTCGCTACAATAAACTGGTACTCTGTTAGTGTAAGTTTGGAGTTTTTCTTCTAGTGGATGAGAAATCCTATTAGGGGTGAAGAGAAAGGAAGAAAAATGGGTACTTATGTTGGCTAAATAAACCCCAAACATAATAAAAACACAAGGAGATGTACGCAGCTAGGTGATGTTAACCAAAGAAAAATCTTGGTGTTCAACATGTTCCTTTCTTACAAGGTATGTTTGTAGCATACTAATTAGTTTAGAGATAGGAGGAAATTTAAGAACACTAATTTACATTATCAGCATTTATTCATTTTTAAAATACTCCCTTACCTTCATTCTGAAAGAGAAATACTTTGATTTAAGAATTTTTCTTGTGCCTTGCACATTAAGAACTATGCTGGAGAAGAAGAGAAGTGAAACCAAAGGAATACAGAAAAATCCTCCACCAACCTGTTGCTGTGGATACTGCATTCCCCCCAAGGCTCCCGAGGTCCGTCCCTGAATTCCCATTGGATACCGTTGAGGTCCTGGAGGGCCATACGACTGCCCCGGGTATTGACTGCTTTGCTGTGTCTGAGAATGAGGGTTATTGCCGATTCCATACAATTGCGGTCTCTTCATGACCATTGGATCCATTGGGCTGCCCTGTTATTAAACATATGCAAAGAACTGCTTTAAACATAATGTAGGAAGAAATTAGAGACATTCCTCTTGGTACAGCACAGATTAGAGCAGCATTTATTCAATACAGTGAACCTTTATTCTGAACACATCAATCAATGATTAGACATACAAAAAATTCAAGGAAGTATAGGGCTCTACAAGCACAATGTTCTAATTTTCCCATTAATTAAAGAAAAGAATTTTGAAATATAGAAATGGGAATTAAAATCAGATACAACAAAAAGATTTTGCATCCCTTCACAAAAAGACCAAAAAAAGGCATCTAATTTTTCTATTGTCTCTGCAGGAACTGGACATAGTGATAATTTATCCACTATTAGCTTTTTAAAAAACTAAATGCATAAAACCGAGAGTCCTGTGGCACTTTAAAGACCAATAAATTTATTTGGGCATAAGCATTTCGTGGGCTGACGAAGTGCACTGGAGCCCATGAAAGCTTAAGTCCGAAGAAATGCGTTAGTCTTTAAGGTGCCACGGGACTCTCATTTTTGCTATACACAGACTAATCGGGCTACCCCTCTGGAACTTAAATACATAAATAAATTAGTAAACATACAATACATATAATAATTAACAATACTGACATCAAAGTATTCTTCCAGGTGTACAAATTGTATTTAAGTATAAAGACACAGTGTTGGGCAGAAGTTTTAGCCTGGAGAAGATGGCTAGTTTTTAAAATTCATTAAAGAGATGGGGGAGAAAAAGGAGTTTTGGAGAAGCATAAAAAGTAAAGGTATTTTATATTTCAGAGCCTTTGCATTGAAATAATGTGTATTAATAAGCTTCCAAATCATAACATGAGTCATAAGCCACATTTCACATGAAAGTCTTTTTGCTTCCTTGCCATACCTCAGAAAATCCAGGACTGAAATGTTTCTCTTTCTTTCTTTCTTTCTTTCTTTCTTTCTTTCTTTCTTTCTTTCTTTCTCTTTCTTTCTTTCTTTCTTTGGCAGTGTACCATACAGCTTAAGAGTTTCATGACTGGTGTCAACCAGTGTGTGACACATTACACTCATCTTTCACTAGTGAGCAACAACTGAATCAGACCAAGAGTATGAACTGTCAAATACAGCTCTATCATGCTTTTACAGTGCTGAGCTATAGAATCAATTCTCTACCTACAACATGCATATTAATTCAAGGTACAGGAAAGCTAAGACTTAAAGGAAAAAAGCCAAGCACAATATTAGCTTAATTAAAAGCAGGGTTTTCATAGAATCACAGAAATTAGAAAAGGAAAAGACCTATTAGTTTACCCAGCTCATTTCCTTCTTAGTACAGCACTGCCCTGCAATATATTTTCTAAAATTTTGCCCAATCTAGTGTTAAATGGATGGGACACCAGCACTCCTTTTTGGAATTCCAAAGGGGTAGCCGTGTTAGTCTACTGCAGAAAAACAACAGAGTCCTGTGGCACTTTTAAAGACTAACAGAGTTATTTATCGCATGAGCTTTCGTGGGATTTTCTCCCACGAAAGCTCATGCGATAAATAAATCAGTCTTTAGAAGTGCCACAGGACTCTGTTGTTTTCCTTTTTGGAGGTTATTGTACAGCCCAAGAGGATGTGATATCAGTTAGTTTTTTCTGATAATTTAAATTTTCTTAATTTAATTCCATTAGTGCTACTTATACTTTCATAATATACTATTTTTTCTCCTTTATGTTTACTCCAATCAAAAATCTAAAGGGTGTATTCCCTCTAAATTACTCATTGCTTAGCCAAACCCTATATTCAGTTATTTTCCTCAGAAATAAATAACTGAAACCCTTAATTTTTATTGCTGTCCTTCTGTAATATCCCTATTATTTGGCAGTATTTTTCTGATAATGAGATGCCTAGAATTGTAGGATCCTGCATTTCATGTGTGATCATACCATAGTGGCATGGATAGGAATTGTTAATTATTTGTAACACATAACCTCTCTGCATTTATTTCAAAAGTGCATTAGCCTTTCTGGCTACCGTATTAAATTGCACACTCATCTCTAATTTATGATTCACTGTTGCTCCCAGATCTGTTTTGCCAGATTTCTCTTTTGCTTTATATTTTTGACATTTCAAATTATTTTTGCCAGATTATTAGCTTGCATTTGTTTTCGAATTGAGTGTCACTGGGTAATTTTCTGCCCATATGTCTGTAGGCCACTATATAGTATTACTCTATTCTCACTATAGTGTTTGCTACTCTTTCCAATTTAGAATTTATCTGTGAATTAATTACATTGCTGTTTTCTCCCCCTTCTAAATCATTAAACAAGACGTTACATAAATCAGACCTAACAACAGTCCCTGAGCTTCTATTACAAAACTCTTTCCTTGCTCAAAACAATACCTATTACCCTTTGTTTTAGAGTACTTCTTCCAGGTTGCAATCCACTTAAAACTCACACCTGACACTGGCTTGGATGTAATATTTCTTCTACATGGTATCAAATACAGGGCTAAAATTATAGAGCAATGCCTTTAATTAAGGTAACTTGAAACTTTCCATTTTAAGATCTTATTTTCAGTTCCTTATAACTTTGCCAAACCTTAACCATTTTGACTGAAACTTTCCAAGCGAGAGGTCTACCTGAGGCAGATTCCTTCCCCCCCCCCCCCCCCCCCACCAAAAAACCACCCAGACAAAAAAACCAGTTAGCCCATTTCTCAAAATAAGGTTGAATAAAAACAGATTCTTTAAATTCCTGTTAAAAATTCATACAACTTTTTCACTGAAAAGCTGTAGCTTTGAGGCAAGAACTTGAAATTTGGCAGGAAAGTTGCCCTAATGTTAAGGGTGTGCCTTTTGCTCTTCCCAGGGGAAAAAATGCCCAAATTTGGCCAAGGGACTGGGAGCCAGGGAGGGGGAAGTGGAGAAACTGACAGGGAACCAGGGTAACGGTAGGACCTGTGTATGGACGTGGAGAAGAACTGTATAAATGGAGTCATGGAACTGACGAGGCAATGAGACTGAGGCAAGAAGCTTGGGGTGAGGTGGAAGGCAGGGACAGAGCAGAGATAATGGGGGATGAGGTATCAGGCTTTGGTGGGAACCTGGCAGAATTATCTGTGACCAGCACTAGAGAACTCTTCCCTTCGCAACCTGCAACAGACTCTAAAAATTCCAAGTTTCACAATTCCTCTGCTGTCAGCAAACAGCTTTGAAACCCACTGACTAAATATGGGTCTCATCCTCCTCCAGGGCCTGACAAATCCTGAGCGACGACAGGTCACCATGGCACCCAGGATTTTACCACCGGCGCCTAGAAGCACCAAGGCAGCCAGGGACGGGAAAGCACCCTGGCACCTTTAAAAAAAGATGGTGCCTCTGACATTTTCTGCACCTTTCTCTCTCTTCGCCCTCCCCACTGCTGAAGGTGCCACTAGAAGCAGCTTTTCTTCATGCGCCACTGTCACCACCGAAAGCAGGGTGGTTTTTTGGTGGCGGGGGGCCTTGCACTGCCTCACACCTAGGAGTCCCTCCGTTCTTGGGCTGGCCCCTAGGTGTGAGGCAGATTTGTAAGGCCTGCTCCACTAGCTGGTCCAGAGAAAGAAGGCCAATTTATTACTGCTATCAGTTACTCAAGAGGCAGAGAAGCGTGCAGGAGAATTTGAAATTCTAACACACTTAATGAACCATATGGGTGTCAATATGATTAAACAAGATGAAATTTATTTTTTTCAATTTGTGTTTTTAAAAATGAAAACAACATACACCCAAAAAGCCAAAAGAATATTAAGCTTACAAAGACTGATACTCAAAAGATAAGAAGTGCCAAAATTCAGGTTCTCTGTGCAACCTTATTTTGACCTCCTTGCACATATGCAGCCTGATATGGTCTTTTATTACGTGATAACACACTATTTTTTCCGAACAGGACCTCTGCCTCATTCATGCCACAGGACAAGTCCGCTCTAGGGAGGAATCAGAGTTTTGTAGTGAATGAAGCTGTTTTATGTAGGACCTCTGCCTACCTCATTCAATGCAGAAGCCAAAAGGTTTGCTGTAAATGACACAGGGGGCTATAGGAAAAGGAAGAATGGCCATATGATTAAGGCAGCTGAATGCTACCCTTGAAAACTGGAACTATTCTTTTGTGCCTGCTATTTCTCCAGTATGCTCAAGTGCTAAACAAAGCATTAAAAATGTACAAATTCAGCACACTTTCACAAGCAAAAGAGAAACAATTTTACATTGCAACCCACTTAAACTCTCAATTTCACTACTATCCCACAGGCTTCTCAGTCATAAGGAACTTATATTAAGAAACAAAAGCAGATCCCTGTCCCACCTCCGAAACCTGTGAGCATTAAATGTTACACTGAGAATTGCCATCCCTCTCCCAATGTACTGTCAGAACCCCTCCTCCATCAGAATTTCTGTGGAGTGTACTAAGGCCTTGTCTACACCTGCGAGTTTTGTCAACGCAAGTTACAGCAATCACCAGAAAGTGCTGCAATTACAAAGTTTGTGCCTGTTCACACGGCATTCTTCAACAGCCACAGTTTCCTGAGCAAGTTCCAAAGGGGTAGCCGTGTTAGTCTAGTTCAGCAAAACAAACAAGGAGTCTGGTGGCACTTTTAAAGACTAACAAATTTATTTATCATATGAGCTTTCATCAGAAGTTTCCTGAGCACCTACCACCTCTGTCTGAAAGGACGGATCCTGCACTGCTCTCTACTGCTGCTGTCAGCGTTCTGAACATATTGTGGCTAGTACTTCATTATATCATGAGTCCCAGGTGTAACTGGAATCCCAGGCACCTGACCTGCTGTATACCATGCAAACAAACAATGCTTGCATCCACAGAACATCTGCACATGGCACACCGCCAATTTTGGATGCATGAAACAAGCAATGAGTGGTAGGAGCACATTGTTATTCAGGTCTGGGATGGCAAGCAGTGGCTGCAGAACTTTTGAATGCTCAAAGCCACATTCATGGAACTCTCTGTAGAGCTCACTCCTGCCCTGCAGTGCAAGGACACCAGACTTTCTTTCCAGATTAAACTATTCCAGTGGGGGATGTTGAAATGCCAATAGTGATCCTGGCAGACCCAGCCTACCCCTTATTGCCATGGCTCATGAAGTCTTATATACGCAACCGGGATAGCAGGAAGAAGCACTTCAATAACAGATGAGCAGGTGCTGTATCTGTTGAATGTGCGTTTGGCAGATTAAAGGCTTGCTGGTGATGCCATTGTGGCAGGTTAGCCCTAAATGAGGAAAATATTCCCATGGGTATAGCCACCTGCTGTGTGCTCCACAATATCTGTGATGCAAAAGAGTGAAAAGTATCCCCCCAGGTGGAGCACAGAGGAGGATCACCTTGCAGCTGAATATGAACAACCAGATGTCAGAGTTACTGGGAGCAGGGGACATTTGAATCAGGGAGACCTTAAGGAACTATTTTGACAATGAGCAACAATAAAGTGTCTTTAAACGGCATTGTGCCAAGCTACAAATGCTAGCCAGCTTGCACTGTGTATCAATGTGCGATGCAAACACTGTGTGCAAAAGACAAATAGATTGCTTATTCTTCACAGATTATGTATTTATTAAGTAACAGTTATTCACAACACACAACAGCTAGGCTAGAGGAGAGAAAACAGAGAGGGGCAGTATGAGCTATGTCACCTAGGTGTAAGTACAGCATTCAAACTGGATGCTGTCTGAATGGGGGGGGGAGAGAAAAGTGCCAGGAGTTTGGAAGGAATGTGTGGAAAGAGTTTGGGCAAGGCTCCAAGTGTGCTCGAGAAGCTGCCATGATCAGATGGAAAGATGTGATGTGAGCTCTGTATGCCAGCCAAGCAGGAAGTGGAATTTTTCCAGGATTTTAAAGGGGGAGGAGCAACATAACCAAGCATGGTATCTATACAAACGTTTTGTCACTAAAAGTTTGGAGCAAAAAGCTCTACATCTCTCGTTGAGGTGGTTTTATTTTGTCACAAAATCAGGGGAGGTGTGTCAGTAAGGATTTCAGTGTGTATGTGATTTTTTCGCACAAAAGGCTGAATTTAAATCAACAGAAGGCTCTAGTGTAGATCAGGCTTAAGGTAAGTTTTCAGCCCAAGATATGCTTTGAACTACATTTCCTGGTAGCACAATGATATGTCCTGCCTTTTGCCTCAAAACCTTCCCCCAGTTATGTGCAGAAAGAAGTTTGAAGCTATCAAAAGCACCAGTGATTGTCTGAAAATCTAGTCTCTACCTATTTAATCAGACCACTAGCCCATAAGATGTCACAAGACATCCCACCATGGAGTCCTAAGACAGGTAAAGAAAAACACCCTCCAAAAGGGAATGGTAGAATTCAGCAGGGATGGAATGAGGACCCCTTACACAGAGGAAAGTTCTTTTATTTTTACCCCAGTTTTCTTCAAGAAAGGGCAACAAAGGTTAGTAGACTGTAACTAGCATAGCTCTTACATCCAGTAGACAAAGTGGCTCATTAGAAGAAAATAATTTTCACCTGCTCCTCAAAATAAAAAACTGCAGCTTTTTACAAAACTGGTGATAAAGACTACTTTTGATGCAAATTTTAAGTGACTACAGGCATAATTATTAAGGTAGTGCTGCCTTATTTGTGCCTATAAGCAAAATAAAGCTCAGTGCAGTATATTCTGGAATATGCTTGCCCTCAAATTCTCACAAGTTATCTAACACAATAAGTCTTTATTCATCACTGATCTTCTACCACTGTCTTTGCTTCTTTATTAAAAAGAACCTGCACCTCCCTTTGTAACAAAGCCCGAAGCTGCAAAACCTTATAGTGAAGAAAGTTGACAATCAGCTACCAACATACAAGCAGGCTTAAAGTTCCCATCTCCAGTCCATGCAATGAGTTTTGAATGAGTTATTTAACAAGAGATCATTACAACTACTCATTACAATAAAATGACACAGGAGGCAATTGGGGAAAAAGTAAGCCATCCCTAGATAAAGGCCTGATTTCTCTTAATGGTTAGGAAAACTTCCCAGAAAAGTATTTAAAGTGACAAAAAATGAGGAAGATATTAAATTATTTAAAAGTGCATGTTTTAAATATCAATTAAAAAAACTATGTTAAAATTTAGAAATATATATAGTTAAGCACTGAAGAGTTAAGATATTACAAAAAGTTTTCATATACAACCTAAAAATCCGACTGCATTATTAGACTAGTAAAGAAGCAGGAAAGCATCAGCTTTTTTATATATTACAAGCTCTTATTTAATCCTTTACTAAAACAGAACAATAAAGTACACAAATCTGAGCTGCATAAAGAAATCTAGAGATGCCACTCAAAAGATAAAGAGTCAAATTCACCACGGGTATCAGCAAAGGCAAATCAGTGCTATAATCAAAAGGTTTGATTTAACCCATCCTGCAGTTTCTGCTTACTGTATGGTGTAAGCTGCAGAGGACCCCCCACAAATAATCTCCCTTATTCAAAACAAAAAAGAAAGGGGGCGGGGACAAAAAAGGAAAAAATTGACACCCACCCCAACACCGCTTCTGACCCAACCCCCCAAAAAATCCTCTGCCACTTAAAAAAATAAAAAAACTTCTCTAATTCAAAATACAAGAGATTTGTTTATTTTTGGCTACATGTACTTCCCCCACAACATTCTCCTAAAACTATTTAATATTACTTTAAAAAATGGAGGGTTAGTGGCTGAACCATTTTCTACCTATTATTTTGGAGGCAGTTACAGCTATAATGCCTATTGAGAGAATAAATCACAACAAAAACAATGAAGAAAAGAAATCTGTTTTTAATGAACCACATATGAGTTGTCTCTTCATGTTGTCACTGGAAGTGCAAGCAAAGGTTAAAACAACATTAAAAAGCAATTATGTACATTTATCACACCCGATGGCCAAAACAATCCTACGGGCTGAGACAAGTTCATATGACAACACAGCTTAGTTCTGCTACCCTTTGAGTTTTTTTGCTACCAAAATCTATGGATACAGTGAGTGGACTCCTCGCCCTACTGAAGACAATGGGAATTTTACTATTGGCTTCAACTGGACCAAGAGATTAAACCCAACAACCACTGACTCATTACCTTATTTCAGCCCAATGATTGTATTTTGAACCCTACCTCGAGTGAAAGCCAACTTCTGCTCATTTATTTTTTCTGTATTTGTACAGCACCTACCACAACAGAGCAGGCTCCTAGGCTCTGTAATACAAATAATAGTATTTAGTTCCTGGCAATGACTACTTAGCAGAAGCTTGTGAGCTCACCTTCCATTCTGTTTCCAGCATACCCACATAAATGGTTTGGGGAAAGGATACCATAGCTGGGGAAATGGCCTAAGTTAGCTTACATTGCTATTTTTCTTAGCTGGCCAGGAGATGAGGCTCTCAGGCTCTGCAGCGAGTAACGGCTTCTCCACTGTACAAGTCTGCGTTTTTCCCTCTACCTGGTATCTGGAACTTAGCCCTAGTCTACACTAGCCGCTGTTTTCGGCAGCAGTCGATGGGAGATACGCAAGATACGTAGAACATCTTGCATATCTCCCATTGACTTCTTAAACCCTCACTACACACTAACACAAAGCCGACCAGAAATGTCATCCAGTTGGCGTAGCGTTAATGCAGTTACGGAGCTGGTGTTACAGCTCCGGTTCGGTTTTCGATTGAGTGCATTGACACAGACGCCTCAGTCGAAAACTGAAGATTGCGCTGATGGCAGCAACTTTGCCGCCGTCAGTACAAACTTGCCCTTAGAAGAAGAATTCCTTCACTTACTTCTTAGTGAGGCTATACTAACATAAGTAACAGGAAGGGAGGACATTTATTAAGACTAGTGGCTCCCAGGCAGGGATCAGACAGCTGCCTCGGATGGCGGGAAAGGAGCTCATTTCCTCCAAAGAGAAAAGACCCCCCCAAGGAAAACGTCAGCTAAGAGGTAGTGTATATAAAATGCTGGTGATTAGCTAACAAGGTGTGTGTGCAGGGGCGGGGGGAAATCACTGTCTTATTTTAAGGAGACTCTTGCTATAAATCAGATGATAACGAAGGAGATAAATTCCCATCTGTTTGGTCTTGTTGAGGAGAATTTAATGGTTAATGTATTTTCACTGTGGAAAAAACCAGGCCTACTTAAAGAAATGGCAATATTAATACTGGGGAGAACAGCGTACCCTCCCAAAATGATGATACTGCTGTAATAACTAGGTCATAACCCTGAAGCTCATAGTTATTTGTAGATTTTTCTACTCCGAGTGTTATATATAGTTCTTTATTAATGCACACAAAAAGGTATGCTGGTCATATATTCTCAGCATTTATGGCAAATTATTAATCAAGTCCCACCTGAAACAATTTGTTAAATTGATTTTAATCACTGGGCCTCTCATGTGAAGCTTTGTATAATCAGCATTTCATTTACAAAATTAATTGCCTGATTGATTCTCAAGAGGCAGTCGCTGTCATTATCCTGCTGTCATAACTTTTGAGTAGGGGTGTCACAACATGGAACTCTGACAGTATGAAAGGCACTTCTATTTAAAAGTTGGGGGTCGGGGGGAAAACAAATAGTGATTTCACGGAGTTGCTCTTTAACCTAAACGAAAGTAAAAAAAACATTCTATGCCAGTTTTAGACTGATTGACTTCCACTTAATTCATGGACTAACTACTCTTCAGCACTCCTTACTCAGGAGCAATGCCCATGTAAATCAATTATATAATGGTTTGCAGATAGGTATAATGGAGATGTTGGTTGATATAAGTGTTAAACAGGGGATCAGTCCTAAGGTTTTTTTGTGGAACAAATGTTTCCTAACTTTAAAACATATGGGGATTTTTGCATATATAAAACTTTCTGATAAGGTTTTTAACTAAACAAAGAATGGAGATAGAATTTACAACCCAACCACCACAAAATTTCTTGTCTGAAAATTCATTTTTTTTCCAGTAAGTTTTCCAAAATTTCATGGAAATATATTCCATTTTGAGCAAGAAAATTAAAAGCTATATTAGAATAAAAAAAACAAAACTTCTAAACACTTTGACTCACAGCTGCTAGGCTTCTGGAATAAAAGACAGTTGTTTACCTGTAATGAGGACACCTGGAGATGTGTTGCTCATGTCCACTCCACTTAGGTCTGCACATGCTGCAGGCATGAACTGCCAGAAGGTTTTGCCCCTAGGAATACCCACAGAGTCGGCTGTGGAGCTCTCTAGAGTGGCGCCCCCACATCGCGCTGTATTAGCTACAGCTGACCCTTCCCTCGCCAGTTCCTTCTTGCTGGGAGTCCGACAGAGGGGAAGGAGGGAAGGTATGGAATGGACATGAGCAACACATCTCGAAGAATACTAATTACAGGTAAGCAACCGACTTTTCTTCTTCGAGTGATTGCTCACGTGCATTCCACTTCAGTGATTCCCAACCCTTACCGTTTAAGGAAGAGGGGTCGCATGTCACATGTTTGCAGACTGCAGGACCACCAGACTGAACACGGCATCCTCTCTGGCCTGCTTTGTAAGGGCATAGAGCAATGTAAAGGTTGCTGCCCCGCATATCTCCTGTACAGACACACTGGTCTGCGTCCTCATCAAGTGGACAGTCAATGCTGGCACAGGCACCTTCGCAAGGCTGTAGCATTCTTTTATGCAGGCTATAATCCAAGAAGAGATACGCTGCGACGAGACCGGTTGGCCCTTCATCCTGTTGGCCACTGCCACTAACAGCTGTGATGTCTTCCAGGAAGGTTTTGTCCGTTCCAAGTAGAATTCTAGTGCCTGTCCAATGTCAAGCAAGTGGAGATGACGTTCCCTGTCATTAGTGTGTGGTTTAGGACATAGGACACTTATCTTCCCATGGTGATTGGTGTGGAAATGTGACACCATCTTCGGTAGGATGGCCGGGTGCAGGCACAGTTGCACCTTATCCTTGAAAAATACCATGTACAGTAGCTCGAAGTTAGCGTTCGCAGCTCTGAGACTCTCCTTGCCAATGTTATGGCCACTAGCAAGGCCACCTTCCAAGAGAGGTAGAGGAGAGAAGAGGATGCTAGGAATTCAAAAGGGGGCCCAGTAACCTTGGAGAGCACCAGGTTAAGGTCCCATTGAGCCACTGGTGTAAGAGTTGGGGGAAACAATCTGTCCAGGCCTTTTAGGAAGCTTAGAAAAGACAGGGCCCCCTGCCTCCCCTGTGTGGAAGGCTGATATGGCGGGTGGAGGGCTGAGATGGCAGCTAAGTGGACCTTCACCGATGATGCTGAGAAACGCTGATGTTTCAAATGCAGGAGATAATCAAGCATATGTGGGATGGGTGCCTGCATTAGTGAGAAACCATTGGTCTGTGCCCAGAGTGCAAAATGAGTTCATTTAGTGTTGTCATTAGCCCTGGTAGATGGTTTCCTGATGCTGAGGAGGACTTTTTAAACCCAGTTCAAGCAGTGCGTCTCACTAGGGTTTAGCCATAGATGCTCCAGGCCATGAGAGAATGAAGGTCTGGGTGCCTCAGCCTGCTGTGGTCCTGAATAAGGAGGTCCCGTAGCACAATTGGTAGGACAATTGGGTGGTTGATGGACAGGTCTAGAAGCATGGTGAACCAATGTTGACAGGTCCAAGCCAAGGCTACCGGGATCACCGCTGCTGAATCCTGTTTGGCTTTCACCAGCACTCTGTGCACCAACGGAGTTGGCGGGAAGGCACAGAAGAAGTCCCTTGTCCAACGGATCAGGAAGGCATCTGCTATGGAACCCTGTTTCTAGCCTTGAAAGGAGCAAAACTTCTCGCATTTCTTGTTGGAACAGGACACAAAGAGGTCCACTTGAGGAGTGCCCACTTCCAGAACATGCCTTTGAGGACATCACGGTGAATTGACCATTCATGCATGAGGAAGGTCCTAGTGAGGCTGTCTGCTGTCAGAGTATTGTAATGCCCAGGAAGGTACGACGCTATCAGGTGGCTGGAATGTGTGATGGGGAAGTTGCAAGTCCTCCTCTAGATCTGAACGCACCAAAATCTACTGGAATATACTGGTGTGAACAATCTTGCCCCAAACTCTAATTCTGACTACTGACAGTCCATCTGAGTGCAGTCCTCCATGCTTTTCTGACTTCCCTCTCCATAGGTAGGCTCTCTTTCTCCCAAAAGTCCTTACTGTGGCAGTCAGCACATGCTACTTTAACATGCACAGGACACTGAGATCTATTTTCCTTCCTTAGCCTACTGCCCATCTTTGTGAGCTTCAGTTTGTGCAGGTGTCCCAGTGCATGATGAAAGAGGCAATAAGAGGGAGCTTAGTAACAGGTAGGGGAATGAAGAGCTTCAGATGACAGAAGAACCAGTAAATAACTTCCTTTAGTCCTAGCAGTAAGAGGGAAAGCTGTTCTGTCATTGTGGGGTCATGGGTTGAAGTGGTGGGCAGAGTTTCTGAACAATGCCTCCCAGCCCCAGTAAGATCATGGAGAGAACTGGAGATCCATTTTACAAACTCACAATGAGAGAAGCAGTGGTAGAATGGGGTTTTATGGGGTGTGTAAAGCACAAGACCCATTCAACAATCTCCTGCCTTATAGCAGGTGATCAGTTCCAGTAATGTTTTCCCATTTTCAACCCTAATTTCATATTTTTCCCTAATCACACATTATCTAAGAGTTCCTTTGATTAAATGAAAAAAATCCTTTAGTCAGACATGACACATGCAAAAGTCTCAAGAAATGTTTTTGGGCTGAGAGGTGATTTTGAAGGCAAAATTCAGCCCTACAATGGAAACCCTGTAACAATGTCCACTAAGAGGAGACTACTGTCTCCACATCTCTCTCTCTCTCTCTTTCTGTGTGTGTGTGGGGGGGGGGGGGACACGCCCAGGTGAAAAGGGATAGTTTTCATCAATTGTTGGCTGCTCTGTGACTTTTAATAATGCACTGGTGACCTCACTATAGTGCCTAATGAACAAATGATCATAATACTAAAACCTGTTGTCCGAATAAACAACCATATTAGCACTCTCAGGCTATGTACACACGATCACTTTATTGTGCAATAAGGCTCCTTATTGTACAATAAAGCTGACTGCGTACACACCATCATTTTTCTTGTTGCGCAGCAACACCCTCTTGCTGCGCAACAGTAAAACCACTCAAACGAGAGTGGTAAGCATTACTGCGGAACAGCTGTTCTGCAGTAATGCTCGTGTGTACGCTTTTTGCGTGATAGACAGCCTCTGGAAATGTCCCAGAGTGCCAATCGAGGGCACTCTGGGACATTGGAGCTGTCAAATATGTCAATTTCACTGCTCTGGCTGAGCAGTGAAATTGACATATATGTCAATTTCACTGCTCTAGCAAAGCAGTGAAATTGACTATTATGGGAGCTGCCAGGTTCAGCGGCTCCCCTGGACTGAGCTAGGGCGCTGGCCCAAACCGGCTGTTCGGGCCAGCCCCCTAGCTCAATCTAGGGGTTCGGATGGTGGCAGGGGCTGCAGCTCCTGCCGCCACCCGAAGCCCTGAAGCCCCCTAGCTCAGCCCCTCAGCGCTTGCCCCTGCGGCCACCTGAAGCCCCGGGGTTGAGCTAGGGGGCTGGCTAGAACCCTCGAACTGAGCCAGCCCCCTAGCTCAGTCTAGGGGTTCAGGTGGTGGCAGGGGCTGCAGCTCCCGCCGCCATCCAAAGTCCTGAAGCCCCCTAGCTCAGCCTTCGGGTGGTGCCCCTGCCACCACTCGAAGCCCCGAGGTTGAGCTAGGGGGCTGGCTCGAACCATCACGGTTCAAGCCAGCCCCCTAGCTCAGCCCCCGGGCTTCTCGTGGCGGCGCTTGCCCCTACTGCCACCCGAAGCCCCGGGGTTGAGCTAGGGGGTTGCTCCTTTGCGATAGAAGAAGCGTGTATGTACACACAAAAGCGCTATATTTATAGCGCTTTCCTTGTCCCGCAAAGACTGAATGGGCACAGATAACAAATCTAAATATGGACCCATCAAAGCAATGTTTAAGCACAGGATATTGTTGACTGAGCTGCTCATGTTTTCTCTAAAGCTACACAACTCACTCTGTCAGAGCGGGTACCTATAATGGCTATCAAACTAACTTTCTAAGACAAAGAACAAAAACATCAAAAGTAATTAAGTATCACACCAATTTCCCTGTGGTTTAAAGTGTTATAGACAGGAAGTGGATTTCTTCAACAGCCAAAACCAATCACCAGAGTGCAGAGAATTGGGTATAAGAGAAGCTTTTCAATATTAATTTATCACATTTTATAATAAGGTAATAAATCTCTAAACAAATGAAAAGACTGAGGAATGTCAATTCTTTAAACTGTTTTAGAGAACACTGTGTGAGGAAACCTTGAACTTACACTCACCCTTAAAGAAAGCTACATCCATGCCGGCTCTTTTATATAATGTAACTGATTCCCAAGTATCATTTTACAATTCTGATTAGGTTTTTCTAAAATCTTGTTTATTAAATTGCTTTCTTTAAGCATGCATAGCTGCTAATTTGTTTCCAACTAAATCATGTATCATCTGAAAAGATTACACTGCAACAGTGAAACAACACTCCTGGGATTATGGTTCATCTGGATTTTAGAATTGAAAGCATTTAATATCATCCAGTTGTAAATTTTCCTTTAAAAAGAAAGGGAGGTTACTTTTATCATTATAGTTATAAAGGAAAAGAGTCACAGTATCTTGTGTTATAACATACATACTCAAAGACACACATGGCAAATACTTAAAACACCTAGAGCACTTGTCTTTTTTTACAGCTGTTCAAATCACAGTTTCTTCTGCACAAAAATATATCTTTATGAAGCAGAAAAGGTGCACAGTTCACTATACAACAGCTGTGATATGCATAAATAAATGAAAAACAATAGAAAAAATAAGATTATTTTGTTTGATTTAAAGAGATAAGTCTACTGTATAATAGAGCTGTCACATTTCAAAAAGACATCTTTTTAAAGCCTATTTTCAGTGATCTGTCAAAGGTTTTAGCCATGATTCCTATTGATTATTGCTAGGGATGAGGCATAGAACTCCATGTGTACAGCTCTGTGACAGTTACTCACAAGTCCCTTCGTTTAACAAATACATGACTTTTGAGCAACCTCATTCTAAAAGGTTCACAATACAGTATCATTGTTTGTTTTCAGTATCAAACAATTTAAGAAGTCATTTAAGGACCAACATGCAAGGTATACATTCAAAGTATGCAAGAGCAGAAAATATATTCTTATTCCACTTTGCGTCTTCCCCCTACTGAAATCAGTTATAAGAAAATAAATATGGAATCTCACTGAGCCATTATTACCTGGCCTTTTTTTCAGAATATATGCCACTTTTAATTGCCTCTTTCTTGCTTTACTACTGTTGGGAAGAAAATATTTGCCCTTCATGCCCATCTCTTCTAATTTTTCAACCCACAAAAGGACTAAGCATGGGCCTGAGCTTTGAATCTGAAATTTTGCCCCTTTAATAGAGGAAAAAAAAAAAGGGAGCATAAGAGGGAACGACCGCTGGGAAGGAGATGGAACATTGGGGCCAGTTCTGTGGCAACTGGTCAGGAGAAAGAAGAGGAGTGTGGGATAGGAACAGTCAGAGCATCCATCGCAGTTGGAAGCTCATGATGAGGGAAGGCAGGCGCCACATGCGAACAGAACCATGGGCAAAAAGGTGGACCTGACAGAGGTGAAGAGGGAACAAGCACTGGGAGGGGAGACAGACAGAGGGGCAGCCACATGAGTGGGTAAATGCCCAGCTCCATAGTACTCTCTAAGCCTGCACTGAGAGTGCGGGGGTCAGAGAGGCCATACGAGGATCTCCTTTATACCATTTTGCCAATTTATTTGGATCCACACCAACAAATAGAGCAGGAGATCCGAAGACGCTGCGCCCCTGTCTGCACCCGGCTTGACCAGGTGAGATCCAGCCAGCGCAATTCACGTTCTTTCCTTGTTCCTCCTCCTAAAACCATGCTCCCATGTCTGGTTCTGCCAGTAACAAGTTTGGGTGAGAGGTAAACAGGTTTGGGTCAATGCTACTTCACCAAGGAAGTCTTCTGTCCCTAGTCCGCATGGTTACATCTAGAAAGCTATAGCTGCAACAGCCACAGGCAGAAATTCAGGAGACGGTGAGGCCACACGTTCAACAACACAGAACCTGCTACCCTGCTACCGTTTATTCCACCCACTGTTTTAAGGAACCCACTCTCGCAAATGCCTCTCTGCCATTAAGCACCTGGGGTCAAGAATTTTGATCCCTTTCTATGGTCTATTGTTCTTAGGCTTCTTGAGTTAAATACTCAAGTCCTGTTGTGATAATATGCTACCAAAATTCTGAGATACTTTTTATCACCAAGAAATTTGTTCAGAATAGCAACACTGCTATGGGCTTTTCTACACAGTGAAATTTACTGTTTACAATATTTATACCAGTATAACTCCCAGTATGGAAAAACTTGTAGTTTGGTATAAAAGTGACTTTTTTTCCAGTTTAGCTTCCGTTGCTTTGGAAACAGAGTAAGTTAACCTTGAAAATGCACTTATTCTGGAATAAAAGGGCTATAATGGGGAGCTGGAGCAGTATAATAATATCAGTATAGTTATACTGGTAAATTTCCCCATGTAGACAAACCCTAAGTCACTAGTTCACATACATTTCTAGCAAAACAAATGGACACTAAATTCCATTAAAGATGCATAAGCACAGTTTTCTTTTGTTTGACACACTTCCTTTATTTTTGAATGATGCATTACTGAAATTAATCTTCCTGTTTGCAAACATTTTTTTCTCCAAAGCCATCTCATACAGTATTAAATTATCTCTCAGGTAGCATCATCATAAACTAACACTTTGAGAGTGGCTGTGATATCTCCCACACAGATTTAGTTCCTTATAGCATAAAGCAAGTGGTGAGAAACAAGGTATAATGAAGGAGAAAGGTGCGGTTTACACATTTATTTGTTAAGCTAACACCTTCTGAAGTACATTGCCAGCTAGTTTAAACAGTCAGTGCTGCAATAATTTAGTTTCCATCCTTTTGACAATTTGATTCACACCTCATTTGCTACCAAAGTTAAAATATTTCAGTCAGCCTTGAGAAGCCAACCTTTTTTATTCCCTCACAGAAAAAATGCATATTTTTAAGAAATGTACCACTAGTTTGAGTTTAAACTATAAACAGAGGTTCTTCAGAATTCTGCCTTCTCAAACAATTATGGTTATCTGGCAGCCAAAAAGTATAAATTAACACCAAATGAAATTTGTCACCTTTTAATACAGATGCTCTAACGAGAAAGTAAACAGTAATTCTAGCTACATTTTAAAAAACATACAAACATAGAAAGGCATAAATTTACCACTTTTACAATATTCCCAAAAGAAGTATAGTGAGATTGTTAAAAATAATACTTTAATTTCTATTTCCAAACAATATAATTCTTACAATACTGCTGACAGCTAATTAAGCATTATACCCATTTTAGAGATGGAGAAATGCTATCCCAAAGTAATTTTTAATGGAATATTCTTTTAATAAATAGCTTTATCTTTAGGAAATAAACCTTGTCTATATTAATTTTGTTATTTGGATTATATCTCCAATTCCACTGAAAGTGGTTTGTTTGAAGCAATAAGATTGGGGCAACAAACTGTCCATGAAGTGATGAATTATACAGCAAATTATACGAAACAACTTTTCTGTCACCATTTGCAAGTTTAGAGCTTGTATCTGCATACACAAATCCCAAATTTTATGTACACAACTTCAAAAATAAATTCATCAGAAAACTCAGCCCAATATTTTCAAACCTGCAAGTATGCATTTTGTGGTATTCTGCATTTTAAAAAATAAAAGTATTGTTATCACTGTTAAAAATATATTGTAAACATTTTAAAACGGTAGGAAAAACTAGAGAAAGGTATGTTTGAGTGGATATTACAAAAGGAAGGGAGAATTTCTTTTAGCCAGTTTCCTTTCAAGCTCGAAGAACTATCTTATGCCATTAAAATAACAAAAAACCCCAAACCATGCATTTCAGTGATAAAGTAGAACCTTAGAATTAGGAACACGAGAGTTACAAACTAACCGGTCAACCACACACCTCATTTGGAATCTGAAGTACATAATCAAGCATCAGAGACCAAAAATAAAAGCAAATAATGTACGGCACAGTACTGCAGTACTGTGTGAAACATGAACTACAAAAAAATAAAAAGTTAAAAAAAAAAAAAAAAAAAAGGTAAGAAAACTATGCTCGTTTCATTTAGATTAAAATGGGTGAAAGCAGCATTTTTCTTCTTCATAGTAAAATTTCAAAATTGTATAAACATGCAGAGTTATGAACATTTCAGAATTATGACCAACCTCCATTCCCAGGATGTTTGTAACTCTGAGGTTCTACTGTAGTAAGATATTGCTGAAAGGGAGGCTGGCCTTTTGAATTGTGATTGAGATTTGCCAGCTTTATCACAAACTTCCTATGTGACCCTTGGATAAGTCATCTACAGCAATGGTTCCCTAACTGGTGCACCACCTCCTTGGAGAGTGTGGGGGCCTGTGAGGCTTCAGTAACATTGAGGTCATTTAGGCCCATGACCCTGTGCTAGCTAGGTGCAGCAGCCTCGAGCTCTGCACTAGCCAGAGCAGGGGAGCAGCCTGCCCCAGCTCTGTGCCAGCCAGAGAGCAGGAGCAGTCCCCTCCAGCCTTAAGCTGGCTGGGCGCCCAGATGGAGCGGAGCAGAGCAGCCTCGCGCAGGTAGGGGATTAGAACAGCCAGCCTGCCAGCACCTGCCACCTCCATTACCCTCTGTCAGGAAGAGGTGGGGCCACATGGGATGTGCAATGGAAGTGGTGGCAGGGAAGGCTTAGCTTCTTACTCAGTAAGAGTAGTTTATTACTACTATTATTTATTTATGTAATTGAGTGTTATTATTAGCATATATATTTTTAGCCATTATATGTGTTTACAGACAGTGAGGGGGAGGAGCAGGGTGGCAGCCTATGTTTTACCTAGTGTTAAGCTTTCAGAGTGAAAGCCCTGCTAGTTGGGAACCACTCCTCTAGAGTAGTGTTTCTCAACCTTTAGTAGACCAAGGAGCACCTAATGGCATTAATTACTTTACGCGGTACATCTGATGAAAAACTTCCTTGAAAAGGCTACTATATACTGGCTGTAATGTTCGTAATATCTGTATATTTCTCATTCCTGTGAAAATGATTCAGGAAATCAAATGAATACAGTTTTATAAATACAACACACATTTATTTCTAAAAAACAGATACATACATAACGATTATGCCCACAACTTAAAACTGAAAGTAACAGGGAATTAAGAGCACTGGCTAGCAGAAGGATGGAGTAGAAGCTTTGCTGTGGCCGGAGCATTTTACATTTCCTACCACTTTTACTGGCAGTAACAGTAGTGAGAAATTTAGAATGTCCCAGCCTCAGCAAAGGAGCAAGGTGGTGGCAGATGCCAAAGCATACCTGGAAACTTCGCTGTGGCTAGGGCATTTTAAATCTCCCAGGCACAGGTCGGCTCACCATGTTGCTCCTTCTCTCCTCCCCAATCAGGATCTCCCCCCTCCAACAGGGAGGGGTGAAACACCTTTACTATGTCCAAAGACCACCGGTGTTCCACAGAATGCTGGTTGAGAAACACTGCTCTAGAGCCTGATTTTCAAAGGCACTGAGCACCCACAGACCTAGTAAAGCAAATGAGAGCTCTGTACCTCACCTTCTCATCTGCTAAATAGGGATAAAAACTTCCCTTCACCACAGAAGAGTAGAGAGGTTAGAGCCATTAATATTTGTAAAGTGCTTTGAGAGTCTTTGATGCAAGGAGCTATAGCAGTATGAAGTATTATTATTGAGTGACTAGATCCTGTGCGAAAGGCTGCAAAGAACTGTAAAATTTACATTTATCTAAACAAATCAAAAACCCATACAAGCTGAAGAAGAGCTCTGTATAGAATTAAATCTTTGCTCTTTCAACAACAAAAGTTGATCCAATGAAAGGTGTTACCTTCACCCACTGTCCCCCACAAAAGCTGTCTTCTTCAGATGGATTCTAGCTTGACACTGCACAAAGTGCACATATATCAAATTAATTTAACACTATTTTGCTACTTTTCACGAACAAATGTTCTACACTGGTTAGAGATGGAGGACATTCACTTGTTTCAGCTCTTTCCTTGCTGGCCTCCTAGTCCTAAAAGGTTTAATACCATGAGCTCAGTCGCTGAACCGAGACAGTCAGGAAAAGCTGCCTACACTGTAAAAGAGACATCTAAATCTTCTGCTGAAGGTCTGACTAGTGAGTTTAAAAAAAAATAAAATTCAAACAGTCAAGATTCCTCACATAGTCCCAAGCTTTGGATCTGAAAGTGACAGCCAACACGTGCTACTGACAGCTCAGCAGAGAATGACAGTTTGAGAAACGGAAAGGATTTAAAAAAAGAGGTAAGGGATGGACACAGTGAGTCAGGCACCAGAGAGGACATATATCCTAACCTCTGGAAAGAGAAATTTAGCTTAGTTTTCCTACCTTGTTTGGGGCAATTTTGCTATTCTGTGGCAATGTCACCTTGGCCTATAGATTTCAAGAAAGATTAAATGCCAAAATAAAGAAATCTAGTCTTTTGATATTTTTGTGAGCCACACATTTCAGTATCACAGCCAGCTCCACTTTGCAGTCCAGACTTCTACTCTTCCTCCTCTTCAGGAGGACGCCAATCAAGTGATGTAAATGATAATTTATTAAAATATGATGAATGCACTGCACTCCATCACCAGAGTCCATAACTGTTACAACAAACAAAAGACAAGCAAAGTATGACTAGACACCTCAGATCAAAAGATGAAGAAATATTCTACCTAACAAATATCCCCTGAGCATTTTGAGATCAGAAAGGACTCTAATATTTGGAAAGTCAAAAGTATTACAAAAATAAAATTTATTGGAAATGCAACTCATAGAAACCTGCTCTCAACCATAACTGAAGAAGGAGGGAAACAAAATGCTAGCACAAAATGAAAGGAAGAAGGTGGAAAGATATAGGCTCCCCCTTAAAAAGGAAATTAACATGGGCAACATTTTGATCACACTATTTGATTTTAAGAGCAATACCAGATCCTGCAAGCAACCCACTCAACAGAAGAGAGATCCTATAGATAGCCAAAAAAAGCCCTAATTTTCCCTTGACAGGCAGTCCGTGAGCAAGACAGGAAGAATTTGACTGTGCTTGTAAAAAGCTTTTCCTGAAAAAGCGTGTAGAGAGAAGATAGAAAAAGAAGAGGTAAAAATGTGTATTTTTTCCAAGAGATTATTGTCAAAAGTTAAATGATGCACCTTCTGGGACTAAACTGAAGCATGACAGTTATTGCTCCATAGAAAGTAAATGGTGGAATCTGAGGTAGATTAGGAAATAGATCCTGAGAAAAAACTCTCTCTGTAACTTCTGATTGTTATTTGACTACCTACGAGTTTTTGTTATGTAAAGTTAGAATTACCTTTCTTGTTTAGGGGTACAATCATAGCATAGGCAGTTTTCAAGGGCCTCGCAGGGGGAGGAGGGAGCAGGCCCCTACGCCATGTCTGGCCAGCCAGAGCAGGAACAGCAAGGCCCTGAGTGGCAGAGCAGCAGGAGGGGGGTCCTGGCCAGGGGACCAGAGGCCCCCATGATGAGGCTGGCAGGGACCCTGGGGGAGCCCCAGTGAGGCCAGTGGGGGCAGGGGGGTTAAGGGGCCCAGGCTGGGGGGCCTGGCAAAGCCAGAAGAGGGGGCCAAGGGAGGGGGGAGCCATGGGGCCCAATGGAGGCCTCAATGAAGCTGGTGGAGAGACAGGGGGCCTGGCAGCAGAGCCGGGGGGATGGGAGGGGGACAGCAGAGGGCTCCAGCAAGGCAGGGAAGGAAATAAAGGATGGGCTACCGTGCCATCCTTGACTTTTTCCCGGTCCCCGGAATCCCTAAGATCACTGCTGGGTACAATGGAAATGTTTTGAGCCCTGGGAAGAAATGCTGATTGTGAACGGGAATTGGTTGCGCATTAATTGTAAAGCTGTATTTTTTTTAAAAATTATTCTTTCCATGGACATCTGATAAGAAGTAAAATTCTGTCTTAATATGCTCTGTGCACTGTAGTGACTTGTCTCAAAGTTAGAATGGTGGAAACAAACATTTTTGGCCAGTTTGCTCCTCTTTCAGAGATCTGGGCAACTGTTATTTAGGGAAAAGAGAAGAAAAGAGACAATGTGAGGAGAAGCAGCTGACTCTACTTAAGGTTCTGAATTCCAAATCTGATGTGGTGGAGAAAGTGGAGAAGAAATACAAGAGTTCACCATGAAACTTGAAAAAACCCAATACAGTTTTAAATAATATTTAAAATGCCTAACTTGGGAGGCAGGGGTCTGTCCATGTACAAGATGGCAATGAATAGCATATTGTGGGCACTACGGAACTCATATAATTATTAAAATCTGCTAAAGACTTTTCCTTTCCCCACCTCCATTTTTTTCTTTACTTATTTCCAGTCAACACCTTGCCCCCTTCATGCTCCTTTTCCTAATTTTCATACGTTAGGTCAGAGAAGCTGGGGCTTTCCCAGCTCTCCTTAAGGCAAATGTTAACAAGAAGGGTTTATGGCAAACTGACTTATCTCATAAAATGAAATTTCTCCCTCACACATCTACATCTATTTCTCCTTGCTTTTCGTTTCACTCTCTTGCTGCCATTTTCTTCTTCCTTCTTCTCTCATTGTTTGTCTTCTCAAAGTCTTAAACCCCATTCACAGTTTAACAGATACACGTCTATGAAGTTTCTCTCACCATCACCCACAATTAACTATTTGTACTACACTTCCTTTTCAACTGCCACATCCTGAAGAACATTTAATTCATCAGGGCTCAACAAAACTGGTTAGCAGCTAAGCACCAGTAGTTTTATTTTTGGTCACCAGATGGTGCTCCTCCACTGCATTTTCACAATGGAGTTAGGAGGCAGGTTACAAGCCCCAGTTGCCATGGCAACCTGGCACCTAGGTTTTGTTGAGCCCTGAATTAATGCTCTGGTCCCCACTCTGTCATAGGCAGTGCAGGATACAAAAGCAGTCCCAGAAACCCAGACCTATCAACAGACACATATGAGCTGAGACATTTATGTTTTTAAAAACCTGCCATAGTAAAATGTCAAGGACTATGACTTCTGCTGTCTAAGGATTTTTCTGAAATGTAATTAAGACTTTCCACTGCTAGGAGTGGTCGTGATGGGTTATGCAAGAGGCTAGGTGATAAATGCCTGACCTCAAAAGAATAATTCTGTATTGCATCCACTTTTGTGCTCTTGCTGATTCCCGTGTAATACAAAGGCAGGCCAGAGGCAGGAAGGGATTCAGGGAACAGTCAAAAACCATATTCTTCATGGACATACAGCCTTATTACCCCATCCGTGCCTAAAACTGCAATGACAACAGAGTCTTGTGGCACTTTTAAAGACTAACAGATTTATTAATCGCATGAGCTTT
>ML685810.1:16356532-16514296 GCA_007922175.1 Pelusios castaneus
AAAGCTCATGCGATTAATAAATCTGTTAGTCTTTAAAAGTGCCACAAGACTCTGTTGTCTTTCTACAATAGACTAACACGGCTACCCCTTTGGAATAAAACTGCAATGGCAGGATTGAATAGGCGTGGTCACCTAACATAACTCATAACTCCAAAGGCGTGAGCACTGAGATCATAAATTTGAAGTATGAGAAGGGATTCATTGTTCCCATTAATTTCAAGGGGGAAGGGAGAAGAGAGAAATGGACATAGAAATGCAGAGGCACAAACTTAGGAAAGACAAAGGGGGATGAAAAATCTCTCAGAAGAGAGACAAACAGTACAACCATGGGAAGGAGAGGAAACAGATGGAGACAAATCAGCAAATTAAGTCTCTGAGGCTATATCTATACTGATGGCGGCAGATTCGCCGCCATCAGTGCATTCTTCCGTGTTTGATTGAGCGGTCTGTTAAGATGTGGTAACTCCAGCTCCGTAACTGGAGTAGCACTACACCAACTGGACGCTATTTCCGGTCGGCTTAGTGCAATGTGTAAGGGGTAGTTAGGAAGTCAGCAGGAGATACCTTGTGTAACTCCCGTCGACTGCTGCCAAAAAGCGTGGCAAATTATAGACTAAGGCTTAGTCCTTAGAACTATAATAGGTGAGAACCCTTAGCCAACACAACCCACAACAAGGCTGACAGACAGCAGTGCTCCTGGAAATTGCCAATGAGGTGAATGGACACACCATCATCTCCTGAACACACCCAATGACTGTAACTGCTTACAATGCCTTCCTCCTCTAAGTAAAGAAAAGAACTCTAAGTAAGAAGAATCTCCAGAGTCATGAAGATGGATCAGTCACAGGGAACAGGAGAGTAGCCCATGGGTTGGGATATGCATCCTAACTTCTGAGAGATTTGGGGCAGGTACTTGTTACATGGTTAGGCAGCACCTATAACAATGGGGTCTTAGTCCTTGGTTGTGGTTCCTAGCCAATATTGCAATACAAAAAAGAACAAACATTTATCTAAACCTAAAATATTCTGAGGTCCTGAATTAACATGTTTATTAAACAAGTGTTCTGATATTCACCACAATTGACAAAAAAAAAAAAAACCAAACCCTTTGAGAGAAAGGCCCTAGGAGTCCCCAGATCCTAGTTTATTTGGAAAATTATCCCTGGATATTTATTTTAAATCCTAGGACTTGCATAAACCACTCCTACAATATAGAGTCTCAGCAACAGACTGCTCTCTGCCATAACCAACCCCTTCTCTTCAGAGGAAGTACTAAATTAAGTTGGAAAATTTTCTTCTGAATTATTTAAAGTGATGACTTTTTCATTATGATTGGACCTCAATTACTGCAGTTGCTATTTGTATTATTTATTAACTGCATTACCACAGCACCTACAAGCCCTACTCATTGACCAGGCCCCCATAAGAACTTTAAAATAAAAGTCTGGTTATGGGGATTATTAGCAAACCAAAGTATGAGTATAATATTAAAAACACCAAAAAGTAATTTAACAAAAATATGTCACTATATTTTCATATTGCAGAAAAATACATTTGAGCTATATATATACAATCAGCCAAAATCCCAGAGATTTCTATTGTGATATACAGCTATGGCTGATTAACAGGAAATTTAATTTATATCCATGCATATGGCTGAGATCACAAATTATGCAATACACATTAATTTAATGTTTTAAACAATAGTGGGAAAACAATTCTTAAGAAAAAGTTATTATTTATGTACCTCTTCACTGAGAGTAGACTATCCTATTTTGTGTATGGTAATGCTTATAATTTAAAAATTAAGAGATCTTAGAAAAGAGTCTTTAAATTATTCAAATTTGCATGATTTCCAAATAATTAAAATCAGATTCTGCATAGAATAAAAAAAGGGAGAGAAATAAGGTTCAAAATTATTAACAGTAAAAGGTTATGAAAGAATCTTGTTAGAAGGTGCAGCGAAATAAATATACAGTCAAGCATTACCACTCAAAATAAAATAAAAAATTCCCCAAATTTATCTCTTTACACTTGTTTTTCATAGCATCTATATCAGCAGTTTATCTGTACTACTGAATTATTCCATTCTCTACAAGGTAAAAAAGCTGCTTGTCTGTATATATTGCCTCTGTGTGTTATCTATATGCATTCCATTTGAATCCAATTTCCTTGCATTACCTCTGCCCAGGTCAGGGATGAATGGCTGTCAAATTCCCTGAGGAATAAAAAGAAAAACCCTTTCTTCCTGAGGCAGCAAGTTTCAATTCACAGAGCACATGGCTAATCTACATATGTGAAGGTCATGGCACTTCAGTCAAAGAGGTTAAGAATGGAACAGTTCACGTAAGGGGCTGTCTTAAACATCTTGGCGTGGTGCCCAACAAGTGAAATTGTTGAAAAGCAATAGATAGCTTCTGGCAGCAGTGAGGGGGAAAATATTTTGATCATGTGATGCCATACAAACTAACTAGTTTGCTTCATGTGTGAAAGTTTTACACACAATACAAAATACCGCAGTTGGAATCAACTCCAGATTCCAGTCTACTTTCTCTGGCTACATTACCTACTTATGAATAAATATAAACTGTATTTAGCATTATTTTAGGATACATGTTCCTGAAACCAGGTAAAAAAATATTTTAACAGTAAATATAACAAACTTTTACAACCAATTGACTATTAAGTATATATTACCCCAAGATTACATCCCTACTAAACATAGGAAAGCAAGAAACTCTGTCAAAAAAATATTGCATATCTTCATTTAATAGAAGAGCTGCAAAATCAAATTATATCTGGCAAGTAAAATTAATTTTTCATTACTAGTATTCTACTGAAGTTTACTCAACTACAGTTCCAAATATATTTATTTTTTCATAGGTTATGCAAAGTAATTTTGTGTTTGAGACTGTCAGAGTCAGAATTAACTATTAAATTTTGAAAAACCACTGTAAAAAACCCCCCACAAATACTACTTTAAAAAAAAAAAATACAAAAAGCCACACCTCAGGAGCTTTGCTTAAGTAAGGAGTACTCATGCGATTAATAAATCTGTTAGTCTTTAAAAGTGCCACAAGACTCTGTTGTCTTTCTACAATAGACTAACACGGCTACCCCTTTGGAATTTGACCTCAGTATTTAGTATTTCATATAAACGAAGAACACTCAGACCTTCACAATATAAATTGTTACACATGAAATACACAGTTCCATCCATATTTCCATTTGAATCAAGAAGCTTCAAATAAAACAAGATAATCCCTTAAATGCTGTCAAAACAAACCGCCTTAACTCTATTTTTAACCTTAAAGAATACAATTTAGGAACTACAACCCAGTCTTGTTTTCAAAAGAAATTTTCAGAGTTGGTGTTCAGTACGTCACTTACAAATAAATTTGTATGACAATCTAATCAACTAATACAATCAATTATGTGGAACAACTGGTCTCAGATCCTTTCCAGGAAAGGAAAGAAGAGTTCAGTCACCAACCTATCTTCTTCCTCTTGCTACAAAATACGTTAACTGTTTATACTGGCTTGTTGAATTACATTAATATACAACTTCAAATACTTTATATTTAAATAGCACCTTTTATTCAAGGACTTCAAACCAATTCACAAAAGCAAGTAAATATATTTTTATACCTGAGGAAACTCAGACAGTGATGTTAAATCAACTCTTCTGAGAGAGCGACTGGAGAGCTGGAATAAAATTCAGGTTTCATGACTCCACGGCTTTTTAATGTCACCTTTCAAAAGCTATACAACTTATTCAAAATGGCCAAAATTCGTTACTCACATAAGTCAGTATTATTCCACCAGTGTCAATGGGACTACACTGGCTTATATCCACAATGAATTAGACTATGTTCACATAGGAAATGGAACTGTAATAATATCCCTCGCCCCATTTTAAAACGGTGGTTGCTTGCAGGGTTTTTCTAACCAGATTTTCCTTATCTTCCCACACCAAGAACCATGTCAGAATGGTATTTAAAGGCCCTTCCTGCACAGGCTAATCTATGACTTTTTTGTAACAATCCAGTCTTGTGTGTCTGTCTCATAACAGGGTTTGGTCTTGTTTAAGACAGGACCAAATAGTATTTTAGTTGTGTAATCAACCCCCTGGATTTTACAGGGTAATTAGACTGATTCAAACAACAGTTATGTAACAGTTCTAATATTTATGTTGACAGGCAAAATGATATTGTATTATAATACAAACCCCCAAAATGATAGATATACTTTTGTGTACGAAGGTCCTAAAATGCAGTTCTAACATAGTTTTCAGGGGGAAATGGAAGAATCCTGTACACAATGATTAAGGGAATGGACTAAAAGAACTCTACTAATATAAATAATTTTTAAAATTCCCTAAAAATTGAATTTAAAAGACTGGACAATTACCAGACAAAATTTTACCTTCTCCCTTAATTTTGAGAAACAAATGCTGTAAACAAAAACTAATAAACAAATCCCACATATATGTAGATTCCAATGGAGTACATTTTAGTAACAAATTGCCTGTAGTTTTTTCTTAACAGACTCTTCGATAAAAAATTTTCACTGACATCAAAGACTGATAGCAAAATCTCTAAATGTATACCACCTCAACATACAGGAAGGGGTCTTGGAAGATATACAGCTTGTCAATTCAATCTCTTTATAAACAGTTAATTATCAGAACACTTAACCTAACCACAAATTAAATACCTACCTAACAGTCTGTCTACACCGTGGAATAATTTGCACAACAGGAGCATGCTTTCTAAAACAGCATTTTGAGCATTAATTGGTAAATGCAGATCCTGCTGGTGTGCACTAAAGGTTTTTTAACACAGTGCTGTTTCAGCATTGTGTTAAAAAGCACACCAGGAAACCTTTAGTGCGCACAAGCAGAATCTTCTACACAGATCAATGAATGTGGTGCACTTAGAAACCACATCCACGTAGTGCAAATTACATCACCACGCAGACAAGCCCTAAGTATGGGCAGGCTTTTTTACCGGCATAAAAGAAGTCAAACAAAGTAGAGTGGGCAAAGGTGCAGAAAAAAGAGCAGCGATTAATTTCTGTGCTCAAAACCCTGTTTACCAAGTCCAGAACCAAAAGTTTATCAGACCAATATTGCCCGAATTAGAGAGAATGGAAAGTTGTAAATGAGTTGCATCCTTCTATAGACATATAATCTTCCTTAACAGCTGCTGCCGAAACCACTATGCTTTAATTGCAAGACTCTACATGAAGGGTACAACAAATGCAGATAACTCTGTACTGAATATGGTTCCCCTAGAATATTTGGGTAACCAAGAACTAAATTCTGTATTACTGATTAGACTTTCTGTTCAGAAATATAGTACTAACATCACCCTACTATTAATTCTGGGTTTGATAGGAGGCAAAATAGCTGGCTTTTTCAATATAATACACAGCAAGGCAAGGAATTTCCAATACATTCAAAGATGCCAAACTAAGATTCAACAAATATGTCAATAAAGACGTACAGGCAAAACCCTTGAACATTGTCTACACAACAATGGCTCTGTGAAGATGGGCTCACCCTCTCCTAAACATCTGCAGAGGTTGTCAGATGACCACGGATCTTTAAACAGAAAATATGAATTTTGTTGGATGGAAAGGTATATAAGGTGATTTACTGCTGAGATAAGTGAAGCTGCGATATAAAGGAGGCTCTTTAAAGAAGGCATAATAACTATAATTGGTATGTACAAAAGCTGGCACCTCTAAAGGAAGAGTTGAAGGGGGGAGGGGAAGGGAAAGGAAAATTTATCTGCACCCCATCTCAAAAAATGAGATGGGCTATGGATGCAGTCAAGTGCTTCAAGATTTTCTTCTAGATCTTCATTAAATAAAAGTCTCCCTTTGAAGAGACACGTTGTCTGGGACATAAAGCTATCAATTAAAAGTGTGATTTTACTCTAAAAAGTAACTTGTAAAATGGCATTATGGGGTACCATGTATATTGTATCTGATTGATTTCTGTATCAAGTTTGTTCGCCTTACACATCATTTTTCTACCTGTCAGCCCCATAAACTCACTGTGGACTTTGAAAGTCATATAGGATTTCTTCCGCCTTTTATAACATCAGAAATCAAAGTTCCAAAATCAGCCTTCAAGATATCCCTGTTCAACTCATATTTCCTCAGATTTTGCCCTCAGTGACACCCATATAAAATTTAAGGTTTTGCACAGAAATCAGTAAAAGCATAATCATAAACAGTGCAACACAGCCAATGATGCACAAGTGCAATTATTTAGAATTCAAGATAACAGAAAAGGAAAATGATTTGGTGTATAGTTATCTGAATAGAGTCTGTGAAGAGACATACACTGTGGCTTGATGTGCACATTATTTTTAGATTAGTTTTCAAAACAAATTTGAAAACCACCAAGATATATTGGCAATTTAAATTTCAATTAATTTAAGATCTCACCTAATCTTACAAAAAAAAATTTAGTACTATGTAAATATGCCCCTCACCCCATACAAAATCTGAATATTGTAATAATCAAAATGCTGAACTATATTCTGGCAAGTTAGCCTACCACATCTAAATACTACTAGAAGGAAATTCTCAAGCCTCGGGCATGGATGCACAGTGAGTGCAGTAACACTGCATTACATATGCACAGAGAATCTTTAAAGTCTCCTGATAAATGGCACATTTTAAAAAGGTATTGAAATGCAAGATTATACCCATGTCCTAGCAAGCTGAAGTCAGTTATGTGGACCGAAGTATAAATACAATACAGTCTCTTAAAATATTACTGGTGAGAATTTCAGGATTCTTATGCTGGATTATTTGCTTTGCAAGCACAAAAGAAAAATAGGACTTTCAGTAATTCAAACTTATTTTACTCATCAGAATTAACTTAGTTTTAACTGACTTTTAAAAAAGCATTGAATTTCAAATGAGAACGTCAGGTAACCTATATATGACCATCAACAATCAGTCCAGTTGGCAATCTCAAAAAAATTAGTTATATATGCATCTAGGAATAAATATAGAGCAACAGAGTAAACATATTAGCTTTCCTTCTCACAGACTTGAATCAGAATGCCAGAAATATAATTAACTATTCAGTTACACAAGTCTAATGTGAAGGAGGTAGTAATACAGGATATTGGTATGTGCCACTTTTATTTATTGTATCCGATATACAGAGTCCTATTCAATTTGTAAGCTTAATGACTGCTACAGAAACCAGTAAGTGAACACCAAACCACAAGTTGTCAAATATATAATCACAATATAAAAAGATACCACTAATTCACACTATTGCTCTCTGCTATTTTTAGATAGGGAATGTATAACAACAAACTGCGAATAGCTACATGGGAAAGGATGTCTGTTCTCCCATTAAGACACTGAGAATCTATGCACCATGCTAACAGTTGTCTAACAGCCCTCAAACAGAGAGCCCAAGCTGGCAGTCCTAACTCAGATAACACTCCCTCTTAAAGACAACACCATTGGCATAAGAAGAGCTGCAGACTCAGGACCATTCTGAGTTTATGGGGAAAAATTCTCACAGTAAGAGAAACTACTAATTTTCAAACAAACAAACAAGTTGTCCCATTGCACTGATTTTTTCTAACTGATAAGTATCAAGTGCAATCTTGAGAAGGTGAAATTCTCTTTCTCTCTCTCTCTATATATGCATATATTTTTATATAGACACACAGGGAAAAAAAACAGTGCAGAACTCATGCATGTGTGCGTATCTCTCTAATGTGCATTAAATCCCTGGAATGCAATTCAAAATATAGAATGAATAGGGTTATATGACTACAAATATTGCAACTATATCATCAATAAATTGATCAATAACATAAAAATGGTTGATGAGATGCCATTGCTCCCCCTTAGCTGTGATACCAGAGGAGCTTATTATTCATAACCAATTAATTTTGCACCATTAACAATATCCATTTGCTTTGAATATTCATGCTTCTTCCTTTCTTCTGCAATCAGAGAACTCTTCTTCAAGCTGCAAGTCTCATTTCTGTTTCAGGCAAGTAGATTAAATGAAGCAGAAGCAAAATTTCCTTAAATGATGTAATAGGTTAGATAGGCAGAAATTTTAGTTCATAGTGGAAATATCTTGCCCTGGACACTAAGAAAAGTACCTTCCTATAGGCAATAAAGCCTTCAGCATGCCACTTCAGGTATTGTAACCATTGTTCACAAAGCAATAGTTTATATATGTTTAGAGTCTAATCATCATTAGCATACTGACACTCATAAGTTGCGTGTGTGCGCGCGCGCGCGCATGCAGTAGAGTATTAAAAAAAAAAATCAAAGAATCTACACTCAAATGCCACAGGAAAGGATCTATTCTCATTTATTAGAAAAAAAACTGTACAAATTCTACACCTACTGAAATAAGGTACCAAAAGAATATATAGAGAGAAATAATTGCATCAGCAACAAAAATAATTATTTTCTACTCAATGTAATCTATCTTCTTTTAAAAAAAAATGTATTCCAGCAAAATTCATCAGGTTAGATGACACACACAGCAACACTGTAATTAAAAAGGAACAAAAATATTAATCAATGACTTATTACAAACATAAAAAAATTAAAAAACCAAAAACAGTATCTTGCTACACTGTTTCTTATAAGCCACATCCTATATGCATATAATACGACACCAAAATGAAACAAATAATGTGTAACTGTGGAACAAGACACAGACCCATAAATATAAAAAGCATTAACAAGGGTCATACTGAAGACAATGCATTTTGTCTCAATTATGATGAAAAAAATCTTGTACAACTGCCATTAAAAAAAAAAAAGAAAGAAATCACACACTGAAGTAACACGTGCTCTGTCCCAATACATTTTTCTCCTAGCTTTTAAAGCTCTAAATTGTAAACTACCTATGTTTAAAAGCAAGCTGACAATGAAAATCTTGTTGAATTAATTGTGGAAGGTTATGAATATGAAGCTTCATTATTTTATGGTTCCTTACGACTCTTTCACCAGTCCAAATTAAAAAAAAAGAGAAAATTAACACTCATGAAATTTTTATTTCCCCATCAGAAACAGCTTGGAAAAAAAATGCAAGAGAAAGTAAAACACTACAGTAATGGTCTGTAGACAATAGACAAACATTTTCCATCTGTCCAAGGTTCACATTATTAAGGTTAATTCATTATTCACTACAACAATCGATGTCTGCTCTAGTATGTGTTTGTTTTAAAATTTCTTTTACAGCAAAATCCAACTGTCTAGTAGCCCAAAAAAGAATATATCTGTACTTATTTCTAGCAGTGCTAGTTCTTAAAACCCATTAAAATATTGAACAGTTTTAACACAATCTTGCTGAGGGAAAAGAAACCCCACAAAATTTGAATGTATTACTACTCCTTTTAAAACAGTTTACTATCCTATGCAGAATTCAAGCATATGCACTTTAGATATTTGAATACAAAAATAATTTCAATAAAATAATTCCTGATACATCTTCCCCCACCCCCACAATCAAATGTAAGACATTAAATATCTGGATTCATAATAGAGATTAAAAGAATCACTGATCATTTGAATGGCTGCTTCTCTTTTTTTGTATAATATGCTCTATATCTTCAGACAGAAGCTACCACAAAATAATAAAAACCCAACATACACACAGATCTATAACCATTGTAAAGGTTAGGCACCAAAATAAACTGAGAATATAGAATGAATTTCAAATTAAGATTAAATTACAAAATATCTAGTTTTCTTTCATAACTTGCACATTTTTACATTAAAATGTTTAATAAGAGGCATAAACGTTCAAATAAATATCACATTAAATTACTGAATCGTCATCCAAGCCAAATTATTATATATACTTTTGTCTGAAATTTGATTTGCTATCTAAAATCACCACCCAGAAAAACCATGACCTAACAACTGAATTTAAAAAATAAATAAGATGCTGTTGGCTTTTAACTATACTGGTCACAAACATTTTTGTTGAAGCATGTGAAACCACCACTGCATAAACATGATCGCTCATTGTTTCAGCTTCTCCTAACAATGTTTAACTTTGCATCTGCGAGCGATACTGCTCACTTATTATTTGTGGCAAGAATTTTTGTGACTGTACTGCTCAGCACTTCTATTTACATCACCAGTGCTAAATGCCCAATGGTGAGAGAGGAGCCAATCAGATGGCAGATTAGATGTCAACTCAGAGGCAGCTGTCTGGAGACTATTACAGCCAGTTTACCTCCACAATTCAAATTCCAAACCTTGCAAAGGAGATCAAGTCACTCTTTAGGCTCAGACTGCTGGTAAGAAACATGAAGAGTGCAGATTATTTCCTAACCAACCTCTATAACTTTCATGATGGCAAACAAGCAATCTATATAAACATAATCCGACAATGATCTGATATTGATTTGTAATTTATTGGATTTAATTTATGAGGGAAGCATACATTAGTTAAAACAAATAGTGTCTCAATACGTGGATCTATTTAAATAAAGGCCTCTTCCAATCTCTCCATCAAGGTATGAATTATTTAAAAAAGGGAATAATAATATTTTTGTATCATATTCACTTTAAATATCAGAAACACTTACTTCCATCTCATTCTCTTTGGATGTTTTGGCCAAATATTCAAGAAGAATGAGGTATCTAATGCACCTCAAAGCCCATTAAATTAATTTTCATGACTATATCACCCACACCTCAAATAGCAAAAGCAACCTGACTGTGTTTTTTGCTGTATTTCAACACAGTAACTTCATTAGCAATAAACTAATTTGCTAAGGGGTACCAAAGTTACCCACTGTCTAAAAATATTCTAATAGAGGCCAGTCAACATTATTTTCCAGAACCTGACAGTTTAGTTACAAAAGCAGTTCCTTCCTCCTCATCCTAAACTGCTTGTCCTCAGGGCCTTGTATCTTCAACTCTCTCTGTTTCAAACTGGAGGAAAACTTTATGCTGTGCAATTGTGTAACTGAATAGTGTAATTTTGTACAGTGAAACCATCTGTCTGATGCTCCAATCTAGTTGAGAGTTGGACACTGTGCCTTACCAAGCCCTATTATGGAGGCAGCAAGTAGTTGAGATGGCCCATTGGGGAAAAAAGGTAAATTGGAGAGAAACTAAGCTCTAAACAAGTAGTTCTCAATCAGGAGTATGGGTACCCCTAGAGGTACACAGAGATTTTCCAGGGGGGGTACATCAATTCATCTAGATATTTGCCTTGCTTTACAACAGGCTACATAAAAAGCACAGCAAAGTCAGTTCAAGGTAAAATTTCATATGACTTATACTGCTCTATACACTGAAATATAAACAAAATATTTATAGTCCAGTTGATTTATTTCATTATTATATGGTAAAAATGAGAAAGTGGGCCATTTTTTTTTCAGTAATAGTGTGCTGCGACACTTTTGTATTTTTACGCCTGCTTTTGTAAGCATGTAGTTTTAAAGTGAGGTGAAACTTGGGGGTATGCAAGGCAAATCAGACACCTGAAAAGAGTCCAGTAGGTTGAGACTGGCTGCTCTAGACACACATTTAAAATATACCCGGGGGTGTCCTTTTTGAGGGGTTGGGGGGTTACCTGGGTTCTGCTGATGGTCTGTCCAGTGCTTCCAGGGCTCATAGCTGGATGAGCTCTTTGTTGTGCTGCTGCTGCTGCCCAGGCTGGGTTTGCAGATCCATACTGGGAGCTCATGTCTTTGCCCATGCCCATGCTCGCTGCTGCCTGCTGGCTTCCTGGGGCTGCCGCTGCTGCCTGGGGTTGTGGCTGCTGCTGTGGTGGGGCACTGGGGTTGCTGTAATCAGGGTAGCTGCTGCCATAGCTCCTCATCATGGGGCTGGGGGACGTGAGCAGCTGGTTCAAGGTAGGGGTGGCCCCAGACGGGTGCTGGTTCTGCCCGGAAAATCTCTGAAAGCCTCCAGCCCCAGAGCTCGCAGCGGCCTTGCCGGGGCCCAGCATCATGCTGCTGCCCTGCTGCCTGGGGGAGCTCAGCACCCCGTAGCCAGAGGACGAGCTCCCATAGCCGCCTCCTGCCACCGCCGCCGCTCCTGCCGCTGCAGCGCCGCCGGGCCGGCCGTAGCCGGGGTAGTGGTTGTACTGGGTGTTGGGGTAACCCTCGTGGGAGTTCTGCAGGGGGTCCATGCTGTTGGGGGCCGCCGTGGGGTGCATCAGCCCCATCCCGGGGCTTTGTTGTCCGCCATGTTGATCAAAGCAAGGCCCGGCTCGGCTCGCTGTAGCGCTGCTGGCAGGGGCCGGGTTGCCGTAATAGCTATTAAACTCCGAGACACCCACCGCGGAGGGGCCGCCGCCTCCCCCGCTCGTGCCGCCGCCGCCGCCCCCAGCGCTTTGGGGCTGCTGCTGCTGCTGCTGCCCGCCCAAAGGTCCCAGGCTGGGGTGATCGTAGCGGCCGCCGATCTGCTCGCCCATTTTGCCGGGCAGCTCTTCCTCCTCGCCCCCTTTATTCAGCATTTGCTGCGGCGGCGGCGGCTCGGCCTGATTTCCCAAAACACCCTCTTTTCCTCCATGTTGCTGCTGCTCCATGTCTGCGCTAGGCTGAGCAGCGCCGCCACCGCCGCTGTTGTTGTTGCTGCCGCCGAAGCTGTTGTTATTCTGCATGGGATGGTGCTGAGGCGGCGGCGGCTGGAATTGATTTAGTTGCTGCTGTAGTGCATGGTGGTGATGGTGGGCATGGTGGTGGTGGGCATGGTGGTGGGGGTGGTGGGCATGGTGGTGGTGGGGAGGCGCAGCCGGGTGATCGCCTCCAACGTTTTTCAGTTTGTGGTTGGGGAGCAGCCCCGTCTCCATGGCTGAGCCCGGGTTAGAGGAGGAGGAGGAGGAAGATAACCCCGAGGAGCTACCACTTTCCTTCAGAGCCGACTCCGAAGAGGAGCTGGTGGCCGCGTTGTTACTATTCCCGGCGGCGGCGGCGGCAGAAGTTGCATTATTGGCCATGTTCAGTTCATTATGGTGGTGGAGGAGATGGTGATCTACATTATTCAGGCTGCCGCTGGTAGTCCCATCTCCGGCCCCCAGCATGGAGCCCGCTCCGGCTCCCCCGGCTGCTGCTGCCGCCCCCGAGCCGAGATCCTGGCTCAAGTTGCCCGGCAAACTCGGGCTTTTGCCCTTGTTGTTCTTCGCACCCGCCGGAGCCGCTGCTACTTGCGCGGCCATGATCATTGCAACACTGCCATTGCCAGTCCGAAAGAAAAAAATCCAACACCTCCCTCCAAAAAGAAAAGATATCTACAAAAGCAAAACGGAGGAGGGGCAGAGGAGAGGAGAGGGGCAAAAAGAGAAACGGGGGAAATAAACTTATCTGAATAAACAGTAACCCTTCCTGCTTAATCCACACACAAAACAATTACAAAAATTCCCCTCCCCGAGTCCGTGACTGAGTTAGAAATGGTAAGAATGCCTTACGGTCTCTGCCTGTTCCTGCTGTGTGATTTCATGTTGAAAGTTTTTTGTTCAGGTTTAAATGAAACTTTTTTTTTTCTTTTCCTCTCTAACCCGGATATGGGTAAATACACGTCTGACTGAGCCTATCTGGCCCAGCATGGCATGAGAGAGAGCGAGCTCTAACAACTATTATCCACTTCTCTCTGATTACTCCTGTGCACTTGGAAAACGCGGACTGGACTTTCCCCTCCTCCTCCTACTGCAGCGTTAGCGGTGGCACAGTCAGGGAGTCAGAGAGAGACGCGTATTACAACCTTCAACAGTCCCGAACCAGGGCAGCTGCAAAAGGATGCAAAAGAGTGTAAAGAGCTACAAAAGGGTGCACTCTCCCCTCTTGTATTTTTTGCCCGTCAACAATCACAGTGGTTTGGGGGGGGAGGTGGACTATAAGTCATTCCCTTGCAAGTGCAGATTACAGTCTTCCATAGAGAATGGAATATTAAATTGATGTAACAAATGATTTTAGCAAAAAAAAAAAAAAAAAGCCAACTAAACATCAGTGGGTCAAATTCAACTCTGATGTAATTCAAACTGAAGTAAAAATTGTTACATCAGGGATGAAATTGGCTCTGCATATGTATTTTAGAAGAGGGCTGTAGACACTCATCAGATTAGTTCAGCAGACAAAGGGAGAAAACCCAACACATGGTTGGTAATAGATTTGGTGGGATTAAAAAAACAATCTGGTCAAACTTTCAAAATCTACATTCTCTTCCTGAAGTCAGTAGGTAATGGTCAAAAGCTTTCAAATTTTATGACACTAAAATGAACTGCCAGCACATTCTTTTACGGAAAAATAAAAAGACTTTTTTAAAAGAAGTGGAGTGGTTTGTAAAATTTAAGGTAAAATTCAGCAGTAATGGCATTTTTGCAATCATCTGTAGTGTCCAGCTGTCTCAAAATTCTAATGATCATTTGTGCTAATGATGCTTTTAATGTAAGCATTACATATGGAGCTGTTTGGAACATGTTCTATGTATTTATATGCAGATCAAGGGGGCTCCCAAGGAAAGTGGAACATTTTCAGTCCTACAATTGTATCCACCAAACAACATTATTTCAAGTGTATGCAAGATACTCATGAAAATGTTGTAATATAAAATACAATATATGATCAAAGCAACTTTTATTCCTAATGACTTGTATTTATATAGCAGCTTTCAGCTGGTATTGGTAGTTAATTTTTTACATAATTGTCTTAACACAAGTAATAACTTGGTCTGTGCAAATATAACAGTCAAACACCATATTAAGCTAATAAAAGCATTTGGAAGATAAAATATTCTTCCATGGACACAAGCAAGATAGGATATTAATGATATTTAGTCAATTTAATAGGAATTTAAAGTAGACTATTTGAAATACATATTTTATTAAAATCTGTTAAATAGCAGCATTTTCAGATTTTCAGCTCACTAAATAGATTTGTTAAGACTGATAGAATATAAAACGTAGCCTATCGTGAATGATGATGTAATGAGTAGGAAGATCTTTTTGTATTTCCATTGTGAAAAGCTTAAAGAACATACTCATCATGCCAGAATATTGATAGATTTATGAATAATGTGGGGCCAGTGTCCACTTAATTTTTTTCTGTAAAGCAAAGTAAGAAAATATTAGGATTTTCCAGTGTGGATCTAGTTTGTAAAAGTCTCAAAATTCTTCAACTACATGTTGATATTATTTCTATTTCAATTGTCTCCCTTTTTTTATACTCTGTGCAAATGCAAAAATACTATATAGGTAATAGAAAATCATAGAGTGGAAAAAAAATCAGCAAGTAATTCTGGGGGGTGGGGGGGGGAAATCAGTTGCATACCCAAGGGTCATTATAGTCTGTAACAACAACAAATTGCAGTTCTATGCAAACTGCTAAAAAGGGGGTATATCATCTTTGTAGAAGAGAGAGTCATAGAACTGTAAGATGAATTCATGCCAAATCATTCATCAGCTTTTGCCAAGAGAATACTACATCTTTGTTAGTGAGCCTTTTTGACATTTTCTCCTGGATTTTCTTCTTTTCTTTATTCAAACACACACTAATTATACACATTAAACCACACAGGTTGATTTTTCTGAAGGCTTGCATATGCAAATATAAATATAGATGTCTACTTGTGCATATTTATTTATATTGTATTCTAACATAAAATATAAAATCAATTACACATTTATGCTTTTAGGCATTTATTTTCAAGCAGAAATATATATATATATTTACAAATTTGATACAATGTATTGTAGGTAGCTCACTTGAGGATTTCAGTACTTTCTGACTTATTTCACTAGTTCTGAACAGAAAAATAAGCCATGAAGTTTAATGAAAATTTATTTTTCAATATTTTTTCCTGGGGAAACGATGAACCTCAAAAAATGAAAAGTTTATACTGCTGAGTCTGTTTCATTACAGTTGTTTCAGCAAGTTGGCTAAAAGATTGAAATTAAGTCTGTAAAATAGAGGCCCTCAACACAATGAAATCAGTCTGCTATAAAAGGCAACACATGCCAGTTTATCCTCCCCAATGGCAGATGCCACACCCTTAAGCAGACAGAAGGCACTGCAGTCTGTGCAAGTGAAACACAACACAAAGCAACTATGGTTCAGGGTTTTTTTAAGATTACAAATAATGTTGACATTCCTTGTACCATCTTTGCTCAGCTGATGAGTGGTTGTGTATGTTAAATTCAAATGATCCTTTCCAAAAGCTCTCTCTGTTGTATGAATTATAAATATATATGCATACAATGTAAAAAGCTGTAATTATCATGTACGGTATTTGTTATAAAATTATTAAATCAAATGTTTAATACTACCAATGCATGATTTCAACTTTATATTTCAATTGAACTATTTTATATAAACCTATACTAATTTAACACAATTTCTCTTTCATAAACTATTGCTCTATAATACACTGGACATTGAATTTTTGATAAATGAAAAACTTCTATATTTAGGATCCTTTTCCAGGGTTAACAATATACTTTTCTAAATTTACTGTTGATTACACTGATTATGACATCTGTACAGATTCCCAAGACATCTCTGTATAACTGGTCCGGTATGAAAGCTATACACATATCACAGCACTAAGGCAGCCATCTTTTTGTTTGGTTAGAACAGTGGTTCTTGAATGTTATAAGAAGTAATAATAAACAGATATATAGAGTATAAGCCAATTTTTTGACATTGCTAAGGTCTTATTACTGGTAAAGGGGTTCTACTGTTTTGGGGTTCTATTTTTTTAGTAAGAGTTAAGATTATACAGCCCAAGCAGAAGATCAAGAGCTTGTCATATCTGACTCCACTACCCACTGTACTCTGCAAAATTATTTTATATAAAGTCCCTGATTGGATGTAATAGTTTGGTTTTCTAGTTAATTCTACAGCTCATCTAGGTAATGTACTTAACAAATTCACCATATTTCCTTTCTATTCTAGGAGTCCTATGGCACTTTTAAAGACTAAGAGGTTTATTTATTGCATGAGCTTTCTTGGGCACAATTCCACTTCATCAGGTGCATGAAATGGAAACTGTAATATGTTAGGGGTATACATACATACAGAGAAGGGTGGGTCACATGCCATTCCAAATCCCTATTCAGATCCAGTACATCGGGAACAGTATCCCAGATGATATCACTGCACACCTAGTGGCTGGACTTTGTAGTCACCCACCATCTCGTCAGATATGGAGATGATTTATATCTTCAAGTCAGAGGCACTGCTATGGGTACCCACATGGCCCCACAATATGCCAGCATTTTTATGGCTGACTTAGAACAACACTTCCTTAGTTCTTATCCCCAAGTGCCACTCCTCTACTTATGCTACATTAATGACATTTTCATCATCTTGATCCATGGAAAAGAGGCCTTGAGGAATCCCATCGTGATTTCAACCATTTCCTCCCCACCATCAACCACAGCCTGGACCAGTACACATGGGAGATCCATTTCCTAGACACTGCAGTACAAATAAGGGTTGGCCACATAAACACCACCCTACACCAGAAACCTACTGACCACTATACCTACCTTCATGCCTCCAGCTTTCATTTGGGACACATCACATGATCCATTGTCTACAGCCAAGCCCTAAAATACAACCGCATTTGCTCCGATCCCTCAGACGGAAAGAAATACCTTCAGGATCTCTATCAAGCATTCTTAAAACTAGAGTACCCATCTGGGGAAGTGAAGAAACAGATTGACAGAGCATAATGGGTACCCAGAAGTCACCTACTACAGGACAGGCCCAACAAGGAAAACAACAGAATGCCACAAGGCATCTCACCCAGAGCCCCCAAGTAAAACTTCTCCAACACATCATCAAGGATCTACAACCTATCCTGGAAGACAATCCTTCACTCTCTCAAAACTTGGGAGGTAGATCAGTCGTCACTTACAGACATCCCCCACAACCTTAAACAAATACTCACCAACAACTATACACCATACAACAGGAACACTAAGCCAGGCATTTATCTCTGTAACAAACCCAGTTGCCAACTCTGCCCACATATCTACTCAATTGACACCATCATAGGTCCTAACTAAATCAGCCACTATAATCAGGAGCTCATTCACCTGCACATTAATCAAGGCGATATATGCCATCATGTGCCAACAATGGCCCTCCATTATATACATTGGCCAAACTGGACTGTTTGCACAAAAGAATAATGGACACAAATCAGATGTCAAGAATGGTAACATTTAAAAACCAGTAGGAGAACATTTCAATCTACCTGGACATTCTGTAACAAATATGTTTGTTATAGTATTTCAGCAAAAAGACTTCAAAAACAGACTACAATGTGAAACTTCAGAGCTGGAATTCATATGCAAACTAGAAACTTTCACAATGGGTGTGAATAGGGATTGGGAATGGCTAAATCATTATAAAAGGTAATTTCCCCTCTATTAACATGCTCACCTCAGCTATTGCTGTTATAAGGCCCTCTTCCACACTGTCTGAATCAAAACAACTTGTTTGCAGACTATCCCTCTGTAACTGTTTGAATTGACCTTGTGACCCACCCTTCTCTGTATGTATGCATACACTTAACATACTACAGTTTCAATTTCATGCATCTGTGGAAGTGGGATTGTGCCCACAAAACCTCATGCGATAAATAAATTTGCTAGTCTTTAAAAGTGCCACTAGACTCCTTGTTTATTTTGCTGAACTAGACTAACACGGCTAACGCTCTGGAACTTCTCCCTATTTTAGTTGTTATAAATTAGCAGTGATTTAATGGGTGGAAAAACATAAATAGCCAAGGTTTAAAAAAATTCAGACTTATTAAATTATCACTTACTTCTTTCACTAGCTAAAAGCACAATCCAAATCATACTGAAATGAATGCAGGTCTTTCCATTGACTTCTGGGGGACATAGATCAGACCCTAAAAGAAAAAATTCTGAGTCAAAACATACGCAGAGAGAGAGAGAGAGAGAGACAGAGAGAGAGAGAGAGAGAGCGCACAGTGCTTTGGATTTAGCTTTTCTGTGAAATTCAGGATGGGGTCTCCGTTACAAGTCACAGAGGAAATGTAATGAAACATCACTAATTTTTATTACCTGTATGGATTTTATATATTAGTAATTTATATAATGCATGAACTACTACAATTGAGTAACAGCCAATATGCAATAATCTGGTTATGTAAAGTACAATAATTTCATCCTGTCTGATCTTAATAAGTTGTAAAGTATATAGAATTTACCAAAAGCTTGTAGCCTAAAATGTGTGAGAGTGACACATTCTGACATTTGATTAAAATAATTCTTCAGATACAACTATCCAACCCTGGATAGTTTAATCAATTTCTTCTTGTTATGTGATCCAAAAGGACTTCAAAGCATTACCATCTTCATTTCGAGAAAATCATTCATTATTTTATTAGGGAAATTTTACATGAACAATTTTTTTTATTCCTGCAAGAGTTTGGTCCCAATCCAGTAAAAAATTTAAACACATTCTTAATTCTACACATGTCAGTAATCCCATTGAAATCAACAAGATTATTGACTTGCTTAATATTAAGAACCTGGTTAAGTGCTTTGCTGAACTGAGGCCTTTATAATGAACAGTTCTTGAGACTCTGTACCTTGATGGAACAGCATGAGCAATTTTTAAAAACAAAACAATCTCACACTGTGGAATAATAGTGCGTATAGTTAGCTGCTGGGTTTACTTACTCTAAAATCTATGAACTTTTGAGTTGTAAGCCCAAGAATTCTGTTTCCTGTGCCATTGTTTGGAACAGCATTGTATTTCTTGGGAGTGTAAGAGGCCATACATCCTCCCTTCAAAAGAATGGTAAGTCATTATCATGTCAACTTAATCAGCGTTTTATTTTGTTTTGTGGAGGGGCTAAGTAGAAAGTAGTTTTCATTACTATATCAACTCTTAAATCCCCTTGTCATTTATTGTTTCCCATTTTCCTATACTTAAAATTTCCTTTCACCCCCTTATTACTATGTGAGATGCAAACAAGCAAAAAGGGGGGAAGAGTCCAATTTCCTTCATCCAGCTTTAGGGGTCTACTCATGTGGTGTCAATAGTAGGATCAAGGCCTAATCGATATATAAGAGAAAACAGTGAAACTAACTATACACAAAGTGCTGTCAAATTTACAAAGAAACTGAAATAAATACATGTTTTCACTAATTCCTTTCCGTTACAGTAAAGTGGCGTGTTATTTGTAACAATGCAAGTCAAGAAACATCTTAGACAGAAGTTTTTGTTTTTAAATTGGTGTAACATTAAGGAGAAAATGTTGAGTTGTAATGTTGGTTAGATATAAAATTAAGGCAGGGCTGGATTAACCAGCCTGTGGGGCTCTGGGCTGGCCCCCACTGCAGGGGCTCCCCTCCTGGAGTCCCACAGCACCACCGTGGGGCCCCTGCCACGAACATGGCAGCTTCCAGGCGGGCCGTCACTGGCTGCCCACCGCCCCAGCCAGTCTGACCCTGGGGGTGGGGGCGGGCCAGATGGCATGCAGTGTGGCCCCCAGTACAGCCCCCTAGGGCCACGGGCCCTGGAAGGCTGCTCCGAAGCAGAGTCTATGCTGCAAGCCAGCTGGCCCCACCCCCCAGGTGGAGGGAACAGGCTCTGGCCTGCCCTGCCCTGCCCCTGGGACGGACCAGCTTGCCTGGGGGTGGGGTGGGTATGCAGAGCCCAGCCTCTGCACCCAGGGCTCTGCCCTCACCCCCAGTGCCAGCAGGGCAGGAGCATTCTCAGCTCTCCTGTCACACTGGCACTGAGTGGGAAGGAGAGGAGCTGGATAAGTGGGGGGCTTAGGGGCTGGAGCCTGGGGCACTTTTTTAGGCTGGGATCCAGGGCTTCAACCCCCATAGCCCTTGCTATAATCCAGCCTTGCATTAAATCCTTGTCTACACAGAAAAATTGATCATCATACTTACTGAGGAATAAACTATTCTAGAATAGCTATGGATTTTATTCCAGAATACTGTCCACATTGAGGAGTTATTCCAGGATGACTAAATTATACCAGAATAACTATTTTGATCAATTTCCCCACACTTAGACAAGACCATAGTGAGATGTTGGAGGTAGTGTGGAAAAGGAGATTTAATTTAAATGTCACTAATTTGCACAGTAAACTACTACTCAATGTGATTAAAGGTGACAGAGCTAGACCATCACCTGCAAAAAACACCCATTGCTAATGCCATGGACTCTCTTTGCAAAAAAACATTCTTATTTTGGTTATTTTCTTATTTTCCATACATTTTGTTACAGATTTTAGTTGTTATTCAAGACTTTGTATTCAAGACCATTTACAGTTAACGTGTCTAGTCCAGAGTTTTTGATACTATAACTGTTGGTGCATTAACATTTGCCTTTTCTTAATTTTTTTCTGGAGTTCACAATATGAAAGTAAGAATTCACTCCAGGCTGAAATTTGGCATGAAAGATTTCACCCCAGCGTTTTTAGTTTTTAACGCTTAAAAAATCTTTTAAATGAGTCTTTGAATGATAGTACCAAACTGGGTATAAAATATTGTAATACGTTACATCAGATAGGAAGGAAAAAGGGTATGTGTCTTGTCAGAGCATACTGTGTGTTAATGTTTTTAAGATTTAAAAAACTTTGTACTTAGGTTAGAGTGTAAGGCTCAGTCAGATTCAGGAAAGCATTTCTATTCAGGTAGGATACTTAAGCACCTCCTTACTGTAAGCACATGCTTAAATTCTTTCCTGAATTAGAGTCTTTGGCAATCACTGTTTGTAAATATGAATAATAATTAATATACTAATGTGAAACAACCCAGATGTGAAGGAGTGCATTGATAGAGGAGTACATCATTTCAGTCTCATCAGTCACATTCAGGTAAAGAGAGTAATTAACTAAAATTGAAAGAGTTTAATGACAGATAAGACTCAAACCTATAAACATGTGAATGCCAAAGATATCTTAATGCAAAGTTAAGATAGTTAATTTAAAGAGATAAAAAAATTAAAGTTCATAAAGCAATATTTACTTACCCAAGTTGAACATGGATTCATAGATTCCAAGGCCCAAAGAGACTACTGTGATCACTTAGTTCCGTGGCTCTCAATCTCTCCAGACTCCTGTACCCCTTTCTGGAATATGATTTGTCCTGCATACCCCTAAGGTTCATCTCACTTTAAAACTACATGCTTACAAAAATCAGACATAAAAATACAAAAGTGTCACAGCACACGGGGTGCGTCTACACTTACAAATTAAGTCGACTTAATTTAATCTGCATCTACAGTACAATTTCCTTAAATCGACTTAAGCTGCTGCTTGAGTCGACTTAAGGAAATTTAAAGTAGACTTTATAAAACCTAGTATAAAGTCGACTTTACTGGCTAAGTTGACTTTAAAAAGTCGACTTAGTCAGTGTGGATGCAGATTAGCCCTAAATCGATTTAAGGGCTTCAGGGCTCCCCCACCACCCTCCCTCCCAGGGTGTCTGGCACAGCCAGAGCCTGGCATGCCCCCCCACAGGGCAGGACAAAGCCTTGCCCACCCCGCTCCTATGCCCTGCCAGTGTCCCTGTCCTGCTCAGCCCCCATTGTACCCAGGTTCAACGGGGCAAATGCTGAGCCCCCTGGCACTTGGCAAGGGGTGCCTCCCCCGCCACCGTGGACCAGTCCCAGGTCCACTTTGCTCCTAGAAGTCGACTTATTTGGCCAAGTGTAGACATAGCCACTGTTACTGAAAAATGGTTAACATTCTCATTTTTATCATATAATTTTAAAATGAATCAATTGGAAGATAAATATTGTACTTGTATTTCCATGTAAGGTATATAAAGAAGCAGAACACACACCCTGGACTTCAGAAAAGCAGATTTTGGCTCCCTTAGGGAGCTGATGGGCAGGATCCCTTGGGAGGCTGATCTGAAGGGGAAAGGTGTCCAAGATAACTGGCTGTATTTTAAAGAAACCCTGTTAAAGGCACAGGAAGATAACATTCCGATGTGCAGAAAGAACAGCAAATGTGGATGGCGACCAGCGTGGCTTAGCAGGGAACTCTGCGGGGAGCTGAAACATAAAAGGGAAGCTTACAAGAAATGGAAGCTTGGACAGATGACAAAGGAGGCGTATAAAGATATTGCTCGGGACTGCAGGGATAAAATCAGAAAGGCCAAAGGACAATTGGAGTTGCAGCTAGCAAGAGATGTGAAGGATAACAGAAAGGGGTTCTACAAGTATACCAGCAACAAGAAAAGGATCAGAGGTGGTGTAGGTCCCTTACTGAATGGGGCAGGCATCCTCGTGGTGGATGATGCGGAAAAGGCCGAAGTACTCAATGCTTTTTTTACTTCAGTCTTCACAGGGAGGGCTAGCTCCCAGGCTACTACGGGGTAACGCAGAATGGAGAGAAGAGCAGCCCTTGGTGATGGAAAGTCAGGTTAGGGAACACTTAAAGAAATTGGATGTGCACAAGTCCATGGGGCTGGATAAACTGCATCCGAGGGTGCTGAGGGAGTTGGGGGAAGTGATTGCAGAGCCACTGGCCATTATCTTTGAGAACTCGTGGCGAACGGGGGAGGTCCCGGAGGATTGGAAAAAGGCAAATATAGTACCTATCTTTAAGAAAGGGAAAAAGGAGGATCCAGGGAACTACAGATCGGTCAGCCTCACCTCAATCCCTGGGAAAATCATGGAGCAGGTCCTCAAAGAATCCATCCTGAAATACTTGGAGGAAAATAGAGTGATCAGGAACAGTCAACATGGATTCACCAAGGGCACATTGTGCCTGACCAACCTGATTTCCTTCTATGATGAGATGACTGGATTTGTGGATGCGGGAAGAGCCGTTGACGCGGTATACCTTGACGTTAGCAAGGCTTTTGCTACGGTTTCTCACAGCATTCTCATCAGCAAGTTAAGGAAGTATGTGTTGGTCGAGTGGACCATAAGATGGATCGAAAACTGGCTAGATCAATGGGCTCAGCGGGTAGGAATTAATGGCTCGATGTCTGGTTGGCAACCGGTAACGAGTGGATTGCCCCAGGGGTCAGTCCTGGGGCCGGTTCTATTCAACATCTTCATTAATGATCTGTGTTCCTAGTAAGTTCGCGGATGACACCAAGTTGGGGGAATGGTAGATACTCTGGAGGGCAGGGACAGGATCCAGGGAGACTTGGACAAATTGGAACACTGGGCCGAAAGAAACCTCATGAGGTTCAACAAAGACAAGTGCAAAGTCCTGCACTTAGGACGGAAAAATCCCATGCACTGCTACAGGCTGGGGACCAATCGGCTAAGTAGCAGCGCTGTAGAAAAGGACCTGGGGGTTATGGTAGACGGGAAGATGAATATGAGCCAACAGTGTGCCCTTGTTGCCAAAAAGGCCAATGGCATATTAGGCTGCATCAGTAGGAGTATTGCCAGCAGATCGAGGGATGTGATAATTCCCCTCTATTCGACACTGGTCAGGCCGCATCTGGAATACTGTGTCCAGTTTTGGGCTCCCCACTACAGAAAGGATGTGGACAAATTAGAAAGAGTCCAGCGGAGGGCAACAAAAATGATTAGAGGGGTGGGGCACATGACTTATGAGAAGAGACTGAAGAAACTAGGCTTATTTAGAAAAAGAAAAGCAATTTTTACAATCTATAGAGAATAGGACACTCTAGAGTCAACAGAACACAGCTGTTGACCATTGCAAGCTTAAGGCCTGATCCTAAGGTCACTAGACACAACTGAAAGACTCCCATTGACTTCAGTGATCATTGGCTCAGGCCTTTCATCATGGAATAAACAGTTTCCCTCTCTGTCATAAACTTGTTGTATCGCCAGAAGTTTCCAGGTCAAAGACAGAGTTTTCTTTCTTAATTAATCTGGTTCAGTAATCTGCATCAGATTTAATATTTCAAAAGAACATAAGCAGCCTTGTTTTACATGACGATTATGTCCTGCTGGTTCTTGGAGGATATCATTGTGACTGCCACACCTTCACTAAGAAATTTCTTTTGGTCTTATATATTCATATATGCAGCCAGGAGTCTCTGGATTTAAACCTAATATCAAGAAAAAAATCTTAACTTTCACAAATTAGAGATTTCTTTGCTTTGGCTTTCTTTAGAATGTATCCACAATCCTGAATATCTATGGGAGTCACAATTATGGTGCTGCTTCACATACCCTATTCTATTTATGGTAGGTACTTATATAGCTCACGTCACCGTAGTATCTGAGCATCACAATCCTTATGTATTTATTCTTATAACACTTATGTGAAAAGTAGTCTTAGTCTCCATTTTACACAAAAGGAACTGAGTCACAGAGACACTTGCCCAAGATAACACAGGAAGTCTGTGATGGAGCACAGAATGGAACCCAAGTCTCAGCCTAGCACTCTAACCACTGGACAATCTTTCCTACTCTTATAAAATAGCTGGGTCCTCTACATGTGTAGTCCAATGGCTAGGTTGTGAGTGCTCTTCTGCAAGTATGAGATATGGGAAGCCTAGATTAACTTTTTCTGTCCCTTATGCACGTAGATAGGACACAATCAAAATGCTGGTGCGTTCATTCTCTAAGTAAATGGGGTGCAGGGGGCAGAGTTTAATGTAGCTGAAGAGAATCCATACACCTGATGGAGAAGTGTAGTCATGGCTCTGTTCCTTGTGATCTACTAGTAGGTGGAAGCTTACATTAGAGACAACATGCTGCTAGATAGAGGATGTTACAAGGAGGCCTTCCGCTTGTTTCTGTCCTCTGCAAACAAAATGCTTTGACCAAATGCCATTCAACTGCTTCACTTCCACATCCACTTTGTCACATCACAATTGGCTCTCAAAGTCATAAACCAATCTTTTTTGGAGGGGCAATACATTTCCCGATAAAAGCATCCTCCATGGTATCGGTTTCTTGCTTCAATGCTTCTAAGAGATTTTTAATTAGTGGAAGTAAATAATTTTATAACCTGAGATTTTAAATCTCAAGTATTTACTATTTTAGCACCTGCAAGTCTTTAGTTATGTGAGTAACCCTTACTTTCACAAGTTGTCCGATTAAATTAATTAGTGGGAATAAGATTTCCCAAGATTGGGCCTATAGAATGATTGTTTAGTCTTGTTTAAACTTAAAATGAATTTGATTAAACAATTAATTTACTAGGTTATTAATGCAGAATATCATCTAATTATTTAACAAAAAACAGTGTATGGGTCTGAACTAACAGATCTACTGTCTACAATCCAAGTCATCAAAGATTTGGAAATTGACAACAAGCTTGCTTTGTTTGTCAGCTCTGTTGCTGAACCCAAACAACGCATTCCTGATATGCCTTTTAGGGAAATTATGTGCTAACAGAAAACAAATTCTTAGATTGTCTCAATTGTTTTTATCATGAGCTACTGAGACAGCCCTCACCTTGATTTCTCCTTTTCAATGGTTCTATTTAAAAATTAAATATTTACATATCTCTTTGACAAATGGTCAGATTCCGTATCCAGCTACAACTATCTTCTACTACACTGGAAATGTAGGGCAACCATGACCTTTACATGCCCCCTGAAGAAACTTCTAACAATTCTATATCACCCTCTTTTAGCCATTGGCTTGCTGGGCATATGTCCAGGGGAAAAAAGGACATGGTTCGGGTGATGCCTAGCTGCTTTCGTTAGTTTTGGGGGGGTCCATTGGCAGCCAGCACCATTTAGAGACACTCCTAAGCAGTTCTAAATTATGCCTTGGAACTTTACTGGTGGCAAAATTTGCAGGCAATGCAAAATCATTCAAGATGGTTAAATCCAAAGCAGACGGTGAGGAATTACAATAAAGGAATCTCACATGACTGGGTGACTGGGCAACAAAACAGCAGATGAAACTTAATGTTGATAAATGCAAAGTAACGTACAATGGAAAACATAATCCCAACTAAACATACAAAATGATGGGCTCTAAATTGTCTGTTACCATTCAAAAAAGAGATCCTGGAGTCATCATGGATAGTTTTCTAAAAACGTACACTCATTGTGCAGTGGCATTCAAAAAAGCTAACAGAATGTTAGGAACCCTTAAAAAAGGATAGATAATAAGACAGTAAATATCATAATGACATTATATAAAACCACTCCAGAGCTTGAATACTATGTGTTGTTCTCACCTCAGAAAAGATATACTAGAATTGGAAATGATACAGAGAAGGGAAACAAAAATGATTAAGGTCGTGGAACAACTTCTGTATGGAGCGATTAAAAAGATGAACTTTTTAGCCTGGGTAAGAGACAATTAAGAGGGGATATGATAGAGGTCTATAAAATTGTGACTGGTATGGAGAAAGTGAATTAGGAAGTTATATTTATTCTACCACAAAAGCCAGGGGTCACCCATCAAAATCAATAGGCATCAGATTTAAAACAAACAAAAAGAAGTATTTTACAAAATGCACAGTCAACATGTAGAACTTGTTGCTAGGGGATGTTGTATAGGCCAAAACTATAATGGGGTTTAAAAAAGAATTAGATAACTTCATGGAGGATAGGTCCATTAATAGCTATTAGCCAAAATGGTCAGGGATGCTTTGGGTATTCCTAGCTTCTGACTGCTAGAAGCTGGGAGTGGATGAGAGGAAATGGCTCACTCAATAACTGCCCTCTTCTTTTCATTCCCTCTGAAGTACTTGGCATTGGCCACTGTCAGAAGACAGGATACTGGGCTAGATGAACCATTGCTCTGACCCTACACGGTCATCTTTATGCTCTTCCTGACCCTCTTCCATCCCATTTTGATCTGCATTGAAAAGCTGTTCCCAAGGATCTGGACCTAATGGATGGGGTTTTCAAAACCCCTCACTAGTGACCTAATTCTGCTCCAATTAAAATGAGAGGCAGTCTCTTGTTGACTTCAATGGGAACAGAGTTAAGCTAATGCTGAGCACATCTGAAAATCCGACCTTAATATGCATTCATTGTATAAGGGAATCTTCCCTAATATAACAAAAAAGAACTCTTGTGGCACTTTTAAAGATTAACAAATTTATTTCTCGCATGAGCTTTCATGCGAGAAAATCCCACTTGGTCAAATGCCAGAGTGGAGACACACCGCTCCACTCTGGCATCTGACAAAGCAGGATGTCGTCCACAAAAACTCATGCAAAAAATAAATTTGTTAGTCTTTAAAAGTGCCACCAGACTCCTTTTTTGTTTTGCTGAACTAGACTAACACAGCTACTCCTTTGGAACTTATCAACATGCAATTCCCTGATATACTTGCACAGCTCTAGAGAGAAGTATGTTTGAAAAGTAGCACAGATTATTTGGCTTTATCCAATTCAAATTAATTAACTAGACTCCATATTTTCCTGTTTTGAAACATCATTACTGTCCTCATTCAGTGGCTTACCCTTGTAAACAGAGTTGTTATTAACTTTATTTGGGAAGGAAAGGGAATCCAGCTGTAATAAAACTCTTCAGTATGGTGGTTGTCCTTACAGTATGATAGACTTGTATATCTGTTAACTAAGGAGGGTAAGTGTTCATATTAGACTTTGAATATAAATGGATGGTGAGTTGGTTGGTGTGGAAAACCTTCAACTCCTTCTTTGGACCAGACAATCTAATTTCCCACCCACAGCTGTGACACTTGCCCTGTGAAAATGTATGTGCCAAGTTAACAATAATCTATTTCCTTTCACATGCATTTGGTCTAATGTGCATTTTACTGTGGCTCACTTGAAGGATTGGAAAAACAGAATGGAGATCAGTTGGTTTAGAATATTAATCTCAACTATTCATTAAAATCTAATACACATTCCTTTTAGAAGTACAACAAAAATGGAAGATGCAAGACTTCCTTTTATTTCTTTACTTCCAGTTCAGGAGTTCCTTTACTTAATCCGATGTTAAGTCTACTTGTATTAGAGACCCCTGTTTATCTGAGCAAATCTTATTCCTTAGCAATGAATCGCAGAACATTGTGGAGTGATTGCGTAAAGCTATTGCTTTCTCTTTATTGCCCACTAAAGAAACATTTATGATTAAATGGGAAAAGGAACTATCTCATTCTCTTGAGCTGGAGGTATTGGACTCAATAATGTCCTTCATGTGTGTATGTTCTATTTCAACTAACCTGCTAGAATTGCAATATAGAATTGTAAATCAATGGCACCAAACAACAGTGAAACTGAGTAAGATTGCAAGCCATTTCTCAGATAGATTTTGGAGACTGCTCCCAGCAAAGAACACTTTTACATGTACTCCATTCCCTTTCCTAAACTATCCCAATAAAGGTTATTTGTTATACATCATATTGAGGAAATTATTGGCTTCCTGATGTTAAGTACTCGGGAATATTGTACATAGGGACACAGACACTGAGGTAGAAACATACAGACAGTTGAATGTTAATAGTCTTGTTACTGCATGCTCACACAGTTATTTGCAGAAGCTGGAAAATTCTGACTCTTCTTTCATACTGGAATGGGCCTGGCAAACTGAGGAACCTTACACATTTGTTTAAATCTGTTCAACTGTACTGGGGAAATGCATTCATGTATATGATCTGTTCTTTTGATGATTACTTCAGTAAAAGTAGGAGTGTGTAAACTGAGCCACTATGCAGTGCGTTAAGGACTAGAATAGAAAGGAGTTTTTTGTTTGGTTTTTTTCCCCCCTCACAGGGATTTTTGTTTTCTTTGTGTCTTCTATTTTAAGTCTACTTCTCTCACCACCCGACAACTTTATTAAAATGCATTCATGCAAAATATTAGTTATTGTGCTTACCTGGATAAAACAATAACAACTCTCACTTGCTGTATCTTGCAATAAGTTCATCTAGATCAGTGGTTTTCAAACCACGGGTCGGGACCCAGTATGGGGTTGCAGACCCTCAGGTACTTGGTTGCGGAGTCCCCTGTTGCTGCCACCAAAAGACTGGAATGCATTGCTGAAAGGTGTAATTGTCGGGTTGTGGGCATAAATGATTTTTTTAAAACTGGGTCCCAAGGAAAGAAGTTTGAAGACCACTGATCTAAACTGAAATATGTTAAATGTACCAACATTTCATTAAGACAGAAAGACAGTTGCTTACCTGTAACTGTCGTTCTTCGAGATGTGTGCTCATGTCCATTCCCACTGTAGGTGTACGTGTCCCCACGTGCACAGCCACCGGAAAAATCTTCCCTAGCAATCCCAGCCTGGCGTCCAGTGCCCCCTAGAGTGCCCTGCCCCTCCTGGGTATATCAGGGGACGCTGGGACCCAGCCCCCCAGTCGTCTTCTTTCCGCTAACTCCGAAGCGGGGACAGCGGGTGGGTATGTAATGGACATGAGCACACATCTCGAAGAACGACAGTTACAGGTAAGCAACCGTCTTTCTTCTTCGAGTGCTGCTCATGTCCATTCCCACTGTAGGTGAGTCACAAGCCGTACCTGGATGGTGGGAGGAGTTACTTGGTTACCGTCTGCAACACCGCTCTCCCGAAGGCAGCGTCGTCTCTGGCGCGCTGGACAATCGCGTAGTGGGAGGCGAAGGTGTGGACGGAGGACCAGGTCGCCGCTCTACATATATCCGGAACGGGTAAGTTAGCGAGGAACGCTGCTGACGAGGCCTGCGCCCTCGTGGAATGGGCTGTTACCACTGCAGGCAGAGGGGTCCTGGCCTGGCTGTAGCACAGTTTTATGCAGTCCTTCACCCAAGCCGAAATACGCTGGGCGGAGATTGGGAGGCCTTTCATTCGCTCTGCGACCGCGACGAAGAGTTGCGGGGACTTCCTGAAGGGTTTTGTACGGTCGATGTAAAACGCCAGCGCTCTCCGGACGTCGAGCGTGTGCCACCTGCATTCCTGCTCAGAGCGGTGTGGCTTGGGGCAGAAAACCGGTAAGAATATGTTCTGGTTACAGTGGAAGTCCGAGACGACCTTGGGAAGGAAGGCAGGATGTGGTCTAAGTTGGACCCTCTCCTTAGAGAAGACTGTATACGGGGGTTCTGAAGTTAAGGCCCTTAGTTCGGAAACCCTTCGTGCAGAGGTTATTGCCACTAGGAACACCACCTTGTAGGACAGGATCAAGAGGGGACAGGTGGCTAGTGGCTCGAAGGGGGGTCCTGTGAGTCGGTTGAGGACCAAGTTGAGGTCCCGGGGGGGACTGGAGTCCGCACTTGGGGGTAGAGTCGTTCCATCCCCTTTAGGAACCGAGAAACCATGGGGTGGGAGAACACCGTGCCGCTTTCAAAGGGTGTGTGGAAAGCTGAGATGGCCGCAAGGTGCACCCTGATGGAGGAGAGGGAGAGTCCTGCATCCTTCAGGGTTAGGAGGTAGTCCAGGATCCTCTGAACCGGGGCCTGGGCGGGTGAGAGGTGCATAGAGCGGGCCCATGTAGAGAATCGTGACCACTTGGAGCGGTAGGAGCTTTGAGTGGATGGTTTCCTGCTACCCAGGAGCACCCGCTTGACTGCCGCCGAGCAGGATTGCTCCTCCGGATTCAGCCATGCAGTCTCCAGGCCGTGAGGTGAAGTTTGGAGACATCCGGGTGGAGAACCCGCCCCTCCTCCTGGGAGAGGAGGTCTGGGAGCGCCGGTAGTTCCCAGGGGGCTGCTATGGAGAGATCCAGGAGCGTTGTGTACCAGTGCTGGCGAGGCCAGGCTGGGGCGATAAGGATGATGTTCGCTTTGTCTCTCTTGATTTTTAGGATCACCTTGCCGAGCAAGGGAGTCGGGGGAAAGGCGTATAGGAGGCCGCCTGACCAGTTCGTGAGGAAGGCGTCCACTGTGGTCCCTGTGTCTGTGCTCTGTAGGGAGCAGAACTGTGCACATTTCTTGTTCTGTTGTGTAGCAAAGAGGTCCACTTGGGGATGACCCCAGCATTGGAAGATGGCGGATGCAACCTCGGGGTGAAGGGACCACTCGTGGCGAGGTAAGAATACTCTGCTTAAGCGGTCTGCCTCCGCGTTCTTTATCCCGGGTAGGTGTGCTGCTGTGAGACGCATATGGTGAGCAATAGCGAGTTCCCAGAGCGTAGTGGCCTCCCTGCACAGGGCTGGGGATCTGACCCTGCCCTGTTTGTTCACATAGTGCATTGCGGCAGAGTTGTCTGTTAGAATTCTGATCGTTTTTCCGCCCAGAAGGTGGCGGAACACCTTGCACGCGAGGTATATGGCCCGTAGCTCCTTGACATTGATGTGCAGGTTCGTTTCCTGTCGTGACCATAACCCCTGAGTTCTTGCGCCCGAGCTTATATGGGCTCCCCATCCCAGGTCCGAGGCGTCCGAGATCATGGTTATGGAGGGTGGCTCCTCCACGAATGGAACCCCTTTTAGGATCTCCTTTGGGTCCTTCCACCAGCGGAGCTGAGAGAGCACGGTATGCGGAACGGTAAGTACCTTGTCCAGGGAGTGGCAGGCTGGGCGGTACACTTTCGCCAGCCAAGATTGGAGCGGTCTGAGCCTCAGACGCGCTAAGGGGACTACCGCTGTACAAGCGGACATGTGGCCCAGCACCTGAAGGCAGTACCTGGACGTCGTGGTGGGACAGCGCTCTAGGGCTGTTATTCAGGCTGCCAGCGACAAGAACCATTCGTCTGGCAGGAAGGCTCTGGCCCGGAGGGAATCGATCTTTGCCCCTATAAAGTTTATAACCTGTACGGGAGTCAGGGTGGACTTTTGTTCGTTCACGCAGAGGCCCAGTCTGTGGCACGTGTCCAGGACGAGCGTTACCGCCGACCTGACCTGTCCCTGGGACCTTCCTCTGATTAGCCAGTCGTCCAGGTATGGAAAGATGTCTACTCGAGTGCGGCGGAGATACGCCGCCACCACCGCCATGCACTTCGTGAATACGCGGGGAGCTGACGAGAGGCCAAAAGGCAGGGCGGTGAATTCGAAATGCTCTCCTGCCAGGGTGAAGCGGAGGAACCGTCTGTGGGCTGGAAGGATGGATATGTGAAAGTAGGCGTCTTTCAGATCGAGGGCGGCAAACCAGTCTCCGGCGTCGAGTGTAGGGATGATGGCGGCCAAAGACACCATCCTGAACCTTTGTTTTACGACGAATTTGTTCAGTTTCCGCAGGTCCAGAATAGGTCTGAAGGTGCCATTTGGTTTTGGGACCAGGAAGTAGTTGGAGTAGAAGCCCCTGTTCCACTCCTGAGGGGGAACCCGCGCGACCGCCCCCAGCAAAAGGAGCGATTGCACTTCCTCGCGGAGGGCTGCTTCTTGTGCGGGAGTCCTGGAGACGAACGGGGATGGTGGATGGTAGGGGGGGGGTTGATGAGAACTGGATAGAATAACCCCTGGCAATGGTATTTAAAACCCATCTGTCCGAAGTTATCCTGGACCATTCGTGGGCAAAGGGAAACAGGTGGTTGCAGGACGGGAGGGGCGAGGTCGGAAGTGAGGCTGGTTGGTCGCCCTCGGGGAAACCCTCAAAACGGTCTCCTACCCGCCGGCGGGCGTCTCGGGCGGGTTTGCTGGAAGGGCATGAGCGCTGAGTTATTGTTTTGTCTGCGCCGCCCAGAATTCCTGCTCCTGTCCCGTTGCCTATAGGGGGTGAATCTCTGGAACTGGGCCCTGTATGGTTGCTGTGGCCCTGCGGGCGGGGGCCTGAAAGGGCGCCTGGAGGAGGCCGAAGTATGTAGGCCCAGGGATCTCAGGGTAGCTCGTGAGTCCTTAAGGCCATGAAGCTTGTCATCTGTCTTTTCAGAGAACAGATCGGAGCCCTCAAATGGGAGGTCCTGAATGTTTTGATGAACCTCCTGAGAGAGGCCGGAGGAGAGTAGCCAGGCCGCGCGCCTCATACAGACTGCGGAGGCGATGGATCTCCCTGCGGTGTCAGCGGAGTCGTACGAGGTTTGGAGGAGGGCCTTGGCCACCGCCAAGCCCTCATCCTGAATAGTAAGGAAATTCTGTAGCTGATCCTGAGACAGGGAATTGCTAAAGCGATGCAGCGATCTCCACAGGTTATAATTGTATCTTCCCAGGAGCACCTGGTGGTTGACGATACGGAGGTGTAGCGTCGCAGTGGAATAAAACCTTTTCCCCAGGCTATCTAGTCTCCTGTGGTCTTTATTTTTGGGCGCCGAGCCCGGCTGACCCTGCCTGTCCTTTTGGTTTGCTGCTTCGACGACCAAGGAGTTTGGGTTAGGGTGTCCAAAGAGGAAGTCGAACCCCTTAGCAGGCACGAAGTATCTTTTCTCCGCTGACCTGGATGTTGGGGGCACGGAGGCCGGCGTTTGCCACAGCGCTTTTATAATCCTCAGGATACCATCGTGAACGGGCAGCGCTACTCTGGGTGGGGCACCTGGCTCCAGCACGTCGAAAAGGCTGTCAGCCGTCTCAGTGAGCTCCTGAGCCTGCATGTTTAAGTTTGAGGCCACTCTCCTTAACAACTCCTGGTATGCCTTAAAATCGTCAGGAGCAAGAGAGGTCCCTCGAGTGGAGGTTTCTGCTTTGGGCTCAGGGGTGGCGCGTGGAGAGTATGGCGCCGCATGGTGCTGTGTGAGGGACGCGGCCCTCAGGGAGTCCGAGTACTCTGAGGTGGGAGGTGGGAGCCCGCGGTCCGCAACGGCGGGGTCTGTAGTGGCCGCGTACGGCGCGTTGTATGGCCACGGGGCCGGAGCCACCATCCATGGGTCGCGCCGGTCCCAAGCCGGGTCCCGGGATTTTTTAAGTCTTTTAGAGTGGCGCGACTCCAAGGGGGAAGACCAGGAGCGCTCCCTCCTTCTGCGGGCAGCTCTCCTCCGGGATGAGGATCCCTTCCGCCCGCCATAATCCTTTCGGCGCCTGTCCCGACGTTTGCGAGAGGAGTAGCGGTCCACGGTCGAGGCCCCTTTCCCGGAGGAGGAGGAAGACGAAGACGAGGGGGAGGAGGAGGATGTCTGGCCCCCAGACCCCGATGGAGCGGAGCGAGGGGTGTCCCCCTGTGTCCTCTTCCGGTGCGGCGACCGGGTTCTGCGGCCCCTTGGTGGGGGCGAACTCAACGGTGCCGGGGGGGGCAGTGGGGGCTGGGCTGCGGCTGGGTGACCCAGGCCCCCTACTGCGCCGGGGACTCCAGTCCCCCGATCGCCTCCGGTGCCATGGTGCCGCTGCTGCGGGGGCGGGGAGCGATCGGCCCCGGGGTTGCGGCACGGAGGGGCGCTCCGCGCCGGGGAGGAGCTAGACGCCATGCGGGTCTGGGAGCCGCCGCGGCGGCGGCCGCGGTGTCGGCGGCATTTCGGCCACAAAGTTGCTGCTGCGGAGGGGCTCCGTTTTCGGCGCCGGGTAGGGGGGAGGGTGCCGCTCCGAAGCTGGGGGGGTCCGTGGGAGGGCGCCCGGCTGGTGCTGCGCCGGTGCCCCGCATCCCCCGTTGCAGCTGGCGCCGCGGTGTCCGACCCTGCGGCGGGCTGAGTGCCGAGCCCCCGGTCCCGTGGGGGGGTCGGCAGGTCCATCAGGGACCTTGCGGCTAAGTACGCCTCCGGCATGGAGGGTACTTGCCGCGGGAGGGAGCTCCTCACCTCCCCGGGCGAGCTTGGAGCCATGGAGCAGAGAGGCTGGCCCTTTAAACTTCGCTCCTTCTGGAGCTGCTGGGAGGAGCTCAACCCCGGTGCCGCCGTGGACCCGGGGGAGCTGCTACCCCGGTAGTCCCGGGGCAGACTTTGCCGGCCGGGAGAGAGGGAGGTCCGGGAGGCTGCCATCGCCGGAGCGGGGGACGAGCTGGTGGCTGGAGCCGGCAACAGAGCCGCCTCCAGCAGCAGGGCTTTCAGCCTGTTCTCCCTGTCCTTCAGGGTTCTTGCTTTAAAGCCCCTGCAGATGGGACATTTGTCCCTGCGGTGCGTTTCCCCAAGACACTTTAAACAGTTGTCGTGGGGGTCACTCAGGGGAAACGCCTTACCGCAGCCCAAGCAGGGCTTAAATCCTGGGGACCTCGGCATAAATGCAGGGAGTCCCAGTGAAGACTTGTCCTTGCAACAATGTAGCTGGAAGCACTAACTACTCTAAACTAGAAACTAACTAACTAAAGGGAAGAGGCTTGCCTGAGCAAGCAGGAGTCCTGATGGCTGCCACGAGGCGGAAAGAAGAAGACTGGGGGGCTGGGTCCCAGCGTCCCCTGATATACCCAGGAGAGGCAGGGCACTCTAGGGGGCGCTGGACACCAGACTGGGATAGCTAGGGAAGATTTTTCCGGTGGCTGTGCACGTGGGGACACGTACACCTACAGTGGGAATGGACATGAGCAGCACTCGAAGAAGAAATAATGTTGACCATTAGTGTCTTGTGCCCTTCTGGAATACGGAGAATGGCTAAACTTTCACTTCTGAAAACCAGGAAATAAAAAGGTAAGATGTACACCACCCCTGCAGTGCAACCATAACTGGTCCCCCTTCCTCCTTCAGAGCGGGTAAAAACCACTGGGAATGGTTAGTAACAGTGATGCAATCGTCAACAAATTACCAAGGGAAGTGGTGGATTTTCCATCTCTTTATATCTTCAAATAAAGATGCATGTCTTACTGGAAGATGCTTTAGCTATTGCTCAAGTTATTGGGCTCAATACAGGAATAACTGGATGAAATTCTTTGGCCTCTGTTATACAGGTCAGACTAAATGATCTAACTGAACCTGTGGACCTTCAGCTCTATGAATCTACAATAAGTAGCTATGAGAAAGGACCAATAGAAGGTAACTTGGTTGTTAGTTCCACAGATTTGTATTCCAGCAGTTATCTGCCCGCTTTTCAGCTGCATTCACTGTATTATGTGTAGTTATATTGAACAGTGGAGGAATAAATTGAAGCAGCTTGAAAGAGTTGTGACTGTGTGATATGAAGACAGGTGTGTGCATGTTTTGAATGATCAAGTACACTTTATTTGAAAACTTAATTTGCAAGTTGTGTCAGAAGAAGTGCACAAGGGACCTCAAAATGCCCTGGCCTCCATCAGGGCTTAGCAGATGCAGGAAGCATCCTCCCTTCCCCAGGATTTAGTTTGGACTCCCCCCACCAGACACTCATGGTGTGCGGGTGTCTATGCCAATGGCTGCTTCCTCTCTGTGTCGTGGGGTCTATGGATGGGTCTTTCCATATCCTCACAAGGGGCAGTGGGGTTGTGCTGTGACCAGTGGAGGATGCAGATCCTGTCTGTTTGCCCTGGGGTCACTGTAGTAGGGCTGTGTTAGGTGCCCTGAGCTGGAGCCAGGAGTGAAATATGAAGTGCACTACCCATCCACCATAAATTGAGGCCCAACCAAATTTCCATTTCTCATTATATAATGCTTCAAATAGGAGGGGAGAATGTGGGGTTGATCCATAATACTCCCCATCCCTCCTGCTACCCCCAATGTTTCCTCTCCTACTCCCTCTAAACCCCATCCTCTCCCCTGCACCCAGCCCCCAATCTCCACCTTCTTACTGTCCTTACCACCTATCCCATTTAGACTTCTTTCCTAATATCTCCTCCTTTCACCTCAGCATTTAATCCCTCTCCCCCTACTCCTCTGCCCCAGTTACTCCTCCCCACCTAGTACCCTAAAAATTCCAAGTACTATTCCTACCGTATCTCATATTCACCCTCACTTCTCCAACAGCCCCATATTTCCTAGCTCTGCACTGAAAAAGTTATAAGAATCTGAAAATGTTCTGAGCAATTCACGTTAGGAATGTGCAGTATCAGTGACCCCTTGACCAAATGACTTGCTTTCCTTTGAACACTCTTAGGTCCATTGTTCAGGAAACAAAATCGTATCCTAACTGCTTACTAGAATACTTCTTTCCCTCTATGTAATTAATGCCGATTTCCTTGACAATATTTATTATATAAAATCAAAATCTACAAGTGGGGTTATATATTGCTCTTAAAAATTTTGGTGTCAGGGCAGAATTGCCAAAAAAGACAGAAAGAAATAAATGTGCACAAGACTCCGAAAACTGCGAAGGGTAGAGCTCAAATGCCCTATCCTTGGTTGCAGCTGATGTTCAGTTACAACGACAGGTCACTTTGGGTGCGTCTACACTTACAAATTAAGTCGACTTAAGCTTGCTTAAGTCGATTTAATTTAATCTGTGTCTACACTACACTTTCCTTAAATCGACTTAAGCTGCTACTTAAGTCGACCTAAGGAAATTTAAAGTCGACTTAAAAAAACCTAGTTTAAAGTCAACTTTACTGGCTAAATCAACTTTATGAAGTCGACTTAGCCAATGTAGATGCGGATTAGCCCTAAGTCGACTTAAAGTCAACTTAAAGGGCTCCAGGGCTCCCCCACTGCCTTCCCTGACAGGGTGGCTGGCACAGCCACAGCCTGGCGTACCTCCCCTCCCCCACAGGGCAGGACACAGCCCTGCCCACCCCGCTCCTATGCCCTGCCTGCGTCCCTGTCCTGCTCAGCCCCCATTGTACCCAGGTACAATGGGGCAAATGCTGAGCCCCCTGGCACTTGACAAGGGGTGCCCCCCCCGCCACCATGGACCAGTCCCAGGTCCACCTAGCCCCTAGAAGTCGACTTAGGCGTCCAGTGTGGATGCTCTAAGTTGATTTGGCAAGGTCCCCTTTAAGTCGACTTAACTTTTTAGTGTGGACATGCTAAGATGACTTAACAAAGTCAACTTTAAGTCGACTTTGTTAAGTCGACTTAGCAAAGTGGACTTATTTGGCCAAGTGTAGACATAGCCTTTGAGCCTCCAGTTTCTGTGTCAACAGACTGCCTAAAAACCTTCTTTCTTTAACAAGACCCTAGTCTTGCTGCACATATTTCACTTTTTTAGATCCATCAGTTTTGCCTATGCCAATCTGAAGCTAGAAACTTTACTCCTAATAACTTCTTCAGTCTTGTTGCCCCCCCGCCCCGTCCCCTGGCACAAGCAGTGGGTACAGTCACTAGCTGAGGTAAATCCACAGCAACTGAAATCAGTTTGGGGAAATTCAGATCCATAGTGGGAAAACCAGATATATGCAAAAAAGTTGGAAGAATGAAATAATTTTGTAAAATGCTGGGTTTGTTAACACGAGTTGTATCTCAGAAACCCCCATGCGCCAAGTGGCCCCAAATTTGGACCACTGACTCTACCCAGCATTCTGAGGAGGCACAGCAAATATCAAGACAATCCAAGCCAGCATATGGACCCTAGTATTTAGAACAATCTATCTTTAAACAGAAGATAATGGTCTACTTTAAGTATAGCAGTTCTAATGCTGTTCTAACTGTAAATGTTTTACAAGAATACAAGAACACAATTTAAAAAAAATATAACAATGGCTTAGGCAATTAATTTAAATATCAGCTGATCCTTGTGTAGTAAATTGCCTTAATAAAAATGTCATAAGGAATTTAGCATACAGGGCAGGCTTACACTGGCTGCAGATTTCGGCAGCAGTTGAAGGGAGATACGCAAGCTACGTATAGTAACTTGCATATCTCCCTTCAACTTCCTAAGGCCACTGTGCTGAGTTAACGGGAAATAGACTGGCCATAGATTTTCAGGACGTGCACAGCACAGAATCCTAACTGACAGAATATATTTAACATATGCATTTGTATGTAATCTGGAGTTTAGTAGTTAAATAACACATACTTTTAAATTAGTTCAATACAGAATAATACACATACCGATTATGATGCTTTTTCATAATAAGCTATGAATACTTTATGAACCCAATAAATTAACTATAACAATAGTTGTGTCAATTACAGTTGTAAAAGTTTAGAGTGCACTTGACTTCAGTACATTTAGATCCTGTTAAGTGCCATCTAGTGGCTGAATAATCGAATTGCTCTAATTGCACCTTGTGTTCAGATGAGGTAATTACTGAAGAGCATGCTGGGAGGAGCAGCAACCATGTCAGGAAGCTCAGGGTGTCAGAAACAGGAAAGAGGTTGTGTGTGTGCAGTCTGTCTGTGTTTATTTCTGTCTGCGATTTAATTACTTTTCACATAATCATCATCCTGCTCTAGTTGAAAACAATATAGTAATTTATGGTACTAAATTAGTGCTTTTTTTCTTTATACTCTTAAATATATTTGGCCTGATCCTTAACTGCTGCAGGTCAGCTTTATTCCATTGAAGTCAATGAACCTATGCTGATTTACACCACTTGAAGATGTGGTCCCATTATTTTTCCAGTATTTATTTAAAATACCTTTTCTCTGTACCAAAAGTTGTCTATCATTCTACTCCCAATAAATATTATTTTCTAAAAGACGTGACATTTAAGTTACACATCATGGGACTTTACATATCTGTTGTCTGTAGAATTCACTTTCACTCTGAAACAGTTTATAGGCATTATTATTTCTTTATAATGCCATCCTTTGAAAATGTAACTTCTGTGCTCTTCAGGGTCAGTGCTGTTCTGGAGCCAGGAGTCCTCCATCAGCTGTTGAGCCTCTGCCACCCCAAGCAGCTGCTGAGCCCTGCTGGCAGCCTAACAGCTCATCAGCTGTTTGCTGTGCCCCTGGCTGGCAGCTGCTCCAGCCCTACCCTAAAAGTCAAAGAGGTCCCTACCTCCGTGATATCTGCAGGCTCTAGTGATTTTTCTAAAATGTCCCAGCTCCTGGCATCACATGAATATGTGAGAATCTCTACTTTCATTTTTTTTTAAAAAAAGGTAAGTTTCTAGCTCCCATGCTTGTGAAATGCACCATAAAGACTTAAAAGCCAGAATGCAAATTAAAAGGACCCAAACAGAGGATTTAAAAAAAAAAATCTTATGATTTTCAAGACAATAATATGGGATGACTCATGATTTTTGAACGATTTGGTTTGGCAATCCTGTTGGCTACTGGTCTGCCAGTAATTGGTAGGGATTGACGTGGTGGTCATTCCTTGACTCTGAATACTCGCTCTCTGCCCACATGCCGGGGAGGGAGAGTAACAGACCTTCTACAGTGGAACCCACTAAGCATTTAGAAGACTCAGGGTATATCTACACTACAATTCAAAACCCCATGGCTGGTCCTTGCCAGCCTACTCAGGCTCTTGGGTCTCAGGGTAAAGGGCCATTTATTGCAGTGTAGATGTTTGGGTTCAGTCTGGAGTCAGGGCTCTGGGACCCTGTGCGGTGGAAGTGTCCCAAAGCTGGGCTGCAGTCCGAACTCAATCCCAAATGTTTACACTGGAATGAAATGGCCCCTTAAACCTGAGCTCAGTGAGCCCGAGTCAGCTGGCACAGACCAGCTGCAGATGTAGATATACTCAATGGCTATGTCTACACTTGGTCAAATAAGTCGACGTAGTATGTCTACACTGTAAATTTAGGTCGACTTTAAGTTGACCTTGCCAAATCAACTTAGAGCGTCCACACTGGATGCCTAAGTCGACTTGTAGGGGCTAAATGGTCCTGAGTGGTCCATGGTGGGAGGGGGAGCACCCCTTTAAAAGTGCCAGGGAGCTCAGCATTTTCCCCACTGTACCAAGGTATATGGGGGCTGAGCAAGACAGGGACAGGGGCAGGGTATAGGAGCAGGGTGGGCAGGGCTGTGTCCTGCCCTGTGGGTGGGCACACCAGGCTCTGGCTGTGCCAGGCACCCTGGCAGGGAGGTCAGTGGGGGAGCCCTGGGGGCCCTTTAAGTCGACTTTAAGTTGACTTAGGGCTACTCTGCATCTACACTGGCTTAAGTTGACTTAATAAAGTCGACTTAGCCAGTAAGTCGAAGTAAAAGCAGGTCTTAATAAGTCGACTTCAAATTTCCTTAAGTTGACAAGCAGCAGCTTAAGTCGATTTAAGGAAACTGTAGTGTAGACGCAGAGTAAATTAAGTCAACTTAAGCCTGCTTAAGTTGACTTAATTTACAAGTGTAGGCGCACCCTAAGAGAGCCCCTGAAGTGCACTTAACTCCTTTATGTGCACACACAAGGGAAGTGAGAAACTTGCCTGTAATGTCTTACATTATTATTTCTAATGCAAAAGAAACCTTTGTCCACCATTACATAATTTGGAGGATGAATCGAGCTGTAAAGAACAGTTAGGTACTCTTCTCGGTAAAGAGGGAGGCTATATTGCTTCATATTTAAAAGATTCATTAAAACAGGTGGTCAGAATTCATCCCAGGAATGAAAGAGATCAAAAAGAGATAAAAAAGATTGTATATATAAGCTGGCACCAATAAGTATTAATGATAAGCCTTCATTTCCTAGTATGCTGAGAAATGTAGCTACTTCCTTGAGTTTGCCTCAAACTCCTGATTGCACTTATTGGAAAAATCATTGAATACATTCAATCTATTTCTTCATTGTTTTGAAGAAACAAAAGAGGAGTCATTTGAAAGATGCCTTACATTTTCTAATTCCACCTTCACAAGTGTCTTTCTCTAAGAGCTGGAGGAAATAAACATCTTACCCATATTGCTTCCCCTTATATATACATTAAAAACCCCCATTCTGTATAACCCATTCTGTATTTCATACAACACCAGGAATTACCATATTGCTGATAGTGGTGTACAGTGAATGCATCTTTGATGTGCTAGGCACTGTCTGAAACAAAAGAACTCCCCTATTTTCCTCTGTAACAGAAGCTTCTGTTTGAAGACAACTGTACTTGGAGGATGACAGGCAAAAGCATAATTTAAAACTAACATTCTAATTCACTTTTTGTCAATTCATGTGGGAAAACACCAATACCGAACTGAAGACTTGAGAACTTTATATTGCTAATAAACATTTAAACAACCAAGAAGGGATCTTTTAATAAGCTTGGTGGGACAGGAAGGAAAATGGTTTTCTTCACTAATATATTGACTGAGAAAGTACAATTTCCCCCTATCATTTGTTCTGCTCAGTATCGATCTATGTATAGATAACAGCAGAGGATTCCAGTTAAATAGATTCTTAATGGATCTAATTATTGGTTTCTTTGTGACCTTGTCAGACACTTCTCTTGTCATTTGGATCCTCTAAATATTTAACTCCTATCCAACATTTAATGGGCAGCAAGACTCCTACAACTAGAATGAAAACCTCTGTCAGCCAGAAACAAAAAAGGAATCTGATTTGTGCCACTGCATCCCATATCTCAAGAAGGATCCAAAGCCACTTATTGTCTGAGGCAGCTGATAAAACAATGACTCAGGTACCAGAAAAACAACAAATAGTCATCTGCATATTGAGATAGCTCATGAGCTTTTTCCTTTTCTCTGTACTCTGAATGCCTTCATGTTTTCTGACACCTATTATAATGGATAGAGTGAACAAAACGGGAAAAACAAGGGGGGTGGAGGGGAGAGTAAGGAGGGACTTAACATTAGTAGCTACTGTTGGAACAAGTTCCAAAGGGGTAGCCGTGTTAGTCTATTGTAGGAAGACAACAGAGTCTTGTGGCACTTTTAAAGACTAACAGATTTATTAATCGCATGAGCTTTCGTGGGAGAAAATCCCACTTCGTCTGACGAAGTGGGATTTTCTCCCACGAAAGCTCATGCGATTAATAAATCTGTTAGTCTTTAAAAGTGCCACAAGACTCTGTTGGAACAAGGTAACTATCCACTCCAGAGACTGTACCATCCTGAAAATAATGGACTGCTACACAGATTTTCCCTTGTTTAAAATCTTTCCCCTCTCCATCTCTACGTAATCTCTTGTTATTATACTGAATATATATTGTGTACATTAGTCTCCTATTATTTTATTCCTTTTAGGGATGGGACCAGATGCTTCTCTAGGTCCATAACATATTTAAGTTGTGAGGAATGCCCGGTCAATAGAATTCTACTTCGTCTTCATGTAGTGCCAGGCTCAAACTTTTCTTCTTTTGTTTACAATATGAGAAGGAGGTACAGTTCAGCTCTCGGAGCTCTTTCCTTAGGCTATGTCTATACTGATGGCGGCAAAATTGCCACCGGCAGTGTGCTCTTCCTAGTGCAATTGAGCGGTCTGTGTAGACGCATTCAATTGCTCTGGAATTCGCCCTGGTTACAGTAACTCCTGCCCTGGAAGTGGTATATCGCTAAGGCGAGGAGATGCATTTCCAGTCGCCTTAGCAAATTGTGTAAGGGGTAGTTAGTAAGTCGTCAGGAGATAGGCAAGGTATTTTACATACCTTGCGTAGCTCCTATCGACTGCCTCCAAAAAGTGTGGCAAGTTTAGAGTAGGGTTTAGTCTTGGATTTCAGTACGTTTTCCCACATACAAAGAACAAAATCTGTTGCTTTTAATCTAGGTTACTTTTAATTCAGAAAACAATAAAGTTCAAATAAGACTCCATGTAGCCTTCTGCATTGGAATTGAAACACAAATTGACAGCCACCTCACAGCTGCCCCTGCAGTAAGCAGAAAGACTCCATTATATTTAAAGATACAGGATGCAGAAAATAAAATGAACATCACTCACAAATAAATGCTTGTATTTATTCTTTTCTGAAAAATCAGGTTTGGCCAGGGTGATTCCCTTCCATGGATGATATTAATAAATTTCTGTCATGTTTCAATGACTACTTCACAATTCTCCTTGACTGTTTTCCCTTTATATCTGCTCTGTGCTGGCCACCAAACATGACTTAGAGCTACATTTTAAATCTTTTACTCTGCCTCGGTAATGTTTCTGTAACTCAACCAACTTCTTCACTGGTAAGGTAAATGGTAAGCCATGTGATATCATTACACATATACTCCAGAGAAAATAATTGTTCTTAACTGAGAACTCTCTGTGGGTACTACCACAATGCAAATTAGAAACAATAAAATCCTTATTTTAGGCAAAGTAGTGCAATACACTCTTTCTGGATGGCCAATTCCTGTAGCAGAAAAAAGATCTTTCTTAGCTTTCTCCTGGTGAAGTATATTGAATTTGATTTTCCTTTGATGTCTGCTTTCATAGGCACTCAGTGTAACACATCAGCAGCATGTTTCTTGGAAGGCTTGCACCTTATGTTGTACTGACATACAGTTCAAATCAAATGCTCTCTCTGCACTGTGGTTGCTGCCAGAAGAGGAATGCCTGTTTTTGGGCCCATAGCCTGATTCTCTGCTGCTTTGTATCTTCTGTAATCACATAAAACAGTGCAGAGTGAGTGTAAAAAGGGTGTAAAATGTGACCATTTCTGTGTAAGTAAGAAGAGACTGATTTGGTAGTATTTAACATCTTCTTTGCATAGCTGTAAATGACTACACAAGGTTCAAATCTAGGCAACATTTATTTCAGCTGAAAGAACATACGAACAGCCATACTTGGCGCAGAACAGAATTTCTTTTATTATTGCAATACTAATTTTTTTAAATAAGAATTTCACTGACTTTTATTAAGGAAAGAAAAGACAAAAACTAAAGAAAACTACAAATAGGGGTTTAGAATTGAACCTTTTTCCTCAGTTTTAGCATTGACTAAATAGTGTCTAGGAAACAAACATGTTCTTTGGTATTAGATAACATTCCAGATAAGCCTTGAGATGTTCCTTGCTGCTTGATGATTTCAGCTTGTCAATTATTTAAAATACTCCAACTTTTGTACAAGAACACGATAGTGGTGAAGTGCTACTGAAAAGGTACCACCTCCTTCACCTTCCCCTCTGTCTCTGCTCAGTCACAGCAAAGGGAAGAGGGGAAGAGAAAAAAGAGAAAAGTTTGCTGGGGTGTTCCTGCAAAGCAATGGAAAAGGAGTGCTGCTGATGGAACCCTCATAGTACAAAGGGGTGTGTCTACACTACACTTTCCTTAAGTCGACTTAAGCAAACTGCTTAAGTCAACTTAAGGAAAATTAAGTTGACTTTGTAAAACCTTGTTTTAAGTCGACTTTTGGCTTAAGTTGACTTTCTGAAGTCGACTTAAGCCAGTATAGACCTGGAGTAGCCCTAAGTTGACTCTAAGTCGACTTAGGACTCTCCAGGACTCCCCCACTGCCCTCCCTGCCAGGGGAGGTGGCACAGGGAGAGCCTGGCATGCCCCCCCCACAGGGCAGGGCAGTACCCTGCCCACCCTGCCCCTATGCTCTGCCAGTGTCCCTGTCCCCCTTTGCCCCATTGTAGTAAGGTACAATGGGGCAAAGGCTGAGCCCCCTGGCACTGGGCAAGGGGTGCCCCACCTGCCACCATGGACCAGTCTAAGGTCCCCCTAGCCCCTACAAGTTGACCTAGGTGTCCAGTGTGGACGCTCTAGGTCAACTTTGTAGGGTCCCCCCAAAGTCAACTTAAAATTTAAGTGTAGACATGCTAAGTCGACTTAAATTAACAAGTATAGATATAGCCAAGGAGTGCTGCTGATGGAACCCTCATAGTTACAGGGTGAAACCATACCTTTCCCCTCCCCCTCTGTAACAATATATGATCATATCTTCATGAAGACTAAATATATCTTCTTCTGGTGGCTCACAAAGGGGAAGAAAGGACATCCTTTCTGTAGCCCTTCTGTTGGCTCAGGCCTGAAGATGTGGCTTTACCAGAGCTTCCTAACACTGGGTTTGGGAGGGAGGGCCAAGAAAAGATGTCTAAGGCTTAATTCTCCTCTGACAGCAGTTTTACACTGTTCTATCTCCCCGATGTTGGTGAAGTTACTCCTTGTGTACAGAGGTGGGCAAGCAGAATCCAGCGCCTCCTGGACTGCAGACTCTGTCACAGGATGAAGAATAGACAAGAGTAGACACCAGGGTGCTATCCTGAAATTATGAGGCAGCAGAAAGAGACACAAGTGTGAAATAAAGATCTGGAATATAAGATTGAATACTGAAAAGATAGGCTCTGATTATACAAAAATCATTTAGTGAAAGTTACTCTGTGTTCCTCAATTCACTTTGCTGATGACATAGGGCAAATAAAAAAGACTATTCATCCTCCCTAATGGCCATAGATGGTCTTCTATTCTGAATTCTTTTTCAGCCAGTAGATTTCAAAATGTTTGAAAAACCACCTTAAGCTCCTAGAGATATTTAAGTTTATCTACATATATAATATTTCTGTAATGTTTTTACAAGGTTATTTGACATCTAACAAAAGGCCTTATGAATAAAGGCAGATCCTATATTGATAATTCTTTTTTGCAAAACAATAAAATCTATTCACTATTAATGAATGTATTGTAATATTGTCAAATATTGCTCAGGATGAGCAACTTTCTCTCTGACAATAATTTCATTGGTTGTTATTAAATCCCACTGGGTCTCAATGAATTCCTATCAATAACACTGCAGTAAATCACACTCAGTATGAATAAAATGTCCCCAGTAAAGATAATTTCCACTGTCTATCAACACACTACCTGCCAATTAGAAACAAATCCTACTATGACAATATTGCAAACACTAACAGGGCAGTGAGTGTAGGTAATATAATGAATCAATCAATCATCCATCATTTCCTTTTTCCAACATCAAGACTGGGTAGAGTCCAGTTATGAATATTTCCATCCAAGTCTCTTTTGAGTTTGTGGGAGGGTTGCCTAGATTGTTTTATATAATATGGTAGTGCACTGTTTCCAGGGATGTCCACAGACTCTCATGAGGCACTCTTTCACAAAGAACAATCTTAGGCAATTCATATGGAGTCAATTCAGCAACATTGCAAAACCACTGTAGTTGGCACCTTTTAACCACTGCAGCAGAGGCGGCTTTTGGGGTAGGCAAAGCAGGCGGCCGCCTAGGGCCCCGAGCACTAAGGGGTCCCATCAGTGGTCAGGGCCGTCGCCTGCTTCTCCTGCCAGTGGTGTCCCTTGCGCTGAGCACGCAGGGCACGTGCCTTGAGTCCCAGTGCCAGTTCCCCAGGTCTGGCAGTGGCAGGGACCTGGGGCCCACCCTCCACCAGCGGCCTAATGCTCCACTGACAGGGCCGTGGATCCGGGCCCCTGCCAGGGCTGCAGTGGCTGGAACTGGGGCCCTCCTGGCCGCAGCGGCTGGATCCAGCCCCCGATGGGGCTGTCAATCCAGGGACAACTGGGGCCACAGCGGCCAGATACAGTCCCCGCCAGGGCCGCAGCGGCCAGATCCAACCCCCAATGGGGCTGTGAATCCGGGGCCCATCGGGGTCCCAGCGGCCAGATCTGGTCCCCACTGGGGCCACAGCAGCTGGATCCGGCCCGTGGTGGGACCATGGATCTGGGGCCTGCCTGGCTGCTGCCGGCCTGATCTGGTCCCAGGGAGACAAATTGGGTCCCCCCTCCCAGAATGGATCGGGCCCCCACAACGGATCTGGCCCGCCCTGTGGGATGGATCGGGGCTGGGCCGCAAACTTATTTTGGGGGCAGCGACGCCCCTCTTCCCTGGGAGCTGCGGCCAGGGTGGGGCCTTTCAAATCTCCTGCCCTGAGCATGCTCAGGGAAGGAGCAGCCTGGCCAGGGAGAACTCTGGCTGCCCCTGCAGCTCCGGCCAGGTCAGAGGGGTGGGCCAGGAGAGTCGGGGAACCGGTGGGTGGAGAATGGGGATGGGGTTGGGTAGCCAGCGAGCAGAGCTGGGGGGGCAGTGAGGGTAGCCTGCGGTGGGGGGGCAGGGTCACAGATGGGGTCCCCTGTGTGCCTCTGGGGGCCCCACAATAGGCCTTCGCCTAGAGCCCCCAGTAGCCAAAGGCCACCTCTGCACCGCAGTCATGCACACCACTTTCTATCTTCTACAGATTTCTTAGTCTGCCCAGCCTTGTCATGATACAGGCACAACATTTCAAATGTTTGCAGCTTTTGCTCCAGACACTTACCTGTGTGTCACAAGTGAAAAGTAATGTGGATCCAATGAGTGTTGTATATAATCTGCTTTTAGTTGTTCTAGACATTGATTTAAGGATTCCAAACATTTTTATTCAGGAATGCAAATATTCTCTTAGCATTAACTGTGCACTTGTGGATTTCATCTTCACAATAATTGTCATGTATTGTGATGGAACTCAAGCAGCAGAAGTTGTCTATTTGCTCCACATACCTAATTTAAGTCCTAGTTTATCCTATTTCTTGACTTTTTTATGTTAACATTAGTTAGGTCTTTTTGTTCATTCCTTTTTAATCCACCACCCTGTGGCTGTTGCTCCTTCTCAGTTGTATTCCTCCATAGGCATTATTACTATAATATTGTCTGCAAACTCTGGGTGATTGATAATTTGCCCCAGTATCATGCAGCCTCCATCAGTTTGACAAAATGTTATTTAAGTACAGGTCAAAAAGTATTGGGCTGAGTATGCAAACCTATTTCACTCTAGTTTTCACTTCAAACCACTTTGCTCATCACTAAGTTGTACGGCATGCAAAGCTCTGCAGTATTTGAATCAACGTGCTGCTAACACTGTGTACCATGTGAGTATTTTCCACAGTGTGTCTCTGTTAACAGAGTCAAATGGTTTCTTAAAGCCAGTGAATGTGCAAATCAGGGGTTTGTTGAACTCTATGTCTCTCGCCAAATATTGACAAAAAGCAAATATCTGATGAATGGTGGAATATCCAAGTCTAAAGCCAGCTAGTGATTCAGAAAGAATTTCCTATACTCTTCTTTTCATTAGGCTGAGAATCACTCTAGAGAATATCTTGCTAGGAATGTTAAGACTTATTACTCTGTAGTTATTGCACTCTGTGGGATCACCTTTTCTTAAGGAGTGATACAATAATTGAGTATTGCCAGTCTTCATGTATTTAACCTCATTTGGGCAAAGGGTGAAATAAGTTTGCAAAGGAGCATGATCATGCCTCTTCTGCCATGTTTTAACATGCAGTGGACCATCTGGACTAGAAGCCTTGTTCTTTTTCAGGGACCTGATGGCAGCTTCAATTTCTGTTTCCAATATGTGGTCTACTTTGTTGTTGCCTTGGCAATTGATGGGCTCAAGGACTCTTGGGTCAGCTTGACTATTCCTGTTCAATAACTGATGAAACTATTATTTCCCTCTTTTGTATTTATCTGCTCTATAGTTCCCCAGAGGATCATGTGGCTGACTTGCTACAGTTGTTAACGTCTTCCATAGTAATCCAACTTTCTGAAAGAGTCCTCTCATGTTACTTTTTAAAAAGTGTTTTTCAAGTTTTTCCACACTTTCTCTTGAGTCAGTCTTTCTTATCTTTTTTGTCCATTCTTTTTAGTTCCTTGCTGAGCTGCCTGCATTTGTTTTTCTGCTCAGGGCAATCTTCAGCTTTCACATGTTCTTGATATACTTTTTTTTCTTCCAAATAGATTTTCAGTCTCTCGTGTTACCCAATCTTTCCTTTTTGGATACAATCTCTTCCCTAAAACCTCCTCACTCATGGCATGAATGAGGTCTTTTGGCTCTTCCCACAGTTGTATTATTGTGTCCTCTCGGACTAAGAGCTGGGCAAAGTAGCCACCAGTGGCATTCTGAAATACAGACACCAGTGTTTGTATCTTTCAAAGCTGTGGCACTGTAGAGTCTCTTCTCTGGTTTTGCATGTTTTGAAATACTAAATCTGACCCTGACAGTATGATCTCTGCTTGATAGTATGCATCTAAATTCAGGCTTCTGTAGCCCGTTCAATCCAGTACACTTGTTGTTCAGCATTGTCTTATGAAGATGAAGTCAACCACGTTTTTTTGCAGCGCCATTGTTAGAAAGTCAAGTTTCTTTATGAACTTGCTTGTGCTGAAATGCTATGTTTGTAAATAAACATGCTGTTGACTGCTTCTGTTCTACTCTATCACCTCACTTATTTCTTGATCTTGTTGTTTCTTGTCCCTCAGTTTTCTTCTAGTCAGTGTTATTACTCCCATCCTTGGCATAAAAGTCACCCATTATAAGCAAAAGATCACTAGATCACTTTGTGAAAGCTCTACTTGAATTTAATTGTAAAATTGGTTTATGACACTGACTATCTTCTGTATCTGTTGTGGGTAAGTAGATTTGTATTATAGTTACAGGATCATGTTTCCTTTGCAGTTTAATGTTCATTATTGATGAAGAGATGCACCTAGCTTTTTAAAGAACTGTAGGCTTTTTCTGATAGATCAAGGCAACTTCTCTGTGAATATCGTCTGCTCTTTCCAGAGTAAATGATTTTAAAGCACTTTATAGAGACTCTACCACTTCTACTCCAGAGTGTTTCACAAATACCAAGAATGTCTATGGAGAAAGATGTAGCTCTGCTTTCAAGCTTATCACATTAATATACTGTTCTCATGTTTCAATATGCACTCTTGTTTTGGTGCTGAACAATCTATTCTTTTTTAGCCAACTTTTTGCAGCAGCCAATGTTCCCAAACTGTTGGCATGGACCTAGGCTGGATGCCATTTGATTCAGCAGACACGTTGTTTTAATTCTTGCTGATTTGGCCAGTTTCGTGGCTTACCTAAGAACCTAGACTGCCAGTCACTTCAAATCTCTGCAATCCCCACCTATTCACTACTCACTGGAGGTACCCACATTCCACCACAAGAAGTTGGAGTGGGACACCTGTTTTGTGGCATGGCCAGATCCTCACTCCCACCTAAGATACCATAAGGATGGTCCTGCCAATGTTTGACTCTCAAGCAAGATCTCCTAACAGGAAATCCACTCTCCTATTGAAAATCACTCACTCTCTGCAAAGCAGGTAATATCCTTGTCCAAAATTGAGAAGCCAAGCAAGGAAGGTCATTTTAACTGAGCTCTCTGAATAATCGGTTTTCAAAGCTAGGTCTGATGGTCCACTACTGCATTTTGAGGGGTGTGTCCCATTTTACAGCCTCTTTTGCCTCATTGCTCTAAAAATATCAGGTAAAATCTGATCTATAGTATCTATTTAGGGGGCATAACAGTGTGCTTAATACTGGTATCTCAGTTCCTTATATTTTAAAAAAAATATGCAGTGAGATATGTGTTTTCCACAATCAGTAGGGTTTGTTTGCTGTTTTGTTATTGTGGGAAGGATAGGACACATGGGTTTCTCAGTCTGATCTGATGGCACAGAGATTGTAATTAATCTAATTTCTTATAAAAGTGAGTTCCACAATTGTGGAACAGCTGCTGAGAAAACTCTTGTCTCCTTCTTCTGATAAGTCTCACTCTTTTGGATGAGAGCCTTATTGTTCCAGAGATTTGTAGCTGTCTTGAGGGGACATGATCATTGATCATGTGGGATAAGGCACTCTCTCAGCTATGTGGGCCCCTTCCACAGAGGGCTATAAAGATAAGAACCCAAACCTTAAACTTGACTCCTTTTCAGCAGATAGCCAGCACAGAGAGCAGAGCACTAGGGTGATGTGCTTTTGGTAGTCTGTCTTGCAAATAGATGGCCTGCTGTATATTGAAAGATTTAGGTTTTTATAAGTTTCACTTTCGAAATGTGTGCATTAATCTAGTTTGGAAGTCACAAATACATGGTGCTTTGTGAAAAAAGTCTGAATATTTCTAACTTGGATGCAGGCTCTAGTTTGGGTTGGGTCATGTCAAATCACTGGCCTGCTACTTTGCCCTAGAAGTCCCCATCTTGAATTACAGAATCTAAATTTAGATTAAAAACAATAAAAGCTCCATTAGTCCTTATGGCTGCAAAGATAACCTTCATAATGCCAATGAAATGGAATGTGCTTCAATGTCCAGACAGCCTAAAATAATAGCTGAAAAGTGGTGTAAAATGACATATTTATCAAATTTTTGACAAGTTTAGTTCTGACAATTTAAATCTAACAATCATTAACTATTACACAGCTACCAAAACACCCAGTTAAAAAGGAAAAGAAAATTATGAAGATCTGTGAGTGGTGTCTCATTTTGGACAAGTGGACAAAACCGTGTTTATAGAAGAGCTTGGTCTGGGGGCGCAACTTGAGGGAGTACCACAGTATATTATTCTCCTCTCTTCCCCCTTCTCCTGGCTATCCATAAGTAAAAGATATCCTTGATTTCTCAATTCTTGCTCTTTATCTGGGATTATTTTTCAAAACATAGCCATTTATGAGTTCTTTATATGACAAAGTGTGAAAATAATATTTTAAAATAGGAAAAGTACACTTTTTACCCTCCACCCCCAGGCAGAATTAAATGGTTGGAGGAATTTTACTTAGATTTAAAAGAAAAAGTCACCTATGACTAAAGACTGAGAATGGAAAATTTCAGACCCAAAAGTGAACTTTTCAGCAAGGTACGATGAACGTATGGAAACAGGGAATTGTCTCTGGAACTGTTTTCTTATCTTACCTTATTTGCAAGCAAATGAATGCTATACTTTCTTTTTACATGTGTGTACAGCTTCTAGAACAGTGGGGTCTTGGTTCATATTTAGGGCTCAGTAATACAAATAATTTATTATGATAATAACACCAAAGAGCAGGGCTATCTTCATCTAGCTGGTGGACTTGGCCCTGTCATTATTCCTGCCCTACTGTGGAATAGTATATGAATGGAATATGTCTCAAATTAATGCAGATGCACAGTGTAAATAAAACATTACCTAGCTGCTGATTTTATGTACATTATAAAGACTTTTGGACTGTTAAATGAACCATTTTTTTTCATTCCAAACCATCATTTTCTATGTGGTTTTGTTTTTCAGTATTTCTATGTGGCAATTTTCCATATTTGGTTGATCTAGCCATTTCTTCCTTCCAATATGTTTTGTAACTTTCTATATTGCCTTCCTCTGCAGCATGGGGCATGGATCACGTCTTGGTGGATTCTCTGTACCTTGAAGTTGTGATCTGAAGACTTCAGTAATTCAATTGTAGGTTAGGGGTCTATTACAGGAGTGTGTGGATGAGGTTCCTGTGCATTGGGCAGGCAATCAGACTTTGATCATAATAGCCTCTTCTGACCTTAAAGTCTATGAATCTATTTGGCTCTCTTTGTGTGTCTTGCCTGTGAATGGAAATTGCAATAGTATTCCTTGTCAAGATAATATGGTACTAAAACAGAATGTGTCATTTTCCAGAGGGGTAGTATGTTAGTCTGTGTATAGTAAAAACAACGAGAGTTCTGTGGCACCTTAAAGACTAACACATTTCTTCAGGCATAAGCTTTTGTGGGCTCCAACTCTCTTCATCAGATTCAAGGAATGTGTCATTGTAATCGATATATTTTATTTCATTAGCTTCTTTCAGCACTAAGCTGTAGTCCGGACTATTTAGATTTTGTAATATCAACTGCTACCCAGTTAAATAATGGAATAACATTATAAAATATAGTATCTTAGAAGTTCTATCCAAAGTCTAGCAAGGGAATAGACGTCCCATATTATTTTTCCATTAGAATTTAAATGCAACCAGAGGCATATGGCCTACATGGCTCTCTGACTTTCATTCTTTATATGAAATATTTCACTGATGCCTAGGTACAATCATAGCCTTGTCCACAGATATGCAAAAAATGCTTCTTACTGGGTCAGTTTAGAGAGACAGGGACTACTCAGGGTGAGTAAGGTTGGCAAAACTGGGCCCTTCACTAGGTCATCAATGCACTTTTCATTGTTCATATAAAGATTAATATTTCATTTCTAAATTTGTCTTGAAGAAATCCTTAAATCCCCACATTTGTTCCTATCCCACACGGATTTGTCTTTTGTAGATTTCTGTTTGTGGAGACAAATTTCAAGACCTTATTTCATAGAACTTTGTTCAGATTAGTAAGGAAGAAAGGCTGCTAAAATGGAGTCCATGTGGCACAGGGGGGTGAAAGCAGTGGAGAACCAGCATTAGGACATTGCACGTAATGCACACTGTGGGTGGGGTCTTTGTGATGGAAGGTGATGGGATTGTGGGTGTGACAGAACTGTGGCTAAGTGGTCCATGAACATTACGAACATACATGTCCATAAATCTATGTTGATGACGTGATATACCTTGACTTTAGCAAGGCTTTTGATACGGTTTCCCACAGCATTCTCGTCGGAAAGTTAAGGAAGTATGGGTTGGACGAGTGGACCGTAAGGTGGATCGAAAACTGGTTAGATCAACGGGCTCAGCGGGTAGGAATCAATGGCTCAATGTCTGGTTGGCAACCGGTAATGAGTGGAGTGCCCCAGGGGTCGGTCCTGGGGCCGGTTCTATTCAACATCTTCATTAATGATCTTGATGATGGAATAGACTGCGTGCTTAGTAAGTTTGCGGATGACACCAAGTTGGGGGGAATGGTAGATACGCTGGAGGGCAGGGACAGAATCCAGGGAGACTTGGACAAATTGGAACACTGGGCTGAAAGAAACCTCATGAGGTTCAACAAAGACAAGTGCAAAGTCCTGCACTTAGGACGGAAAAATCCCATGCACTGCTACAGGCTGGGGACAGATCAGCTAAGTAGCAGCGCTGTAGAAAAGGACCTGGGAGTTATGGTGGATGGGAAGATGAATATGAGCCAACAGTGTGCCCTTGTTGCCAAAAAGGCCAATGGCATATTAGGCTGCATCAGTAGGAGTATTGCCAGCAGATCGAGGGATGTGATAATTCCCCTCTATTCGACACTGGTCAGGCCGCATCTGGAATACTGTGTCCAGTTTTGGGCTCCCCACTTCAGAAAGGATGTGGACAAATTAGAAAGAGTCCAGCGGAGGGCAACAAAAATGATTAGGGGGCTGGGGCACATGACCTATGAGGAGAGACTGAAGGAACTAGGCTTATTTAGTCTACAGAAGAGAAGACTGAGGGGAGATTTGATAGCAACCTTCAACTACTTGAAGGGTTGCTCCAAAGAGGAGGGAGCTAGGCTGTTCTCGAGGGTAACAGAGGACAGAACAAGGAGCAATGGTTTCAAATTACAGCTGGGGAGGTCAAGGTTGGATATTAGGAAAAACTTTCTCACTAGGAGGGTGGTGAAGCATTGGAATGGGTTACCTAGGGAGGTGGTAGAATCTTCATCTTTGGAGATTTTTAAGGCTCGGTTAGACATAACCCTGGCTGGGATAATTTAGGGGGAGTGGTCCTGCTTTTTGGACTAGATGACCTCGTGAGGTCCCTTCCAACCCTATTATTCTATGATTCTATGATTCTATTTGGTACTCCCTTAGTTTCTAGCTGAACACACCTAACGTGTGCCCATGATATTGCCTTCAGTTTGGTGTGAAGGAGTGAGAATTCCAACCCCACAACTTCCTCATAGTGAGTAAAATCTTGTAGTTAGGAGGCCTGCCAAAGCTGCACCGAGGAGCCCGTGCTCCTAAAACCTGCAATGACATCTAGGAGCATGTGGATTGGCTAGATGAAGCAGTGCAAAGTCCTAAGCACGTCATGACAAGAGACCCATTATGACCCTCCTTGTGCTGTGGTCCCATCCCCACTCGGAGTGACCGTAAGAGGAGGAAACCACGTAAGAGCTGTCTACAGTGGGGCCAGTCACCACTCATCTTTTTTAAAAAAATGAAATCTGACACTGATTTGATCGTGTTACTCCAGTAGCTGGTGCTTACACATTAATGTGATCCAGCTTGGCAGTATGAATCAGATACTGAAGACCTTCAGTTTTTGGCTTTCCGTTGCTTAAAATTCTCTTTATATTTTTTAACAAACAAATGCCTAAAACTTGAGCCTTACATACCTCATGTATTGCAATGCAGCATTAACCATGTTGTAGTTATGGCTGAGAAACATGTCCACTCAACTTCATTCTCAGTCTACAGGAGAAATTTTGGAGGTAAAGTCAGCTTAACTTCTACTTGATCGTTTCTGAGATATCTGAGAAGCGGAACTGAGAGAAAAACATTTTCCCTAGACAAGAAATTGTTTGTAAACTCATGTTGGTTTTAGATAAATCTTCTGTGCACATCTCTGAGAGGAGGAAGGAGTGGGGAAGGTGTAATCCTCTCCCCCAGCCAAGAGCTAGCTAAATGATGTATTATTATTATTATTATTATTATTTTTGTACTGTCATGGCACCCAGCAGTCCCAGATAGCAATTGGGGTTCCGCTGTGCTAGGCACTGTGGTCCAGATTCACAATAATACTTAGGCTTAGACACATGTATAATCAAAAAGACAGTTCCTGCCCCAGAGAGTTACAATCTAAGTATATGAGGAGAGAAAACATAGAGACAACAAGCAGACAGGGCGAGCATGAGATAACAGAGAGATGATTATGATTAGTAGAATAAGCAGTGGTCACAGGACACCAGCTGCCTAGCCATTGTCAAGTGTTTTGTGGGCATCGCAAGGAGAGAGCTGAAAGAATTTAATGTAGTGGCTTGGCAGAATTTTACAGGGAACTCATCCCACACATATGGGGAGGCACAGGAGAAAGTGCTTGTGGGAAAACTGAACTAATGGGCAATAAAAGTTGTATTACTGGCAAAGCAGAGACAGGAATCAGTGGTTCTAACCAGTACCTGTATCCGAGATGGTAGGTAGGGCAGGGATACACCATGAAGGGTCTTAGTTGTGCTTGAGAGCCAATGGAGGGATGCGAAGAAGGTGAAGTGATATGAAATGACAAGCCAGAAAGAGGACAATCATGTAGCCATAAAATCACTCCATGGCCATTATTACAGTTTCTAGGCCAGGACTTAAGGTGGCGGGTCAAGCAGCAGTGGCCCCCGCCACCTAAGAAATTCTCCCTGAGAAGGGATTTTCAGCGGTGGGAGACTCGACCGGCAGCCCCTGCCATTGAGAAACAGAGGTGAGCTGTGCAGCTCTTACAGAGAGCCGTCACTGCTCCAGCTCTTAAAGGGCCAGCGGCATGAAATCAGCCTGCTGGCGCAGCTCTTCTCAGGCTGATTCCACACAACACACTCAGCCACTGTGCCGCGACACATTTTTGTGTTGCAACACAGTGGTTGAGAACCATTGCTCTAGGCTATAGAAGGAGCCATATAATTTGCAAGTCTATTGACCAAACACCATTCCTCTTCTCTTGCAACACTCTCCCAAACTTCCTTTCTGTGTACCTGATCAGTAGGTGTTGCTCCGCACACAAGTGATGCAGCATTCTCTTGCGCTAACTTTCTCTGCCATAAGCAAAGCAGTTCCACTTCTTTTCAGTTCTTTCATTTCTCTGCACACACAACTTGTCCCTTTTGCTTGCATCCATGACCATAAATGAAAGTGTAAATGTTCATGTATCTCACCTGTACACTGTGTTTGCACATGTGCCTTTTGAGCCAGTCAAAATGCAGACTGGCAGAGAGGATATAGGGATCCTTCAGAATTCTGTTCAGTGCGGTCACCTTGTGTTCCAGCTCGCTGACATTCTCACATCTCACTGCAGACCTCATTCACACTTTCAATGGCTATTTCTCTCCACATTACAGAGGCTCTGATATAATAATTCCCCAGTACTAGCCCTGTCAGATAGTCCAGGCCTGCAGCCTCGCCATTGAGTTGTGTGCTAGTTTCAGTGGGAATCTTTCTACTGACTTCAATGAATGATGGACTATAACAATAATCATGAAATCTCGGATTCTTATATATACTTAATCCAAAAATTTCAGATTGTCCATATATACTAAGGATCCCAAATCTCACGTAAAGTGCCAAGTGCCATCAACCACCAGTTAACTAAGTGGGAATTAAGAACACTCAGTATTTCACTACCACACTTAGCGCTGTATACAATATGCAAGATATTGTGTATTCACAAGAGGGTTTAGTTCTGTGCATTTCTTGAATTTTGTGTGCTTGCAATCTTAACAATAATGCTACTTGATTATTTTTTTTTGCCATGAAATACATATTAGGAAGGTTATAATCAACTTTAAAAAGGGGCTTATATTAAAAATAATGAATCAACCTTAAGTATGGCTAATGCTCCAACTGTGTGTAAATGTATTTATGTAGTCAAATATACATTTTTAAAAAATATTTTGCAGAACACCACATTTTTCTACCAAGAAAATGTATATACCTTGACAGATGTCCTTTATTATCCTCAGCGTCTCTTCACATTGATCTATACAAAAAGCCAAAGGAAAACTCAATCAAAAGTACCTTCAGTTGTTTTGAAAGCTGATTATTCTAGACTTTTAATTCATTTTACATTTCAGCATCAGGAAAACCAGTGTGGTGTAGTGGATAAAACATTGGCCTAGGACTCAGCAAATCTATGTTTTATTCTTGGTTCTGCTGCTAGCCTGGTGGGTGACTATTGGGAAATCATGTCACTGCTATGTGCCTCAGTTTTCCTATGTGGACAATGGAGATGCTAATTACCTCCTTTGTATGTACACACACCAATCAAGAGACAGCCCTCTATTGTATATATCACATGTAGAGACTACCTATATATACACTCTGCTGATCTGGCAGTGTTTGGGTGGCTTCTGAAACATAGAAGACAGTAAGGACCACTAGAGGGCTCACAAACTATTTAAAGGGACACTATCCAATTCCTAGTCATTACATTCCACAAGTATTTTCTGAAATGGTGCTTTCTTTTAATACTGCAACCAACAAACAACAGTTCTTACACAGAAACACAAGGTCATAATTCAGGAAGATAATCTTTTATATGCCCCCCACAATATGTTCTGACAGCCTACATTTAAAAGGCTCTAAAAACATACAATACCCCAAACCATCAAACAAGCAGTAAAAGTAACATGTGGAAACAGCCATAAAACCAGACTAAAAAGATTTTTTTATTAGTCTCATCTGTATTACCATAAATGACATGCTATATTTAATTTTATAGTGCCCCTGGACAAATCATCAAATACTTTAATAACTACACAAACATTAATATTTAAATACAAGAGATCCTCTCTAAGTTACTGAATAACCATAACTCTGGATTGATAGGGTACTAAATGGGAAAATCCTGTTTAGACAGTTGTAAAGGGGGGAGGGTGTTTAATGAAACAAGTTTGATGGTCTTGTCATCATAAAACTGATAGATATTTGGCACAATTTCTATCTTTGCTGAAAAGAAGTTTGAGAAATGGAAGAATTGTGGTGAAGATTAATTTTCCCTTCTTACGCTGTAAGTGAATAGTCCTTCAGATCATTAGTAGGAATGTATAACAAAGCCTGCACCATATCCATGTAAGCCCTATGTTGACTCTTTAAAAATGCACAAGTTAAATATATGTGGCTTCCACATTTAGAGGAATGGCTGCCCAACCATCATTACTGCTACCTATCTACACCAGCAGTTCCCAAATGTTATTGACTCACGTACCAGCTTCTTAAAAAATTATATTTGAAGTGTCACATGCAAATTTATCCCTTTTGTGCACATTTATTTGAGGCCTTAAGAGGCTTAAGTATTTCCAGACTATACAGTAAAATAAATTGCTAAGGAAGCCTAAAGTATTTCATTATAACTAGGGCTCACCAGAAAAGAATTCCATGAAAAACAGAGATAAACTATAGCTGAATAGGCTATAGCCCAGATAGTAGGACATTCTCCTTGGCTATACAAGTCCCACATTCAAGTCCCTGGTCTAGTCAAGCAGAGCAGGGACATGATCCTGGGTGTTCCACATTCCAGTTGTGTGTGTTAACCACCATCCTATTCTGGGATGGACCTCCCATTCTCTGGTTTTCACCTGAAATTCCATACTAGACCTGCAAAATCTTCCCAAGGAAAGTTTAATCAAACCTGGTACGTTTCCATTTAAAGTTGACAACCAGTTCTAATGATAACATCCTTTCTAAATGTAACCTTCGGGTGGGCTAAATTCATTTAGTTGCCCTTCTCCAGTGCCCCACAGAAATCAATCCCAACCCCTATGGGGAAAGCAGCTGGAGACCCAGGATCCAGTCTGTACAGGACTCACGGCGAAGCTTGCTCAGAGCTACACTCACACATTAAAATACTACTAAAAACAAACATAACAATGAACTTTATTAACTACTAACTAAATGAACCTTATCCTAAGAAAACAAACTACAATTAACCAACAACAATCCCTTGCATGAAAGATACCCAAGAGTCCCAAAGTCTGTGTGGAGTTCACCCAACTCTCAGCTACAGTCTCTGTTCCAGTGTGGAAGCTTGAGTGGCAAGAAATAGCTGTCCTCTTCTTTCTTTGCTGGGATCCTCTGTAGCATTACATGCAGGCTTTCTCTTCTTCTCTGCAACCAGCCCTCAGTCCCATATGCATGTCTGCAAGGTCTGGTGCAAATGACTCCTTTACATGGAGAAAACATCTTGTTCACTCCTGGCTCAGCTCCTCTCCAGAACACTGAGCACATGGTCTCCTTTCAAGGCAGCTCCTGCCTGCTGTCTGCTCAGGCTGCTGCTCTCCAGTCATCTGACTGAGAACATCACATCACACCAGCAGGGTACACTGTGGAGCATGCTCAAATTGCTACCACACCCTGCCTCTGGAAGTTTCCAGTTGTGGGTCACTAATCTGTCCAACAACAGTAACCCACCCTCAGCAGGTCTCTCAGAGATAGCCTTTTCAGGCATATGGGTTACATAAACATCTCAGGTTTTTAGGCAGCAAATCAAACAGAAAGAAACATAGTAAAGCAGCTGTTATTATTTATGTCTTTTGTGTTATTCAACAATTTAAACAATTAAATATATTATAAATGACATCTTGATATGTTTTGGTGCGTACTGCTGAACTACAGTAAATAGCCTGATTTTTGCTTTAATTTGTCTCATTTACGTTTGAAGTGCTTGCTTATTCTTGTCTGGATCCTTGCTGACCATGAGCCAAAGTTCAACTTTGCTCATCTCTTCACCACATTTAAATCAGGAAAAATGCCAAATGTAAAAAATGCTCTGTGTGTGTCTGTGTCTGTGTGTGTGTGTGAGAGAGAGAGAGAGGGGTGTGTGTGTGTGTGTGTGTGTGAGAAAATGAGAGAGAGAGAGAGGAGTGGGGGAGTCTGTCTTGGCTGGAAGTTGGGGGCTCCATCAGGGCATGAGGCTACTTAACTCCACAAGGTCTTTCACTCCTTGGCGGCTCTGAACTATTCCCAAGCAGAGCCCTGGATGCCTGCAGTTCTGGGCAAACTGCACAGGGGCTCACCCTGGTGGGAGAAATCTCAAGTTGCAACCAGTGGGGACTACTGCTGAAAAGCCAGGTGGCTCTCTCTCTCTTTTTCTCTTTATTCCTGTAACTAGGCTTTTATACACTGGATCTGATCAACCACTCTCACTCCTCAACTTTCCTGCACAGGCAGAAGGGAATTCCCCCAGCATCTCTTGCTTCCTGGCCTTGTAGAGAGGCCAGGCTGCAGCCTCTGCAGTCAGAGCAGAGCATGCAAAGGGAGCTCCTTGCACCAGCTTCCATGCAGACTGGCCCTGCATCACTGTGACGTTTTTGGATGAAACAGCTCTGGTAGCATGATATGAAATGTCATGAGTTCACCTCAATGGCTTGAGCTGTACAGCTTGGCAAAAGCTGAAGGCTAGGCCTAGCAGAAAGGCCCACTTATCTCATACCTGGGCCCCACAGCTTTAAATCCAGATTTTATATTTTCATGCATGCCTTCTCAATTTCATGTTTTAATCTAATCTGAAGTGGAAGCACTGAAATACCACAAGAAAGGATATTCTATTCCCAGACTATTTCTGATCTAGCCAGAACCAGAAATCTCACCAGGAAGCCTGTCCATGAAAGTTTTGCAGCCTGACTTCTAAACCAGAGGTCCCCAAACTGTGGGGTGTACCTTCTTTGGGGCAAGGTGTGGAGGAACAGTTGAGGGGGCACAGCGGGGCCCTAGCCAGCCCCATAGGGGGTGGGGAGGAAGCCCACATAGCCCTGCTTTACCTCCGGCTCTCTTCTGGACCCATCCCTTGCTCCCCACTGTTCTCCCAGCCACAGCAGCCTGAGCTCGAGCCCCACCATGGTTCCAGGTCCTGCTTCTTACCGTGGCCCTGACCCCGGGGCCACAGCTCTAGCCCTACCCCCAGCTGCAGCTCTGGCTCCTGGCCACAGCACTGGAAGCAGCCGTGGCCTCACCCCTACCTACCACCTGGTCCTGGCTCCCAGGCCTGCACCTTGCCATGCATGACCTGTGCTGGCCCTGGCCCTTGGCCTGTGGCGTTGGCTGCAGCTCCTGATTCCCAGTCCTGACCACAGCTCCTGGCTCCAACCACATTTCCTGACCCTGGTTCCTTGCCTTGATCACATCCCCAGCCGTGGCACTGACCCCGCCCCCCCTCTTGGCCCCCAACTGCATCTCCTGGGGGTTGGGGGAGAACATGGACCGGGTAAGGGAGAGGCATAACCAAAAAAGTTCTAGACTCAAGTGGTTCCCATAAGCATCTGAACTCTTGGCATTTACCCAGATTGGCAACCTGGGGATATCTTCTTCAGTGTGGGGCACAGGTGACTTCCTGGTTTAAATTAGATGATGAAACTCTGAAACCTCAAGTTTTTAAATCAAGACTTGAGGATTTCAGTAATTCAGCCCAGCATTATGGGCCTACTGCAGGATCGGGTGGGCAAGTTTCTTTAGCTTAAAATGTGCAGGTCAGACTAGATGATCATGCTAGATCCTTCTGGCCTTAAAGTCTATGGAGTCTATCTGAACTAACACATCAAATCTTTTTTAGATTGTAAATTTCAAGGCAGGGCTGTGTTTATTTGTATGTTACAGAGCATACTACAGGCACTAAACTAATAATGGCTGCTCATCATTAATGTGGTATTTGAATATCCTTTAAGTTATACAATATCAAACAAGGCTGAGAGACCAGACATTTTTGAAATAGGAAAAACACAGTGATTACAGACCAGGGATCTGGATTGAATTTAATCTATTGGACTCTCCCTTTCTTGCCAACACATTGGCCTGTTTCAGGCTACTGACTGCTGGCTGGCCACATCACTGTAACTCACCCCATTTGGGGGCCAAGCACTGAGGGCTATGCACAGAAGGAGACATCTGTACATGGATCTCACTCTTCCCATGTGGAAAGGGGTGGAGGTGATTGCCTCCATGGTAACATCCCCCCATTTTGGGGAGATCATATGGAGTGCCCTCTGTCTTGCTGAGCTCCACATTGATGGTCAGCAGGAAGCCCTATGGGTATGCGTAGGCTAGGAGTAGGAGATACACACTGTCTTCCAACTGGTCCTTCAAAGTCTTCTAGGAAACTACAGTTATAGGCTGTACTGTTTCTCTGCAGCCCCCTCCACACTGGTAAACACCACTTTTAAGGAAGTTTGGGGAAAACCATGACCAAGGGAGGCCCTGATATTCTGGCTGTATTGGAGTAATATCATTAGGGAAAGGGGAGCCAGCACATAGACTAACATGCTATAAAAAATAGGTACTAGTTAACCCATTCCCCAGTAAAAAACAGTCACTGGCCAACCCCACTCACCAACAAAAAGCATTCTGGTGCTGACTATAGCTAATTATTACTTGAACATTTTAGAGACCCTTTTAAATACATACACCCAAACCACAATATGTGTATTTTTATGTTATTTTATCATTTTTCTTATCTCTTAATATGGCACTACAATACAGACTTTACAGGGTTGTGAACTGTAGAGTGCTCTAATGTGTTCTAAGTGAAAAGTCCCTCAGCACATTAAATCTTTTAAACAGTAAAGGAGTACGAAAACCTGCCCGGCCAGTTAAAAAATGCCTAGGTGGCACCCTAAACACAGGACCTCTGCATGAAAGGGCCTGGTTTTCCATGAGTTGGCAGACCTTGGAGGCAGATCTAATAATACACTACTTTGGAGAGGGCTTGGGAAAATCTCTAGGGTCACACCAGGGTTGTAACAGAGTCACATATGGTGCATTAATTAAATGATTTGCTCAAGATCACACAGGAAGTCTAGAAGAACTTGGAACCAAGCCCAGATCTTCTCAGCCTTAACTATAAGGCCATCCTTCCTCACTACAGCACCTTTCTGAAGTGGAAGACTTGGATAGATTAAGAGACAATGGGGCAATTCAAGATACCAAAGCTGATTCCTGTGATATTGCTCTTTTCAGTGGAAGGAAAAAAATGGCTGCTGTCTCCACTTCTTTGGGAGAAATGAAAACACTGGGGAAATCCAAAGCTACAGTGCAGAAATAAGTACTAGAGCAGAATGCTGAGGGTTAAAGCAACAGCAGAAAGTCAGCATGAACACTGCTGCACGGGGCTGAGCAAATCCTCAAGTAATTAATTCTCCCTGCTCTCTCCCTCACATTCACTCATTTTTATATGCTTCATCATAATTCTTATAACCCTATACAATTTTTTCTTGTTCGAGTGAGGCAGTAAAACTAGAAAGAGCTAGTGCTGAGTTTTTAGTATAAGAGAAAGTGCCTGTGATCACTGGTTCCTTACTCTGAGCACAAGATGCTTCCACATTCTGTGTCGCTGTAGCTAATATACACTCTTGAGGGAAACAAACAAGGAATCCTGTGTTTGTTTTGCTGAAGAGAAGGTTGCTTACCTGTAACTGATATTCTTCGAGATGTGTTGCTCATGTCCATTTCACTTAGGTGTGTGCGTGCCGCGTGGAAGGATTTTCCCCTAGGAGCATCCGTAGGGTTGGCTGTTGAGCTGCAGGTGGCGCTACAGCAAATCCCTATATAAGCTCCAGCTGGCCCTGCCCTCGCCAGTTCCTGATTGCCGGAGGTCCGACAGAGGGGAAGGAGGGCGGGTGTGGAATGGACATGAGCAATACATCTCGAAGAATATCAATTACAGGTAAGCAACCTTCTCTTCTTCTTCTTCAAGTGATTGCTCATGTGCATTCCACCTAGGTGATTCCCAAGTCTTACCAGGCAAGGAGGTGTTAACTGAAAGAGCTCGAGGGCCTAAAATCAGCACTCAGGCACTCCCAATCAAGATAAGGTCTTGACCTGCTTTAGGCATCTATCAGCCTTGACCATAATACCTGACAGAGATGAGGGTCCCACACGATTGCTTGTCCAACCAAAAATAGATTTATTTTGAGGAAACAAAATAAGTAACTAAGAATAACACAAACGCACCCACCCACTCCCTGAAACAAAAGGTCTATTCATGGTTGTCTTCCCCTGCTTAGGGTGTTGGAAACTGATCATCAGAGCCGTCAAGGGTGATCCAGAAACTCGTAGCCAATGTTCAGTCCAAAGGTCTATTCAGGGGACGGGGCAGAGTCCGGTCCGGTTCGTGATCCAGTTGTCGTTTTGTCTTCTCCTCCTCCTGGTCCGCAGATCTTGGTCCAAAGCCCGCGCAAATAGACTGTTAACCTGGGCTGCCACTCTGTTGGACAGCACCCTCTCAGCCTGAGGGAACTGCCTATATCGAACCTCACTGGCCAATCACAGAGCCAGAATCTTCCTGCCACTGGGTGGGGTTGTGCGCACGGCACCCTCAGTCTCCAGGACCCCAGTCTCTGCCTTTTGCACACGGCCCTGTTGTCAAGCAGACTAGCTGTCTGACTTGGCAACCTGCCAAATCCCTACTCAGCTGACATTCCAGGCTGCTGAGTCTTAGTTACAGCTTCCATGCCTTATGTGGCTGCATATAACAAACAACAACTAAACCTATAACAGAATATTCCTTACAGAGGAGGAGTCAAACTTCATACATCGGCAGAGCGCGGGACTGCTAGACTGAAAGTTGCATCTTCTCTGGTCTGCTCTTTGAGGGCACAGAGAGTCATACTGACGACCATGTTGCTGCCCTGCAAATGTCCTGGATCAGGACATTGGCCAGAAAAGCCACCGATGATGCTTGCACCCTTGCTGGCACTAGCACTCCTGTCCAGCTGTAGCATTCCCGGATGCAGGCTGTGATCCAGGTGGAAATGCCCTGGGACGTCACTGGTTGGCCTTTCATTCTCTCCGCCACCACTATAAACAGCTGTGAGGACTTCTGAAATGATTTTGTGTGCTCTAAGTAGAATGCTAGAGCTCACCTAACGTCCAGTAGATAGAGGCGATGCTCCCTTTCATTGGCGTGTGATTTTGGGCATCGCACCGGAAGGAAGATGTCCTGATTCACATGAAAACGTGAAACAGCCTTTGGAAGAAAGGCTGGGTGCGGATGCAGTTGTATTTTATCTTTAAAGAAGACTGTATAAGGTGGTTCAGAGGTCAGTGCTCAGAGCTTGAAAACTCCTGGTTGATGTGATCGCCACCAGGAATACTATCTTCCATGACAGGTGCAAAAGTGAGTAGGACGCCAGCAGCTCGAACAGGGGACTCATCAGCTTCAAGAGCACAAGGTTTAAGTCCAACTGCGACACAGGCTTCAGGGTTGAAGGAAATAACCCATCAAGGCCTTTTAAGAATCTCTTTACTAAGGGGTTCGAGAATACTGAAATCCCTTCCATTCTTTGGAGGAACACCAAGATGGCTGCTAAGTGCACCTTTACCAATGCTGTGGAGAGGCCTTGATGCTTCAGATACAGCAGGTAGTCCAGGATGCGAGGAACAGGGGTCTGTGAGGGTGAAGTCCCATTGGATTGTGCCCAGTGCGTGAAGTGAGTCCATTTGGCATCATAATTCGCCCTCATGGAGGGCTTCCTACTACCAAGGAGGACCCCTTTCACAGGGATCAAGCATCCCAGTTCACTTGGGTTTAGCCATGGATGAGCCATGCTGTCAGATGGACTGACTGCAGATCTGGATGCCTCAACCTGCCATCGTCTTGTCTCAGCAGGTCTGGGAGCAGAGGGAGGGTAACTGGCTGATTGATTGACAAGTCCACCAGTTTGGAGAACCAATTTTGATGTGCCCACGCTGGCACTATCAGAATCAATGTAGCTGCATCCTGCTTGGCCTTTACCAATACCCTGTGCACAAGAGGGGTTGGGGGGAACGCATAGAGCAGGCCCTTCGCCCAGCTGATTAGGAAGGCATCCCTGATCGAGCCCAGCTCCTGACCCTGGAAGGAGCAGAATCTCCTGCATTTCCGGTTGGCCCTCAATGCAAAAAGGACAATTTGGGGTGTTCCCCACCTCCGGAAGATGTCCTTGGTAACGTGCCCCTGCAGTGACCATTCATGGGTCAAGAAGGACCTGCTGAGGTTGACAGCCAAGGTACTGCACTGACCGGGAAGGTACGATGCCATCAGGTGGATTGAATGGGTGATGCAAAAGTCCCACAGGGCGATCACTTCTTTGCAGAGTCGGGTTGAGCGGGCACTGCCCTGTATGTTTATGTGTTACATTGACGCTATATTGTCCGTCCTGACTGCAGCCACCTTTGGGAGGTCTTACATGCCAGGAAGATGGCCCTCAGCTTGATATGGGCCAACAACTCCCTCTCACTCCACCTGCCCTGCGTCTTCAGGTAGCCCATATGAGCCCCCCAGCCCAGGTCTCATGCATTGGTGACTAGACATACCACCAGCTGGGGAGATTGGAAGGGTACCCCTTTGCATGGGTACCATGGGTCCCGCCACCATCTGAGGGCGCATAGCAGGGGAGGGGATATTGAGACCACCATAAGAACATAAGAAAGGCCGTACTGGGTCAGACCAGAGGTCCATCCAGCCCAGTATCTGTCTACCGACAGTGGCCAGTGCCAGGTGCCCCAGAGGGAGTGAACCTAACAGGCAATGATCAAGTGATCACTCTCCTGCCATCCGTCTCCATCCTCTGATAAACAGAGGCTAGGGACACCATTCTTAACCCCTTTCTGGCTAATAGCCATTTATGGATTTAGCCACCATGAACTTATCCAGTTCCCTTTTAAATATTGTTATAGTCCCAGCCTTCACAACCTCCTCAGGTAAGGAGTTCCACAAGTTGACTGTGCGTTGTGTGAAGAAGAACTTTGTTTTATTTGTTTTGAACCTGCTACCTATCAGTTTCATTTGGTGACCCCTGGTTCTTGTATTATGGGAGTAAGTAAACAACTTTTCCTTGTCCACTTTTTCCACATCAGTCATAATTTTATATACTTCTATCATGTCCCCCCTCAGTCTCCTCTTTTCCAAGCTGAAGAGGCCTAGCCTTTTTAATCGTTCCTCATACGAGACACTCTCCAAACCCCTAATCATTTTAGTTGCCCTTTTCTGAACCTTTTCTAGTGCTAGAATATCTTTTTTGAGATGAGGAGACCACATCTGTACACAGTATTCGAGATGTGGGCGTACCATGGATTTATATAAGGGCAATAATACATTTGCAGTCTTATTTTCTATCCCCTTTTTAATGATTCCTAACATCCTGTTTCCTTTTTTGACCGCCTCCGCACACTGTATGGACATCTTCAGAGAACTATCCACAATGACTCCAAGATCTTTTTCTTGACTCGTTGTAGCCAAATTAGCCCCCATCATATTATAGGTATAGTTGGGGTTATTTTTTCCAATGTGCATTACTTTACACTTATCCACATTAAATTTCATTTGCCATTTGGTTGCCCAATCACTTAGTTTTGTGAGATCTTTTTGAAGTTCTTCACAGTCTGCTTTGGTCTTGACTATCTTGAGTAGTTTAGTATCATCTGCAAACTTAGCCACCTCACTGTTTACCCCTTTCTCCAGATCATTTATGAATAAATTGAATAGGACTGGTCCTAGGACCGACCCTTGGGGAACACCACTAGCTACCCTTTTCCAATCTGAGAATTTACCATTTATTCCTACCCTTTGTTCCCTGTCTTTTAACCAGTTCTCAATCCATGAAAGGACCTTCCCTTTTATCCCATGACAACTTAACTTACGTAACAGCCTTTGGTGAGGGACCTTGTCAAAGGCTTTCTGGAAATCTAAGTACACTATGTCCACTGGATCCCCCCTGTCCACATGTTTGTTGACCCCTTCAAAGAACTCTAATAGATTAGTAAGACATGATTTCCCCTTACAGAAACCATGTTGGCTATTGCTCAACAGTTTATGTTTTTCTATGTGACTGACAATTTTATTCTTAACTATTGTTTCAACTAATTTGCCCGGTACCGACGTTAGACTTACCGGTCTGTAATTGCCGGGATCCCCTCTAGGGCCCTTTTTAAATATTGGCGTTACATTAGCTAACTTCCAGTCTTTGGGTACCGAAGCCATTTTAAGGGACAGGTTACAAATCTTAGTTAATAGTTCCGCGACTTCACATTTGAGTTCTTTCAGAACTCTTGGGTGAATGCCATCTGGTCCCGGTGACTTGTTAATGTTGAGTTTATCAATTAATTCCAAAACTTCCTCTAGTGACACTTCAATCTGTGACAGTTCCTCAGATCCACCATATCTAGGTGGTCCCAGGAGGGGCAGTACGTTGAAGCCAATGTAGCCTTAGCCTGGCATATTGTATTATATATGTGCAGGAAGCCTGGCGGCCCAGCCGTTTTAGATGCTCCCAGCCATCTAACAGGGCTCTGATAGCTCAAAAGCGCAATCTGGGCAACAGTGCTCTTGCCCTGGTCGAGTCGAGGATTGCTCCGATAAATTCTACCCTCTGTGTCTGGGTCAGAGTTGACTTTGACTCGTTGATAACCAGGCCCAACTGCCCAAAGACATTCCTCACAATTTGGATGTGGTCCTCTACTTGTTTCCTTGAGCGGCCTTTCAGCAGCCAGTCATTGAAGTAAGGAAAAACTTGAATTCCACGATGTTGAAGATGGGCTGCCACCACTGCCAGGCATTTGGTGAACGTGCGTGGGGCTGCTGAGAGGCCGAATGGTAGGACCATGAACTGAAAATGGTTTTGGCCTAGTGTGGAACATAGGAATCGCCTGTGTCTTGGCACGATGGTGATGTGAAAATATGCATCCTTGAGATTGAGGGCGGCGTACCAATCCCCCAGATCCAGGGAGGGAATGATGGAACTCAGTAAAACCATGCAGAAGTGGATCCTCCTCATGAGCCAGTTGAGCTTCCTCAGGTGCAGGATGGGGCCGAGGCTGCCCCTGGATTTTGGGATAAGGAAGTACCAGGAGTAGAACCCCTGGCCTCTGAACTCACAAGGAACCTCTTCCACCGCTCCCACTTTGAGCAATGCTTGCAATTCTTACAGAAGCAGTTGTTCGTGAGAGTGGTCCCTGAGTAGGGACAGGTAGGAGGGTAGACAGGAGGGAGGGAGCAAGGAGAACTGCAGAGAGCAGCCCGACCAGATTGTGCGGAGGACCCAGCGGTCCGAGGTCACTCTGCACCACACAGGGTAAAACCAGGAAAGGTGGCTGGAAAACAAGGGTTGGTTTGGATCTGGGTTTCTGATTCATGTGCTGCCCTCGAGCGAATCCTCAAAATTGTTTCTTGGGCGTGGTCGACCGGCACGAGTGGTCCTGTGAGTGGCCTGAGGAGTGGCCCGATCTCCGGCTGTTGTGGTTGCCCCTCCTACTATAGTCTTGCCTTTGGCGGTAAGGTGTGGCCGCGGGCTGGAGCTTAAACTGTTTCCTCTGAGGTGTTGGTGTGTGAAGGCCCAGAGACTTAAGGATGGCCCTGGAGTCCTTTAGGGTCGCAGGCAAGAGTCCGTCTTCACAGAGAACAAGTCCAGACCTTCGAAAGAGAGGTCCTGGATTGTAGTCTGGGCTTTTTGAGGGAGCCCCGATGCTTGGAGCCACGAGCTTCTCCTCATGGCCACCCCTGAGACCATCACATGGGCTGCTGCATTGGCCAAGTCCAGGGCAGATTGAAGTAGGGCCCGGGATACCACCTTCTCTTCTTTAATTGTGGCCGAGAACTCCCTCCTGGACTCCCGGCCCAAAGAGTCCTGGAATTTTTCCATGGCCAACCAGGAGCTGAAAGCATAGCGGCTGAGGATTGCTTGCTGGTTCGTGATCCGAAGCTGGAGCCCCTCCCATGGAGTACGACTTCCTACCAAAGAGCTCCAGCTTCTTAGAATCCTTGGCCTTTGGGGTCACACCTTGATGTCCTTGGCACTCACGCTCATTAGTCGCATTGACCACCAATGATCCCGGCATACGGTGTGTATTAAAATGTTCATACCCTTGTGAGGGTAAAAAGTATTTCCTCTCTACCCTCTTCGCTGTAGTGGGTAGGGAAGCAGGGGTCTGCCAGAATGTGGTGGTGCACTGCTTAATAGTATTGATCAGTGGGAGGGCCACCCTGGAAGGGCCCTCCGGAACCAGAATGTCCACCAGGGGATCTACTTCCTGGGACACCTCCTCTGCCTGCAAGCCCATATTCCGGGTCACCCTGTGTAGCAACTCCTGATGCTGCTAGCTATTGTTGGACAGGGATGCAGGAGTTGCCTCCAACAACTACCTCATCCGGTGATGACGATGAAGTGGTGCTGTGGCCTGGGGTTCAGTGCCAGGTGGGGTGCATGGTGTGGTATCGCGCTCCCCTGTGCCAAACCCTCCACTCTAGCCCTCTCCCTCTGCAGCCTCGGACCTGTTGTCTGCTTGGACACTCGCCGAGTGGGTTGGGTGGGATCATGACCTTGATGCCGTCAAATAGAATCAGCATTATTGGTCCCCTTGGGCTTGGTGATATGCCCAGGGTTTCCAGAAGGGCCACTGTGGCGCCTGCCATTGCGGGGGCCGCTGGGGTGGTGGGTCCCGTGGTTCCTGGCAGGAGCTGCGCCGGGGCCTGCTTCTTTCGGAGATCAGAGACTCAGCTTCTGACTCTGAAGACAGCCGCTCACTCTGGGGGGACCAGGATGCTGCTGTGCCCTGCAGTGCCGTGGCTCTGTGTTGAGCAGGGTTCGGTCTAGACAGGGGTGTCGGTTTTCCCCTTGACTGCACCAATGAGGTTGACAGTGCTGGTGGAGTTGAGGTCCTGCTGGGCTGGGTTGATGGGGCTGTCTCCTTAATCAAATCCCTTGTGGCCTCAAACATGTCCAGGGTGGAGGGGAGCTGCTGGTCCTCCTCCAGAATCTCCTGTGTGGGAGAAGGCGCCAGCGCTGGACTCGATGGTACCGGTATCAGTGCCGGAGTCAACGGTGCTACCATCTGTGACAGAGCTGGCCTTGGCTTGCTCACCAGCTCCATCGGTGCCAGGGTTCGAGGCACCATCTCTTTCTAGCCCAAGCCCAAGTGGCCCGCCTGGGGTCCTGCTGGGCTTCTGGGCCCCCCCTCCCAATAGGCGGGTTGACTCTTTTCAGGCCTCCTCTTCTTATGCAGCACTGGAGACACCAACCAGTGCCATTCGGTGCCGGTGATGGTCTTCGATGCCGTGGCTCTCTGGAAGAGTCCTTGGGTGCTGGTCATGTCAGTGCCAGGGGTGCTGTGCACCGAAGACGAAGTGCTGGGGCCCTCGTCCGAGGCACCTGGCGGTTGGAGAGCCTCTTCCATCAGGAGAAGCTTGATTCTTTGTGATGTCTCCTCCTGCTTCTGTTTCAGCTTGAAACTACTACAAAGTTTACAACTCTCACCGAGGTGGGAATCCCCCAGGCACTTCAGGCAGGCTGAGTGCAGGTTGTCCCTAGGTATGGCTTCCTGCAATGGCCGCAGGTCTTGAAGCCTGGCATCATCCCCTCTCTCCGGCCGGGGACTGGGGAAGCGAACTAACTACTATCTAAGGAACTTAGAACTAACACTTAACTGGCTATAGAAAACTATTTACAGGCACTCAAGGGACGCTAGTCCCCACGGGGAATACTTGTGAATCAAGATGAACCGGTTCCAGCAATCGTCACAGGCAGTAAGAAGGAACTGGCAACGGCAGGGCCGGCTGGAGCTTATATAGGGAGTTGCTACAGCGCCACCTGCAGCTCAACAGCCGATCTTGCGAGTACTCTTAGGGGAAAAACCTTCCGGCAGGCTCGTGCACGCAGCACGCAAACACCTAAGTGAAATGCACATGAGCAACCACTCGAAGAAAAACTAGACTAATATGGCTACCCATTTTGACTTTTGAGGGAGTGAGGGATTTAGCCAGTAAGTACAACTTGTTCTCTCAAGAAGAAAATGTAAAAAGAGAGCAGTTTCTTGAGATAAAGAATATGCCTCTTACACTTTTTTCCACCTGTTCTTGAAACAGATGACTAGTGTCCACTGGAAAGATGTGGTTCAAGATTTGGTTCAAATTTCTACTGTAGAAATGGGGCAATGGCTGACTCTAATGGAGATCTTCTTATGATGGTGCTATATATAGAAAGCAAGCTATGAAACTGCATGTTCCTGTGACCTCTTTTTGCTTGTGGTTGATAGTTCAAGACTGACTGTGTGTGTAGTGTGTACATGCGTACATGTGCATGTGCATGCTGTCACACTGCATCTTCTTTGCAAGAAATTCCCAAGGTATCACAACCTTATGATAAGAATGTGATTTCCAAATACCTTGCTTGTACTAACACTTCCCAAATCAGTGATGGAAACAGAGATAAACAGCAATTTTGTGAAGCTGTATTTTAATCTGCACTAAGGATCTTTCTGGGACTAGACATAATGCCTAGGTTTATTGAACACATGAATCCCTACAATGAATCCTGTGTGGACTAGAAATCATAAATAAAAATACCAGAGAAGTTTCTTTTATGTTAACAGTATAACTGATAGAGATGAAATCCCTTTTGAGCCTTAAAAGGTACAGACGGCTGAGTACGCTCACCATACCGGTGACACCAGAAGTACCCAAGTTGCGGGGTGTGTCTTATAAGGGGCACAAGGTAGGATTCGGAGGGGGTGTGGCAGGGCCCTGGCCAGCCCCCCCCCCCCCAGGAGATAGGGAGGAAGCCAATCAGCCCTGCTATACCCCCATCTTTGCTCTGGCCTTATCTCCAGCCAGCCCTGGCTCCTGGTCTCACTGTTACAGACATGGTCCCGTTTCCAGCTCCCAGCCCTACTCCTGGCTGTGGCTCAGGCCCCAGGGCTTCAGCTTGCCTCAGCTGCAACTTCAGCCCCAGTCCCCAGCCCTGCTCCTGGCCAGAGCCAGAGCCACAGTCCGAGCCCCAGGGTTGCAGTTTTGGCCATAGTCCCTGGCTCCTGGCCCCAGCGCTGCATCTCTAGTCTCAGCTCCTGGTCTCAACCATGGCTCCCAACCCTGGCTCTTAGCCCACATTATGTCCCTAGACCATGACTCTGGCCTGGTTTCTGGTCCTGGCTCTGGACTGCAACCTTGGGTAAGGGTGAGGCAACCAAAAAAGTCTGGGGATGACTGGGTTGTTTAGAGATTATAGCTATTTTACAAAGACGTGTGTCTCCAAAAGCTTCTTTCACATGGAGTCCATTAGCTCATGTGTGGAAGGGCTGAGGGAATCACAAAGCCATTTTTTTAAAAGATGGAAAGTACCGTGACAATACCTGATACCAGCTTTATGCCAATATAACTCTATTGATATAATAGATTTCATGGATCTTTCTAGGCCCAAATACACTCTGCTGAGATCAGTGTTAATCAAAATGGCTGGAGGCAATCTACATTTTATCAATGATAGAATCACACAATGATGAAGTAGTGTTTACCTGGTTTGCAAGAACTGGTAGTCTAGGGCAGATCATCAGTGATAACAGTTCAGAATTTACTTAATCAGAATTTCAGGATTTAATGAGGTTAGAGAGAATCATACATCTAACCACAAGATCATACCATCCATCCTCCAGAGACTGAATGGTTTGTTCACTAGTTAAATTTTTTTTTCTAGTTTATGAAGTCTGAAAAAGGTGCTCAGAAGAAAGAATCTAGCAAGCTCCTCATTGATGGCTGGTGCCAGAATACTCCATACAACAGCACTGCCCAGGCACCTTCTATTTTATATTTTGAAAAAAACCTTTTTTTTTTCTTAATTGGATCGCCTTAAAGCAGGCCTTCAAGCATCTGTTTAAAAAAAAGGAAAAAAACAAGTAAAGTAAGCTGCCAATAGCAAATGTACCATCATCCATAAATTGTACATGTGCCAATGTGTTTGGGAAAGAGATTTCCATGGAGACCAAAACTGGGAGCTAGTTATCATGGTTGCAAGGCTAGCTGCACCTCTGTCTCCTTCCTAGTCTCTCTGAGTGCACCCCCTCCTGCCTTTACCGCTCCTGGACTGGAATTCTGCAACTCTCCCACTTTTACACTATGTCCCTGTATATCTACTGTGCGAACCCAGAAGATCCAGCTGGGTTCAGCACCTGCAATTCTTCCCTTCAGGAGTCTGTGTCCAGTGTACACAGTGACCAGACAGCCTTGTTTGCATCAAAGTATCATTCAATTTTGCTTAATTGAAATGAGAGGAATAAAGAAAAAGGCTTTTTAAATTAACATCTATATATGTCTATCTTACACAGAGGCTCACTGTCCCTTGATGACAGCCTAGCCAGACCTGACTTCTTCAGATACTCCAGTGAGTGCCTGTGTCAGTCTGAACAGCTCCCCAACAATCACCTCCCTCTCTCTTGAGTGAATCCCTCTTTAAACTACTGTGGTCCTTTTGATTTTCATGTGTTCCCAGGTCTTTTCCTACCCAACATTGTCTCTTAACAGCCCTGAAGTATTTTACTGAGGAATAGATATTGTCATTGTTTTTCTTTCTGCTTGTCTTCCTTACAGCCTGGTATTAAACTAAATGAATATATTCTTTCAGTAAACATCCCAATAACCAGGTCAACATACAGTATTAATCAATTCTTACAGAGCAGCTCCAGGGCCGTCACCTTAGATATTACTGAGTTACAGTTAAGTTCAGTGTGGTGCACAATAAAGGTCGAAGTTGACAAAATCTGGCTCTGTTGTGTATGGTTGAGTTGCTACCTAATTAGTTACAGAGACTCCTTTACTTCCACCAAGAACACTATCAATGGAGTTACAACAGAAAAGACTAAGGCCATGTCTACACTACAGGCTCTGTTAAGTCTACTTAACAAGGTCGACTTCAAGTCAACTTAAAGTCGACCTTGTTAGGTCAACTTAACAGAGCGTCTACACTTAAAATTGACTTATGTTGACCTTGTTAAGTCAACTTAACAGAGCCTGTAGTGTAGACATACCCGTCCATACTGGCTTTACCTTCAGAGGTGGTGTTATTAAGTTGACTTAAGGAAGCGCTTAAGTCGACTTAATAAGCGCCCAGTGTGGATGCGGCGCAAGTGTAGACGTATCCTAAGTGACTAATACAGATGCTTCCTTGCATGGGTAAGTGGCACAAGTATTAACTAACTACAGAGATCCTGAGCTAACACTTGACTGCAAATATTAAGTTTCTGTAAGGTCAAGAAAATGCCCCCAAGGAATCAAGTGAAAATTATTCAGGGACTTTTTCAAACAAATGTTAGCTTACAAAAGACAGACATTACCTGCCCATCCTAAAAATATTTGTTAGTTAACTAACACAGACTATACTTACAGTGGCATTTATTAAGTATAATATTAAACTTACACATGTATGAAATATATTAAAGTATTATACACTATGGCTGAAATATTCTAAGTTGCCCAAAGGATATGTATGCCCAATTGTGATCAAAATGAATGTGAATTTGGTGTCCAAATCTCGGCTAGGCATGTCAGAAAATCTCAGCCCAGAAGCTCATGGTAGTTAGTGCAAAGGTTTTTAAAAAAATGTTAAGTTAGTGATACTTGGGGGAAGAACAAAATGGCTTGGAATGAGTAATAGAGCTCTCCCTAATGATGTTTCTCTCTCTCAAGTTACAGGACATTTTTATGTTGTGTGTTGTGTTCTTCCTCCTTCGTATTATTGTCTCAGTATCCGTGTGTGCCTCACACTGCAACTTCTCCCCCCAAAAGCCTGAAGAAGCTACACTATGACTTTGGAGGAACTCACACAATGGGATGTTCTTTTCACCGTCTTTTGGATGTGATGTAAAGCTGAGGTCCTGACTAGAGCCGGGGGAACATTTTCAGCCAAAGTTAGGGTGGGGGGGGGGGGGTTGGTGAAAAATGTAGGTTCACCAACACTGAAATGTTTTGCAAATTTGTGTTGGCTTTGCCAACTTGTCTGCATCAGAAGCAAAAAACAAAAATCAAAACAATTCATGTTGACTTTTTAAATGAAACATTTCAATTTTTCAATTCAAATGACTTTTTGTCAGAAATTTTTGTTCAATTTCATTAAAATTATAAAGGACATTCATAATAAAAATGATTTTTAATTTTTGATTTGCAGAAAATTTCAAAAAATGCTTTTGGTCGACTGTAAACAATTTTTATTTTTTATATTTTTCAGAATGGTCAGTGAACCAAAATATTAGTCATTCACACAACTGTAGTCCAGGTCTCTTGTGGTCATTACAGATCCCATGGCAGTTTTTGCAAGGAGCATTTGCCTCAATGTTCGTATCAAATACCAGTTTAATAATTACATCAGGCCTACTGACTAAATTTCACCTGCAGTTCCAACTGGATATAGTATTTGTCATTTCCTGTCTTAAACTTCTGTAAGGCATCGGTATTGCAGATTCAGATGATTACAGACAGATGCTACATACAATAGCTGAGTTGATTGCATTTCATGGGTAGGTGAAACAATTCCTGTAAATTGCTTGTAAAGTGATTTGGGAACCTTTGAGATAAATGACAAAAATATATGGAATTATTATTACCATCAAAATTGTGCAGGGCAAAGATGTGTTTATTTATTGTTAATGGAAAGCTGATTGGGCCTGTCATACTGGAGAAACTGCTGGACTACAGCTTAGTCATAGTAACAGTATAAGCCACTGCTCCTGTAATACTGCCAAGGTCAGTGAACGAGACATGCGGTGATGTGCTGTAGAAATGCTGATTACTCAAGTTAAAAGATGCTTGGGGGCTGGTTTAAGCTATAAAACTTATTTTCTCAAGTTTTCTAAACAATTCTGGAAGAGGAGAACATCTGTAATTTGCTCCTTTTAGGGTCAATGCCATATCTATTTTTCGTTCTCATCTCTTCTTTGAACAAGTCTCCCCCATGTGTGCACCAAACTCAGGAAGACGAAATGCCTTTAGAATTTAAATGGATAAGCTAAATGAAGCAGTTATGCTATAACATCTTGTAACAGTACATTGTATGAAAAGCTGAGACAGACAGAGTTGTAAATGAGATTAGAATGCACACCATTCTTCCATTGTGCCTGCCCTTTGGATAAGCAGTAGATGTCAGCCATTAGTAGTTTAAGTCCTTCAGCTTTCACCATTACTAAAGGCCAGATGCTGTATATTATTCCATGATTAGTACCACAGTTTTCAATAAGACTACTCAAGTAATAAAATACTACTCAATGCGAGTAAGAATGGAGGAATCTAGCCACAATGAATAAATAAATAAATAAATAAATAAATAAATAAAGCCAATGACATTAAAATGCACCATTTCTCAAAAGCCATGTCAATGCCATTAAGGAAACTTTTGAACCAAAATGTAAAACAATTCTGAGTACAGTAGTATCTCACCATAGCATCTGTAAGTATTAAAATCATCTGGGTTAAACAGCATCAATAAACACTGAGTCCTGAATATAGTTCCTGTCAAATGATGGTTTACATTTTCATTCTATATTATCATCAGTGGGAGCAGCATGCATGGATCCGATGGCAGAATTTAGGGTTATGGCTATAACGTCTTGAATGGATATGAAAATGCAACGCTGGTTTAAGCAAAGGCAACTCTATTGGCATCAGTGGAGTTATGTTACTATTGAATTTGGTTGTCCATATACTGTGTGACCTCAATATAGCATCTAGCTTCACAAATAGTGTATGGGAGTAGATTACAAGGCCAAAAGAGATCACTGATCTCTAGTATGCCCTGTGTACCATAGCCAGAGAACTTCTCCGAAATAATTCCTTTTGCATTAGAGTATATATTTAAGAAAGACATGCAATCTTGATTTTAAAATTGCCGGTGATGGAGAATCCACCACCATTCTATGTAAATTGTTCCAATGGTTAATAACCTTCACTGTTAAAAATGTATGCTTTATTTCCAGTCTGAATTTGTCTAACTTCAATTTCCAGTCATTGGATTTTATTATACCATTGACTGATAGAATGAAGAGCCAATTAGCAAGTATTCGTTCCCCGTATAGGTACTTATAGACCGCGATCAAATCACTCCTTAACTTCCTCTTTATTTAACTAAATAGCTTGAGGTCTTTGAGTCTATCATTACAAGGCATCCTAGCCCCTTATAATCCTTTAATCACTCTTATGGCTCTTCTGAGAACCCTCTCCAATTTATCAAAATCTTTCTTTTGAACTGTGCACATCAGAATTGGACATAGAGTTCTTGCACTTGTACCAGTGCTGAACCACAGAGGTAAAATAATCTCTGTACTTCTAATCAAGATTCCCACTTGTGCATCCAGTGATCTTATTCACTCTTTTGGGTATAGCACTGCGTTAGGAACTCGCATTCAGCTGATTATTCACCAGGACTCCCAAATCTTATTCAGAATCACCGCTTCCCAGGATGGAGTCCGAGTTCTTCTAAGTACATTCCACATTATTTGTTCCTAGATGTATCCATTTATATAATGTTTAACCATATTAAAATGCACATTGTTTGCCTGAGCCCAGTTTATCAAGCAATTCAGAGAGCTCTACATCAGTGACCTCTTGTTATCATTATTTAATACTCTCCCAATATGTCAGTCATCTGCAAACTTTATCAGTGATGATTTTATGTTTCAGGTCATTAGGAAAAATGTTAAATAGCATAGGGCCAAGAATAAAACTCTGCAGGGCCCACCTAGAAACACACTCATTCAATGGATTCCCCATTTACAAATTACATTTTGTGACCCATCAGTTAGCTAACTTTTAATCCATTTAATGTGTGCCATGTTAATTTTGTGTCATTCTAGTTTAATAAAAATGCCATGCGGTACCAAGTCAAATGCTTTCTAAAAGTCTAAATATATTACCTCAATACTATGATCTTTATCAATCAAACTTACAATCTCATCAAAAATTTGTACCAAGTTAGTTTGACAAGATCTATTTTCCATAAACCTCATTGATTGGCATTAATTATATTACCTTGCTGTAATTCTTTATTAATGGAGTCCCATATTAGCCACTTCATTATCTTGCCCAATACTGATGTCTGAATAGCAGGCCTATAATTACCTAGGTCACCCCATTTACCCTTTTAAAATTTTAGCAGAACATTATCTTTCAGTCAGTCTTCTGGAACTTCCCCAAAGTTCCAAGACTTACTGAAAAATCAACATTAGTGGTCCAGTAGGCTCCTTAGCCAGCTCTTTAAAACTCTTAAATGCAAGTTATCTGGACATTAGTAGCTGCTTTTTAACATCCTCATGGATTACTAATGGAGGACCCAGAGGGATGATAGAATATTTATTTATAGTTCAGGGAGCTCAGAACTAACCATTATGGCTCTTGCTGGTAGGCATTGTTTACATACAGGCTAGGCAAACTATCAACAATGTAGACATGGTGAAGGATCAAATCACCTGATTTTGCAGTAGGAGCAGTTTAAAGGCCTAAAATACATTGCAATTGATGGATTCAGGGATCAAGGTCTGTAGAGAATAGTAAACATTGTGCCCTCAGTTTTGCAAGCAAATTTATATCAGATATAAATGTATGACAACATATCTCGCCAACTTATGAAGGTCTTCATGGGGTGTGGCTTTGAAATCTGCAGGGTGACATGTATCTTCCAGCAAGTAATACGTATTTACTGTTATCACTGAGCAGCAGCAATAGTAATGTCTCTCCTGAGGGCTATGAAAAAGTCAAAGAGGCTTGAGAATCACCAGGGGCAGTTTTCAGATTAGTTATGTTCCCAGCTTGAGTGGCAGGGAGGCTTCTATGGGGGGCACATGAACAAGTGGCTTTATCACCAAGCTCAGAAACACACACTGAACATTCTGACGTTCACTGGTGCTTTGGCAGTTCAGTTTAGCACACTGATCTCTACACCACTAGGATACCTCTCTTTGGAAAAAAACCATTTTCCGGTGGGATGTCTCCTGGAGCTCCACAGAGAGCATACTTACTGCTGTATTTCTTTATGAGGTGCTGAATCCCCGCCTTGTGTACCAGTCCTGGGCTGGGGGCTGGTGTTGAAGAGTAGTGTCCTCTTCCTCCCCATCCCTTTGGGAGGTTGTGCATCACTGACCAAGTATGGAAGGAATGGTCCTGGAACACAGGAATTGCCGGACTGATTCAGACACAAGGTCCGTCTATGCCATTATCCTGTATCCAACATTGGTGAATATAAGACGTACAAGAACCTTGCAGTAATCTGCCCCCTACATTAGGTCTCATCCTGATCTGTAATAGTTAGGGATTGGCTTATCCCTTCCAAAACGTTAGTTGTCATTAATTATAACTGCATATTCTTGATATACACATACACATCCAATACCTTTTTGTATTTTGCTAAGCTCTGGGCCTCATTGACTTCCTGTGACAATGAGTTCCACAATCACACGCTGTGTGACAAAGTATTCCCTTTTATCGGTTTTGAAGTTGCTACCTTTCAGTTTCATTGAATGTCCCTTGTTCTTATATTATGATACAGAGAAAACAGAAATCCTGATCTACTTTCCCTAGGCCTAGACTATTCATTATTTTATTTATGTTTATCATGTCCCCTCTAATTCATTTTCTTTATAAAATAAACTTTCCCAATCTTTTCAATCTCTCTTGGTATAAGAGTTTTTCCAGACCCGTAGTCACTTGCATTGCCTTCTGGAAACCCCCTGTAGTTCTGCAATATCTATTTAGAAATAGGATGACCAGTACTGTGTACAGTATCCCAAATGAAGTTGCAACCTTGATTTGAATAAAGACTTTATAAAATTCTTCATGATATTCGCCATTCCATTCCTTATATGTCCTAACATTTTGTTTGCTTTTTTTAATAACAGCTGCACATTGAGCGGAGGTCTTCACTGAGCTGTCTACAGTAATCACTAGGTCCCTTTCTTGAGCTTATAACTAACTCCACTTGTTGCCTAGCCCTTATGCAGAGGACAAAAAAGGAGGCTCCTTGGGCCCACTCTCAACACCTTCACCCACACAAGAGCCAGATACAATCTAGTCCAGCTCAAATAATGAAGAGACATTGAACATTTAACACAAAACAAAGTTCCACTAAATGATCAACTACTATTCATTCCTTGTGCTATGACAAAGAAGATTAGAATACCTGAAAGCAATTTTTTTTTACTATTAGCCACAATGTCTTTCCTATCTACAAAACACTTATCTAATAAGAATGAAGTAGTGCCTCTAAACCCCTGCTTATTCAGGTTAAAAATCAGATATAACATTATATGGCTAGAACGTCAATGCTTGGACGATCCACTCAATTCAGTTCAGTTACACAGTGCTTTATTCTGTTTTCAGTTACCTCAGTATGAATCAGAAGTACAGTACAGCAGTGTGAGAAATATCAGAATAAGGCCCATAATAAAATCTAACTGTATTCTGAAGCCTTCCCCCCACACATGCGTAGATACACTATAGAGACAGGGAAAAGGCCAATTTAAAGAGAGCAGTGTTGAGTACATGATTCACTTCTGTTGTGATCTGAGCAAGGCTTTTCAGAAGCAATGCAGGATTCCTGCTTTCACTTGCTATTATAATGGATAGACAGTGTAACTAAGCTGAACAGAAGAGGAAGGAGGAGGAAAGACTGGAAATAATTAAGGACTAACAGAAGAGCATGAACAAAATCAGACTCTCTTCTTCTGACTAAAATGCCTATAAATAAGAAAATATAGCGTGTCTACAAAAGATCTGAAAAAATAATTAAATGAGTGCAGTTTTAAACATGGCACGTGATAGGAATTAATAGTGGAAATTTTCCTAAGCTTTCGGACACAAATGGGCAGCTGCATTCTCCAAAAGGGATTGGCACATATTTGGGGGCCTCAGTGGACCTTTAGGACAGGTTATTAGTTGTACCTAAATTCACTGAGTGCCCTTAGAACTGGGGTCTAGCGTATGGTTAAAGGGCTGGCTGCTCAATTAGGATATACAGAAGCACTCAAAGGCCCCCATGTGTTCAGCCAGATGCTTCTGATTATTTGTGTCAGGGGCATGAGTAAACCGGCAGGCACAGATTAAGCTACTCAGGCTTAATTCAGGCTCATTCATTGACTGCTCCGCACATCATTCCCTCCCTCCTCACCAAAATAATGGATATTAACAGCACTAATGTATACAGGGCTCTGTTGCTTGTGCTGAAGGGGGAGCACTGTGCTTCTGAGTGGTGAGAACACTGGGGATATATCTACACTTATACCTTAAGTCGACTTAATGATGCTTAAGTCGACCTACAGAACGCTGCGTCTACACTGGACGCTTCCTTAAGTCGACTTAATAACTCTACCTCTGAAGGTCAACCTAACACCTAAGTCGACCTTGTTAGATCGACTTAAAGCTGGTGTGGACGGGAAATAGCCCTAAGTCGACCTAATAGGAGTTGGGCTGGAGAGCAGGGGAGAGATGGGGCTGGGGAGAAGGGGAGAGCCGTGACTGGAGAGAAGGGGGAGAGCTGCAGTCGGGGAGAAGGGAGCCACGGCCAGGGGCTCAGGCTGGGGAGAAGGAAGGGACACAGCGGGGATCAGGCTGTGTGAGGTGCATGGGGGTGCGGCAACCCCTGTGCTGTCACGCACCCACAGCTTAGAGGGAACATAGCTTCAGGCCCACAAAACACTCCTCCATCAACCTAGCACCTGCCAGTGTGGACACAGGCAGTCGACTGGAGTGTTTAGTGTGGACACTCTAAGCCGACTTAACAAGGTTGACTTTAAGTCGACCTTGTTAAGTTGACTTAACAGAGCCTGTAGTGTAGACGTAGCCTGGGAGATGTCACTGTAGCAAGTCCGGGGCTAGGTCAAGTTCTAGAGATTCTCCGGGTGGGGAAGAGATTATTTTATTTTGTGCCACTGGCTAGTATGTATCTACAAAGGAAAAGTCCATTTGGATTTTGATTTCAGTGCATTTTCATGGTTGAAAACTGGATTTGATGGGAGAAAGATTATGTCTTCACCAGGCCATGAACCTGTGTTTATTGATGCAACAGGAGGGAGGGAGTGATGGGGGAGCTGTGCCTGTGGTAACGGCAGGTCCAGCAACTTACCGATGATGTGCAGACAGAATATTGCAGGTTCTGGAATCAACCTTAAGTACGGTGCCTTTGAAGACTGTGTATTAACATGAGAAATTGATGTGCAACCAGCAACACACCAGTTAATGCAAAGGGAGGGAGCTAGACTTTTGTGTATAGTCCAGGGGTCGGCAACCTTTGCTGGCCCCTGTGCCAGCCCCGCCCACCGCACCCTCAGCAGGTGCCAGGGGCGGGGCCCAAAAGGGGGCAGGGCCAGGCTTCAGGTGCCCTGCCGGCCCAACAGCTGGGGGGCTGCCTCCGGTTCCCTGCCCCAGAGCCGGCTCCCGTCCGCAGGGGTGGCGCGGGGCTGTTGGTCCCGCCTCCTGCTGGACAGCAGGAGGGGAGGGGAGCGGAGCAGAGTGGGTCACATCACCCCGGCCCGCCCAGAGCCGCGCCACTGCTGGCAGGGCAGAGCTGGCCCCGGCCATGGCCAGCAAGAGGGCGAGTCGGCTCGGCCCACCCGGAGCCGCTGCTGCCAACGGGAGCCGGGGCCAGGAACCAGAGGCCACCTGCTGGCAGCAGCAGCTCTGGTTGGGCTGAGCTGATCTGCCCTCTTGCTGGCCATGGCTGGGGCTGGCTCTGCCCTACCGGCAGCGGTGCAGCTCTGGGCGGGCGGGGCGATGCGATGCAACCCACTCCCCTCCCCGCCCCTCCCACCATCCAGCAGGGGGCGGGGCCAGCAAGGGCCCTCAACTGCATGCCACAGCTGCTGGCTGCATGGTTTGTGGGGCCAGCGGGGGAGCCTGAGCGGCGCCGTGTGCCGCTCAGGCTTGGCCCGCGTGCCACCTCTGGCATACGTGCCGGGGGTTGCCGACCCCTGGTCTAGTCTGTAGTATCTTACTGGTTAGATAGACTGACCCAAATGTACTCAAGAGAAGAACTGTTCTCTCAGGAAACGTGTACTAGACTCTTACTTCAAGTTAATTGATTACCAGTTAACTTAAGATACTTAGCCCATTTCTGAAGACTTGTGTAGACACTGTCTGTCTGTCTGTTTGACTCACACTACAAACATTCACCCTACCATAAAGACAAAACACATGTAGCTTGGAACAAATATATGGAGAGGTCCACATTAGCATAGCCAAAGATTTTAAAACCCAGATCCAGACAGTGATTTAGGTTCCTAACCTCCATTAAAATCAATGGAAATTAGGATCCTTAAATACCTTTGTGAATCTGGAGCAAAGGACCTTGAGTTAATCAGGAAGCAAGTGAGAGGAGGTTAAGAAAAAAAATCTAGTGTTGATAAGTTAGAATGAATAATAGTGAATTATCTCCTGGTGATTTCCTAGTTAAGAGCAGTGACTAACTATCCAACCACATTGGCTTCTGCATGACCCCGTGGAGATCTGGCTTCCGCAGTGTCCTCATCCCTTTTAAAGCACTCAGTATATTCTCTGCTGAGACAATAGGTAGGATGAATCTGAGTGGTGTTGAAGAAGCCTGGTGAGGACAGAGCTTGGGAAGATGGGCTATTTGAAACGGTGTATCTGCTGATTCCAGTTCCAGCTTTACCACTCTCTTCCTCTGCACATACCTGAGTCCCATTACCAGAAGATCCTTGAGTGAATGAGCCGAGTGACCCTCCAGGGGATAAGATGGACAAGCCAAAGAGCCTGGGAAATAAGAACCCAGAAGTCGGCGGAGATGAACCATCACATCTCTACAAAACTGCTCAGAACTAAGCAGTGAGAGAGATACCAGTGGGATTTTGGCCTCATAGCTCTAACACATGCAGTGCGAGGGCTGGATCATTAAAACATGTCAGTGCTGAGTCTGCTTAATGGGAAGTCAAACAGCAATTCATGGTGAACAATGTTCACACTGGAGGAGCAAGCCATTGGCAAGAGCCCCCTAAAAAAGAAGTTGTTGATGCGGGGACTGTCTGTCCAGTGCACTGGCACCGAATGAAGGATGGGAGATATTCATTTGCTGTCTACCTGGCCATTTTGCAAGGGTTCTTGGATGGTGCACATGGGGATGCCCTGAGTGAGTGCTTTGTCCTGTGCAGTGAATACAAGGTCATTGGTTTGCTCTTCTTGCCGGGTTGCCAGGTGTCAAGTCATCTTCTGTGCAGCTCTGTGCTATGAGTCTCTTCCCTTTTGTTAACGCCTTCCAGCTGCCCCCAGCTCTCCTGTATTGATCTTACTAGGGATCTGACCCCACAGCTTGGGCTGCAAAGCTCTCTGAGACAGGGAGCCAGCATCTCATTAGTATGTAGGCTTACCTACAGCATCAAGCATCTATAAAATTAGATTTTCTTTTGCCCCCTCTGTTTGTCTGCCCTTCTCCGTGTTACCACTGGACCCTGCTCCTACCCCATGCTTAGGACTGCCCTGGTTTTATTCTTGACCCTGTCCAGCTGCCTTAACCAAAACATTCAGTCTGTCATCACTGTAAACCCTCCCTTTGTATGCTGTGCACCTCTGCATGAGCAGACCTCATTATTATATGGTACTAGGCATCTACATATGCAAATCAGGTTAATGAGAGCAGAACTGTAGAGGATGGCTCTTCAGAGGTATTTGCATATCTAGCTTTAAAAATACCATGCATATTTGAGTTCTGTTCCCTTAGCTGAGCAGCCAGGACCCAGTACCACTGGCTGTGTATCTTCAGTGGTGATTATATTTGCATATCCCAGAGCAGTGGCCTCTCTCTGAGCTGTCTTTCATTTGAAAAAGGTTAGTAGTAGTATAACATGGTCTCATGCAGCAGCTAAATGAGGGGCAGTTGTGTCTCAACCCTTTCAAGAGCAACGTGGGGGCAGGTATGTGAAATTCAGCAGGAACAGTAGGATCTCTTACTATACTATCTATCACCACACAACGTGCCATGTGCTGGCTGAGGATAATAAAATAAGGGATAAGGACAGCATGGATCTCTGGTGGTAAATCAGAGCCCTGATGCATTCTGTGATAAGGTACCACCAAATATACCATGTTTACTCTCTGGCTCTCCAGGCCACAAACACACAAAATAAAGAGGTCTCTTTTGTTTATTGATGTGGTCTTTCATTTTTAATTGAAAAGGGTGGAAATCTGCTTCAGTAGCCCCTGGTATGGTGACAGTCCTCTCCTGCAACTACTCTCAGCAGGCCTAATAAGACTGATGTGACGAATTGTCCATGCGCATCCAAAAAGTGTTTGCAGTTGTGATATTTCCTAGGTCTATGTTGGTTCTTCGTGTTCCCCAACTGTCATAGAAGAAGCCCTGCTCGTCTTCCCGCGGAGTACTTGGCTGCAAGAGGAGTGTGGGACCACTTTTGCATTTAGTAACAATTAGGCATGGCAGTAGATCAGTAGTATAATCAGTAAGACTTTTAAAAACATCTTAGTCTCAGTATGCAGTTAGTGTCAGAGGACCCAGGCAGGTTTGGCACCTACAACAGGGCCAGACCTTCACAACTTCAGCAACACTCACCCCAAGAATTCCTTTCAATTTAAAAACAAGCAGAAGTAGGCATTCACATTTCCTGCCCCCAAACTATCATATTTGGAAACTAAGTGAAACACTTCAGCATTTTAGTCCTAACTTAGGGCTGATTTTTTTCCTTCTCCATACTACAGTTCTGCCCTCCTGACTTATGAAAAAAGGAGAGGCACAACTTCTGACTGCTAAGAATTCCACATATGGGGCTAATGGAAGTTGATCTTTTACACTCTGTTACACTTTTGAATACAAATGTTTGAACAGAAGTCAGATAGTCTTTATTGTATTTGTTGTTATTGCAGATGTCTCTATCTCGATACGCTTACTCCTTCCATTAGCTCATATTTAACGGTCATACTTCAGTGTTTCTGTCATCAAAATTTATTGCCTCATACACTGGGAGATTAGAAGCAAAGTATTATGTTTAGGGAATGATGGCATAGGAAGTATCCTGTTTTACACAGGCAATAACCCAAAAGTGGCTGAACTAGAAGGGCAAAGAGAACTAGATCATTGCTAGGAAAATGGAGCACCCCTTATTACGATCATTATATTGGAAGTATTAACATGGTTCTTCTTTTAAGTCATACAGATAGTTTCTAGCTCTTTCCTCTCAAATCACTAGTGTATCCCCACAGCTCTGTTTAAAATCCAATGGGTTTTCATCCACGTCAGCAGCACCATCCCCACTGCATACCCAATTCAGGAAAGTATTAAGAATAATAAATTTGCTTGCTTCCACTCTTCCGCTCCTCTCTCACTACTGCTGTTCCCTAGCACTGAACCAAATTCAAAACGCCAAGCAGATCTGATTGCACAACTCATCTAATTCTTTATAATATAGGAAAGACTACAGAGGGGCTTCTGCTCACACAAAACAATTAGTTTTTATAATGTGATGTTCTTTAAGTCTCAGTATCTAACTTCATGTTTTTCAGCATACTTTTTCAAGTTTTATGTTTGATTGAAAACCAAGAAAAATTTGTTATACAGATCCAAGGTCAAAAGGACCCATTTTGATCATCTAATCTGATCTCATGGGTAAAACAGGCCATTGAATTTCCCTGAAATAATTCCTAGAGCATATCTTTCAGAAAGGCATCCAATCTTGATTAAAAGATTCTGGGAAAGCAAATTAGAGAGAAAGTTGAAGGGAAACTAAACTCATTTGGTGGCATCAGTTTTCACTGTATTCTGTATTGTGTATGAGTGCTTCAAGATTCTGTGTATGGGTGAGTTTTATTAGAAACCAATTCTCCATAGTGACCTCTGGAGGCCTAGTCCTATCCAAAAGCTATCCAGGTGCCAGAATGAAAAAGGAAACTCATTATATAGAGATGCACTTCTGAAGTATGAGCCAAACACAGTGAATGTAACATATTCTTACAAGAAATGAAGGACACTTGTGTATATTGTTTTTTCTTTATCTTCCATATTTATTTCCCTATTTTCTTTTACTTGTTACTGTTTATTTCTCTCTTGCTCCAGTTCTTGTCTCCCCTATATTATTCCTTTTCTTTCTCCCTCTACCCTCTTAACATCCTGTCCCTCCAATAGACTACAATAGACTAACACGGCTACCCCTTTGGAATTTGTCCCTCCAATGTCTCTCTTCTACTTCCTAACTCTCATCTCATTATTGCCTTTCCTTCTTTCTTTGATACCTATTCTTTTCCATCATTTTAGTTCCTCTTCCTTCGATTCCCCTCTCTTCCCCCTTGTGTCCAAAGTTAACTCTCTGCCTCTGATTTAGATTGGCACATGTTCAAATAACTTACTAACATAACTATGAGCAGCAGAAGCAAAGGGAAATGAACAACTTTTGTATTGTGTTAGCCAGAATTAATTAGTATTGTTACTAAATTCTGTCTGTACAAAAAGTACCATCACTTATGTATCTGGAGTAATTATGAGTTTCTCTCATTCTTAGCTGGTAGACCCATAAACGTAAAGCAACCTGATTAAAAATGAAAGGATTTCAACAATTATGAAATAGAACATGCAATAAAGGCCAACATAAAGCCATTATTCTGTGTTTATAATGGTACTGATTCTTAATCGCATTTGCTCATTCAACATAAAATGATGCTCTTTTAAAACAACTTAGGTACAAGGAGAACGCTTTTACAGTTAATCATATACCAGCCCTACAAAGAATTACAATATCAATCTAAACTGGCATGCAAGCTTAAATTTACACTGTGAGCAAGACACTCACTTGCCCTTTAACACCAAGAATCATAACCCCATGATTACTGCACGGACATGCACAATCCCAGGAATCAATTAATGTTACAGTATTATATTTATTATCAAATCCAGTTGCTTTTGCAATTAACCCAATATGACATCTGTATGGAAGATTTAAATAAAAAGCTTCACCTTACACAGAGTAAATCAATAAAGTGAAAATGCAGGCGCTGACAACACTTACAATTTGGCCTGTTACTACAACATCCGATTTCTTTGAATTGAAGGTATTTATACCTCCACTGAATCACGGCTGATATTCAAGTACCGCTAACGGCCATGATGCACAAAAGTACAGCATCTAAACCAGAAATGACTAGTGTACACCACAGCTGGCTATAGCTATTGGGAAGACCTTAAAAAGCAATTTCTCCTTCAAGAGCATGTCTGGCAGTCTAGTACATATAAGTGGATCCTTCTCCTTTAAGACAAAGAAGGACCCACTCACATGCTCTAATGCAAGACATAGTGGTCCTGAGCAGAGAAATTTAAGGACTAAAAGATACGTTTCACGGTATTGGCTAAATATAAGATGTGCCAATTATAACATCCTTCTGACTTTTATAAAATAAAAACTGGTTTCAGCTTTGTTTTTTCTCGTTAAAGGTGAATGAGTTGATGAAGATAATGCAATTCATAGAAATGAACAAGTTAGTCTCTTTATTTAAAATAATAAAAACCCAAAATACAACTGGTTATCCCAGATACAATATCATTATCCTCCTGGACAATGAGACAGTTATAGGATTGGGTTCTACAGGGAACATTTAGCTGTACCTGAATAAATTGGTCTTTTAGAAATCTGAATGAGAGGGGAAAAGTTTCTTACTTCTAATAGTTGGAGACATGTTTGATAAAATAAGTTTATGGAACTCAGGTTAAGTATGGCTTAAAATGTAGGTTCAGAATCAAATAAGTCATTACAGAATCTAAGTATAACAGAAATGTTTTAATGTAAAAAAAATTCTAAAGGAAACTATTTTTATTAGGAAATGAACCTTCTCCTGTACTGCCTGCAAAACAAGTTCTGCAGATTGCTGTTGCATGAGAAGCTGAACAAGATACAGATTATAAATATACGTGAAACTCACTAATGTCTTTTTACTGTCCAACCCAAGAGAAACTCAAAACAGCAATATGGCCCAACTCTCAGAGTTTGGGAATTGTGGGAAATATATACACACAGTGTTTAACATATTCTGAGTTTAAGGTATTAGAACAGGGGTCCTCAAACTACGGCCCGCGCCCGCCAAGGTCATTTACCCGGCCCCCGCCCCTGCTGCGGCTGCGAGCAGCGCTGCATCCAGTTCCCCCAGGGCGGAACAGGCAGGCTCAGGGCTGGGGCCAGATGCGTCGTTGTCGTCGGGCTGGCAGGGCGCCAGCCCCGGGTAGAAAATCCTGAGCCCCGAATCTATTTTCCCCAGCAGGCACATGCGCACCCAGGCGGAACGCTGCGTTCCACCCAGGGGCCCCAGCAAAGCCACAGACTCCTGCTGCGGCCAGGCTGGGGAGATTCAAATCTCCCACCCTGAGCATGCTCAGACAGAGCGCGCTCAGGGTGGGAGCGGCCTGGCCCAGAAGCAGGTCTGCCGGCCGTCCCTGCAGCTCCGAGCCTCCGGCCAGGTAAAGGGGCTGGGAAAGGGTTGGGGGGAGGCCTGGAGAGGGGTGGAGGGGACAAGGAGACTGGCTGGGGGCTGGGTAGTGGTGGAGGGGACTATGCACGGCAGGAGTGGGGACTTCGTGGGGGGCTGGGGAGGGATGGATGGAGTTAGAGGCCTGTGGAGGGGGCATGGGGAGGAGACTGGGTAGGGGCTGGGTAGCAGTGGAGAGGACTATGGAAAGCTGGAGGGGGACTGGGTGGGGAGCTGGGGAGGGATGGATGGAGTTAGAGGCCTGGAGAGGGGTGGACGGGACATGGGGACAAGGAGACTGGTGGGGGCTGGGGAGGGGTGGAGGGGATTATGGATGGCTGGAGGGGGACTAGGTGGGGGGCTGGGGAGGGGTGGAGGGGATTATGGATGGCTGGAGAGGGATGGAGGAGGTTGGGGGATGAGTGGGGGTTAGGGACAGAGGGGCCTGGGGAGGTGTGGAGGGGGTTTGGGGGCTGAAGGGGGGTGGAGTGAAGATGGGGGAAGCTGGGGAGTTAGGAGGGCTGGAGTGGGGGTTTGGGGGCAGGGGTGGGCTGGGGGCCACAGCCCTGGATCTTTTTGCTATCCAGCAACGCCCCTGGCTGGGGCATGTGTGCGCACCTGCCTGCTTGCCCCATGCGGCCGGGGCAGGCTCCCGGGCTCCCACCTGCCGGCCGCCTCGATTTCCCGGCCCGGGGCTGGGATCGGCTCCGCTCCGCCGACAGCCTCGGCCTCCCGGCACAGGGCCAGGATCGGTCTCCGGTGCCGGGGTCTGCTCTGCTCTCCCGGGGCCACGTTCGGGTCCCCGCCGCCAGCGGCCTAGGCTTTTCTTTCTTTCTTTCTCTTTCTCTTCCCTTCCTTTTTCTTTCTTTCCTTCCTTCTCTTCTTTGCCTTCCTTTCTCTTCCCTTCCTTCTCTTCTTTGCCTTCCTTTTTCTTTCTCTTCTTTCCTTCTTTCTCTTCCTTCCTGCCTCCTTCTTTCTCTTCCTTCTTTCCCTCCCTCCGCCTTTCTTTTCCTACCTTCTCTCTTTTCTTCCTTTCTCTTTTTTCTTTTTCTCTTCTTTGTCTTCCTCTTCCTTTCCTTCCTTTCTTTTTTTTTCTTTTTCTCTTCTTTGTCTTCCTCTACCTTCCTTCCTGCTCTTTCTTTCTTTGCTTCCTTCCTTTCTTTCTCTTACTTTTTTCTTTTTCTCCTCCTTCCTTCTCTTTTTTCTCTCTTCCTTCTTTTTTAAAAAGCTTTTTAAAAATTAATTTTAAATAAAAACCTTTCTAAAAATTAAATTTCAATTCAAAATTCATTCAAATTCAATTAATTAAACACAATTAATTAATTCTATTTACAATCACTTTAACTTCAATTAATGCCTATAATTTCTGTCGTGTGAGTTTGCACAAAAATTTTATTCAGAAAAAGTTTTGCACACGGCTTGAAAATTTTGCACACAAGCCGCCAAACCTAGAGGCAACATTGGTTACTAGTTGCCTACACAACAGCAGGCCAGCAGGCTAAAAATCGGTCAGTCCCACACTCTGGGCCTGGCCGGAGCCCCACAGCACCAACAAAAAGTGTGTGGATTCATTACCGCCTGCCACCCAGTACCCAGAAACACAGGCCAGCAGCAGACGTGATAGCTACGCGTCCATGTTTTTTTTCAAACTATAGTACGGCCCCCCAACAGTCTAAGGGACCGTGAACTGGCCCCCTGTTTAAAAAGTTTGAGGACCCCTGTATTAGAATCTTCAGATTTAACATTTGATTAATGAAATAGGCCCTGATCCTGCACCACTGAAATTAATGGAAGTTTAGTTTTTGTCATTGCCTTCAATAATTGCAGGAGGAGGCCTTAAGAAGCATTATTTCCCCCCCCCCCCCCAACCTCCTTTCTGCAAGATCTTTGTGATCCAAGACATTTTAGTTGTGCTGATGTGTGTGTTTTATCTCACATTCTGCTATTTCTCATAATACTTCATGAAATCTTAAATCATGTTAAAATGTACAAATAAAAATTCAAATCCACATCTGGACTTTTCCAAAACTGGAGACATTGGTTTGGTTTATTAATAAGTGAGGACTCAACAACCAAAGAGTCTGAATCCATATGAAAACTCCCCAAAGATCTTAGATATTCAAGTATGGGGTTTTGGGTCAACCCTATATCTTTAGTAAAAAGGTACCCTAAAGAGTGAAAAGTACATTTCATCTTAAAAAATTATTTTTACCCAAGATGTTGTTGTAACATAAGTAAAGACGTTTCTTATTGAAATCATCATCTTTTAACATGACAGAGTCCCTTTTAAATAGAGTGACCTCCAATCCCCCCTTTTTATGAGCTCTGTTTTTTTGCATACACATTTTTATCTGTTGAGCTCAAGCTCTTAAAAAAAAATACATAAAAGCAGCCTCTTTCTTTTAAGCACAGTTGTTCTTATCCATGCTAAGTGCAAACCCTTGTTAACACTGGATTAGTTAACATGTTTTCTAGCATGATTTTTTTCTCAGTGTGGACAAAGCCTCTGAAAAGCAGGGCTGCAACAGGAGAGCTCTCAAATGAAACAGAATTCCTGAGAAACTCAAAGGACCTACAAGCTACATCTTTGGAAATTTCTGCTATGGCAGCAAGGGAGTGAACTCTTACCATAAAACTAGCTGACCTGTTAAAAAGAAGAAATTGCGAACAGATAAACAAGGAGGTTCAAGAGAGTGGGAAATATAAATGCAATGGCAGAGAGCTCCAGGTGGTCAGCAGACCGATGCTTCAAACTGCTTATGTCAGCAGAGCACATAGGAACATCCTCCCTCTCCAACCCCATTGAAACCAAGTGCTGAAAGATGGAAAGAAAGTATCTTTGCTCTGGCTGTGACAGCAAGACTGACGAAGTGGGATTTTCTCCCATGAAAGCTCATGTGATAAATAAATTTGTTAGTCTTTAAAAGTGCCACAGGACTCCTTGTTTGTTTGGCAAGACTGAGGAGACAGCATTGTAAGGGGGAGACATGCTTCCTGTATGGAAAAAATAGTGAAAATTCATTCAACAGAGATAGAATTGCAGATGTAAAAATATAATGGGTTATGTGATGATGATGGGGAACTAAGAATAAACATAGAGTTTACCTGTTTAAATAACAGTCTTCTCTGGTGCACAGTAAGCATATTCTGTATGGCTGGGTCAAAGAAACACAGAGGTCAAAAAGTTCCTGAAGATCTCCCCTATTACAAACAGTAGAAAGGGCTGAAGCCTACTGAAAATAACTAGGGAAAATGCAGTCTCTCATTTTATCACACATCCTTGTATCAAAGCAATAGTAAATGTTTTGCATAAATGTATTAAGTGCATACACTTTGGCACTAAAATGACTCTATACAGAAGCACAAAAAGATCAAAACCACATCGACATTACACAAAAAAAGGGGGGAGCTGCAGGGAAGTATAATTTAATAAAGACAGACAACCTTCTATATAGCATTTAGAACAGCAAAATAGTTTGGTTAGCACTAAAAATACATCCGCTACATCTTTATAAGGAGCAAAACAAGGACTTATTTAAATTGTGCAAATCTGTTTGTACTCATCTCATATGCTATACTGCAAACTCCATTGTGAGTCAGGCATCAGAAAATAATGAGACTTTAAAAATCATAATATATTGGGGGGGGGGGTGTTTTGTTTTAAGATTCTAAGCCCATGAGTTTAATACTTAAGTCACATGTTCAAGTTTCCTCTGAAACAATTAGGGCCAGCCAGAAACATTTTTTTCTTTCAAATGAAAGCTGAGATTCTCACATATTCATTTTATTCCAGAAGCTGAAGCTTAAAAACAACAACAAATCGCCAAACACAATTAGAATCACAATAAAATCATGGGAGTTGGCCACACCAGGCCATTACCTCTTATAAGCACAAAAGACAGCATCCTGAGAGATGCTGAGTGGCCTTATCTGAAGTCAGCAGGAGTTCAGCTCTTTTATATATTTTTTTTAAATCCACAGTTTATGGCATCCAAATATCAACATCTCTGTTCTCTTTCTCTAGAGATATACATGTATCATTTTTAAAACTTACATTGATTGCATCTTTCAATCCAGGGTCTTAAAACAATTTAAGTAGGTGGATAAAATGATCCCAGCTTTACAGATAGGTGATGTCACTTGCCCGAAGTCACACAACCAGTCTCAATGACCTCAGAGAATTGCAACAATCTTGTGACACTTTTAAAGACTAACAGATTTGGACTCTGTTGTTTTTCTGCAATAGACTAACACAGCTATCCCTTTGGAACTGAGAGAATAGGACACACAGCTTCTGACTGCCCCCATCACCTAGCACTGTCTCTCCTAGCACTAGATGTCTTTTAACAGGTGCCCTATCTCTGGATAAAAACAGACCATCCGATTATATGTTTAAGATGGTTTAGTGTCCTTTCTGGCAGTCTCAGATCAGCCTTGTTTAGGAGGAAGAAGAGTGGACACAGCTGTCGTGACTTCACTATCAGCAGGCAGAGTGAGGACGGTTCCCCTCTTGTGCAGAAGCAATCCTGACTGTGAAGGACTGAATAGAAGTTCATGGCTCTGAGTAAGTGCTCACTTCTTCAAGCTGTTATGGGTGTGCAGGGGAAGGCATAATTTGTTACTGATTTTAACCAAGGTGGGTTTATTTGTTTTTTAAATCCAAGCTTCCCTCCCCACAGCTCAGTGAAGAAGTTTCACTGAGTGAGTAATTCTCCGCTTCACGCCAAGAGAGCAGAGCAGCCCAGTCCTACGCTCCGTGTGCCGGCGATATCCAGCCCGGGCTTTGCGCGCTGCCGGGCTGCTCCCCAGTTCAATCTATTTCTCTGCTGCAGCCCGGCGAGTGAGTGAGGTTGAATCACAGGATCAGTGGATCCTTACACCATTAACTCACATGCACAGATCAAGAGCCTAGGAGGAGTCAGGAGCACCCACTCATCCCTTCCCCTCCAAAAAGGCCAGAGCTCTCTCCCAGACCCTGTGCATTTCCAAAACAGTCCTGCCCTGGCAGTCAAAAGGAAAAGGAGGGCACCCCGTGAGAGCTGGAAACAGGGACTATTTTCTCTTACTGTGTCCTCTCCTAGCATGGTGTAATGAACAACATTCCTAGGTTGAAGCCTTCTCTCTGCTCTGTGCCTATTAGCTGTTCCAGGTCCCTCCCTCTGCCGCTTGTTTTCCGCCCTAATAAAGATCATACGGCAAATAAGCATTTTAAACCCCTTACAAAGTGACTAGGAGTTGACCAAGTTAAGTGTTTAAGCCCCAAGATTTGCAACGATGCGTGTTTGGCACTGTTAACGTTATTGTTTCCCCTTCAAAGTGCCAAGAGGCAGGGGGTGGGGGATCTGCCTGCAATTGCTCCACATGCATCAATAGTTGTCAGCAAAATCAAACTGACGTCATCTTTGGGTAAAAAGATCTGTCTCTTTTGTTCTCATTCCCTCCCCTCAACCCCCCCAGCCCCCAGTTTCAAATCAAAAGCAAGAACATTTGCAAAAAATAAAAATGAAACCATCAGAATTCTCCCTCCCTCCCCCCACCACTTTAATTGCACTGCAAAAGGAGAGCCTGCATTCAAGATCTTGCCTGGGCTGTGCTAAATTTTAATGACTGCATCAAGCCTTTTGATCTCTCTGAGTCAGTTGGGTTCAGTTGTGCCGGAAGGTTAGTTGCATATCCTGGCTGATCTGAAATTCGATCGGCAGAGGGGGCAAAGAGAAAGAAAAGCATTTTAATGGGAATCAAGAGAGGATCATAGGGTCCTGGAAGGAAATACGGGTGGATTAAAAATGCTATGTGATTTTTTTTTTAAATGTACACGCCTCGTTTTAAAAAAAATAAAAACCACAAGCAAGTACCCGGCAAAACAGCGAGCGAGAGAGAAAGAGACTGGCTTTCCAAATCACTCTGCGTGTTTTGGGTTCAAAAGATAAGGGAGGCAGTCAGCAAAGAGTTTGTGCAATGCTTCGAACTACAGCGCGCAAATTTAAAGCAGTCAGCTACAAACGACATCATAATTCCTTATTGCAAATAAATTTCTTCTGCTACACAGTTTACTCGTGCATTATTAAACAAAAACAAAAACAACTTGCTCCCCACCCCTCACCTCCAAGCCGCTGGCGTCCATGGTAACTGACACAAGGGGGAAACCTTGTTTTGTTCCACTCACATATTTTCAGTTAAACTTTTTCTGAGCACCATTTTTGCCATTATTTAGAAAATATTGGGCTGAATGATGTTATATAAATTGCCTGACTGTATGAAAAAGCAGGAATTAAAATGATCCTTAAATTGTTAGAAAGAGCTAAGTCACCTGTTACATGGATTTGCTTTACCTGCCTGTACATTAAAATAAAAACTAACCCCTGATTATATTTTTGTGTTTGTGTAGAAGGGTGTATGGGCACAAACACACATTCTGGCTGCAGTGGAAAATAACGCTAGAAAAAATTGTTGCCCAGAATGTTGAAAAGTGACTAATAGTGGTATATAATGTCTGAAGTCACGTAGAGGGCATTGTTGTCCAATGGAGGTCACAATTTCATCCCAAGGGAAAGGTTTCCTATAAGCAAAATGTATTTGTCTGGATATGGTTTATTATAAGCTTTTGTCCCTTCATTCTACTTACCCTCTGCTAAGACTCGCCTAGTTTAACTCAGAAAAAGGAGTATTAATTATTTGTATTACATTGTGCTAGCATGTTTGTAATTCATACACACATGAAGAGACAGTCCTACAATCTAAAGAGACAAGACAAACAGAGGATATGAGGGGGATAGAAGGGAGGGGATGTGTCCAAAGTCACACAGCAGCAATTCCATTCTTTCCTGACTCCTTGGCCAGTGCCATATCCACTAGACCACAGTGCTTTACCTAGTCTTTTGAGCATCTCATAGCCCAGCTGCAGCTGTGATTGTGACATCCAGCCTGGATAACTATAGCAGAGCATTTCCCTCAAACTACAGGTTTTGTCTATCCACTTAATCATTCATTCTTACCAAGAATGTTATCAGGGATATCTCTTGGTGTTTCTGGTGGTGATTACAAACATTTGTTTTTACTTTTAATTTCCTTCCATTTCTCTTAAGTATTTATTGACTAAATTTAAAGACCTCCAATTACTTTAGAGGCTGCATTTTTTCCTCCACTCAGGTTTGTTAAATTTATCCCCACTCCCCAAACAATGGTTATCTGTACATCAGTTAATCTTTACTTTTAGTGATCTTTGGAGAGAATTAGTGACAGGAAGGATACTGTTAGATACCATGTAGTCAAGTTCCAAAGGGGTAGCTGTGTTAGTCTATTGCAGAAAAACAAGAGAGTCCTGTGGCACTTTTAAAGACTAACAGATTTATTTATCACATGAACTTTCGTGGGAGGATTTAGATACCATGGCACACAATGCCATGTTGTTAGATACCATGGCACACAATAGTTGAGGGTAACAGTAATTTAATTGCAGAAAGGAAAGGGGGGGAATAATTAGATGTCAACTATTTTAATCTTTGTAACTTCCCTCCCATTTTAGTGCTTTGGAAAGGTACCAGAGATTAATACCCCGACAGAATGAAGGCTTCATTTATCTACTGAAGAGATAAAACCATGGTATCTTCCTCACAGTCTAGCTTTCTCCTCACTACCTCAAACCATTTTCTGGAGAGACCACAATTAGGCCTTGGTAGTGCAATGACTGACCACACATGTTTAACTTAATACACTGCAAGTATTCCGATAGAAATCAATTGGACTACTATAGTACATAAAGATAAGCTCGTTAGTCTTTGCAGGGTCAGGACAGTAGTAGAAAGGCTAATAAGAGTATGTCTACACTGCAATTAAAAACCTGTACCTGGCTTGTGCCAGCTGACTCAGGCTATTTATTTGTGGAGCAGACATTCATGCTTAGTTAGATTGGAGCCCAAGGGAGTTTTTGAGCAGTGATCCAGCCTAATCACTCACTCCAAACCTGTTTTGCCATTGGCTCTGAGGACAATTCCTCAGCTCTTCTCCCACTTTCTGAGGATCCCTCTCCCTTTTCTTTGGTCTTTTTTTGTCCTAGCAATGTACCTGTTGGTGTGGTTTCTTTTTCTGCTCACGTGAACGTGAGCAGGGGGATTGGAAGAAGAAGAGATTCTCAAAGACAGGGGAGCAGGTCTGGGAAGGAGAAGAGATACGGTGTCCTGCCCACACTGAGGAACTTTGGACTGTCTGCCAATGAGAACATTAGAGAAGGAAGGAGAAGGGTGAGAGGCTGCAATTAAAGACTGATTAGTCAAAAAGAGACGTGGAATGGGCAGGGAGGGGATTGTTCCCATTAGCGCAATCCAATGGAGTTCTGATGCATTTGAGCCTCAGATTTACTCCTGCAACTGTGTTTTGGTGAGTTGTTATTTGTTATAACAGTGCCTGGGGACCAACTAGAATGGGGCGCTATTGTGCTGGGCACTGTACAAATACAGAATAATAGATTGGGCTTGCTTGGAGGAGCTTGCAATCTACATAGGCAAAATGGATGAAGGGCAGGAGAAAGAGACATAAAAGTAGAGGGAACAGAGTGATGGCTTAAAGATATTATGTTCTGTTACTGGTCCTGCAACGAGTGCAATATACGGTAAATGCTTATGCAGTCAGACAACTCCCTGAAAGGCTGAAGAACAAATGAACAAAGTGAGTTACGGCTGCCATAGCATCTTTAGCATGGCTTCATTGTTTCTAGTTATTGCAGTACACAGAGTGGGAGAACATTCGCTATTCTGGGATACCTGGGTTAATGCAGTATACTCAGTGGAGGGAGGTAAGAGCTCTGTGGCAACCGTAACTGAGAATACCTTTACTTTTATTAGGTTGTGTCTTAACTTTTATTAATCCTTTGGCGCCTTAGGAGATATATAAAATGTCAGCATTCCAAAGGCTAATTATATTTTTATCAAAACAAACAAGGAGTCCTGTGGCACTTTTAAAGACTAACAAATTTATTTATTGCATGAGCTTTCGTGGGAGAAAATCCCACTTCGACAGACGCTTGTTTGTTACGTAATTTATTTTATCCAACAGAACTGTTTTTGCAATGTTTTTCATGTGACCACCATGTCATAAGACTTTCCTGGGCTCAGTAATGTAAGACAGCGGGTGGTACATGCTGCTGAATGTATTACAGAATACAGAGGTAAAAACCCAGTATGCTAAAGGGTATCATATATAAGCATAGCCAAGGAGAGTTAAAGTGGTGTTTAGACTCACTCTTCCCCAAAATACAAAGAAAACCTATGTTTCTCTTGTGCCCCAATGTCTTCCCCATTGAAAGATAGAAGAATAATTCCAGATTCTGTTCTGCTAGTGCTTTCCTTTCCCAGAGGCTGGCTACATCCATGCGTGTAGAGCTTTTGATTAGATCTGCTGTTTTGCCTATGGCAATCTTTCCAGCAAACATCCTTTGTCTATACATCATTTGAGCATCTATACATGATAAGATTGCCACTTTTTTATTAAAGTAAAACTGGCTTTCTTCTCTACATGCTTTTCTCCTTTCTCAGCTCTAGATCTGTCCCCAGGGAATGTGAGTAGGACAGGGAACTTTGAAAATCCTTTCACCCCTTTGTTCTCCTTGGAAGAATCTGGGGACAGTTTCTGTTTGTAAAGACCAAGATAGACATTCATAAAAAGGGACCTTTTCTGCCTTGATGGCAAGATTGCCAAGTTGCTAAACATGTATTGCAATATGTTAATAAGGTAAAATTTTTCCATAAAAGAAAAAATATTTTATATAAATATATATATTTGTGTTTCTTTCCCCAATTTCTGGCACCAAACACAATAGTATGTGCATACTGTGGTGAACTGAAGCAAGTAAGAGCTTTCTTTCTATTTCATTCTGCATGGAATTGCACTATATACCCAAGTTCACTATAAGCAAGTTCCAGTATTCCTGTGAAATTAACAAAGGTTTAAGAGTATTCAAAATATTAAATAGAACAGAAGAAGTTGTTTGTGTGAAAAAGCAAAATAAATGAAAAACATACTTTCCTTATGGTAAACTAAATGCTTTGCACTAAAACACATCTATTAAAAGAATGCATACTGGTGTGAAAACAAGTCTATTCTCTACTGGGCAGTATGGTCAGTAAAATACATTCAATCAGTTATTATTTTTTTTTTTTTTACTGTAGAACTGTACTTTACACATGCTGTGGCATATATCATATATAGTGCAATCTCTTGCAAAATATACTCCTATTTATGCTGATAGTACCAGTGAAAACCTATTACAGAACAATATATCAAGGGAACCACAGGTTCACCAAAATTAGAAGTGAAAATAAACGACTAGGTCATCTAGTCCACCCCTCTGCAAATGCACAATTGTTCTTTGCAGTGCACCATTATCTAGCCTAATTTGAATATACCAGGACACAGGATTTCTATCACTTCTATTTGAAGATTATTCTACTGTTTAATACTGTGGTTCTCAATCTTTTTGGCTCCAAGGCCACAAATATAATTTTTACAACCCTGAAGGGCAACCAACCAGTCTCCTCCAGCAGCAGCCCTTTCCCCACACCTACTGCAGCCAAAGGGGAGGAGTTCAGAAAGGAGGAGCTCCTGTCCTCCTAGCTGCAGCAGGGAAACCATGCATTCCCCCTGGGTTAGGGTTACCAAAAGGAGGGCATGTCCTCCGTTTTACCTTCATGTCCTCCGTCCGGCAGGCATTTTAAAAATACTTGATTTTGTCTGGCTTTTTACTTATGATTAAAATTTCAGCTTTTTATATGAAGCTACCATATATGCTCTCATATAAGCTGGGAATTTTAGGGTCCAAAATATGCCTGAAAAGCTGGGTTCGGAGGGTGGGCAGAGGAGCTGGGAAGGGGCTGCGGGGGCGGGCAGAGGATCGTGGAAGGGGCTGGGGCAGAGGATCCTGGAAGGGGCCATGGGGGCGGGCAGATATTAATACTACATTTTCTCCATGTCCTCCATTTCGTATTCCCTGTCCTCCTTTCCATGCTTTGGTATCTGGTAACCCTACCCTGGGTCCCTACGCAGTGGCCCCCTTTTGCAACCAGGGGGATGGGAGATCAGTGCTTCCCTCACTCTGGCTCCAGCAGGGATCCTGCTCCTAGGGATCCAAACAGATTACTTTATTCTCTACGGGGATGTGTGTGTGGAGGGGGGTGAAGGGAGTGCTTGTCTCCCATCTCTTTGGCTGCAGCAAGGAGCCTGCACTGGCAACACGCTCTGTCTGGGTACTTAAACAGCAGCTCCCTTCTGTAGCCAGTGGGATGGGAGCTGTGGACCAGTCTAAAAGACGCGATGGGCCACTTTTGGCCTGCAGGCCATGGATTGGGAAGCACTGGTCTAATACATCTTTCTGTTAAGAAGTTTTTCATTTTCTTAATTTCATCCCATTACTTCTAGCTCATATTGAAATAAATTCCTTTCAGTTCTCTCCATTCACCCTTCATATATTTGTAGACAGTTACAATTTCCTCTTGATTAACTGTCACTTGTCTTTATAAATCTGTTCCTCAATCAGTTTTGTTGCTCTTCTCTGAACTCCCTCCAATTTGTATACGTCTTTCTTGTATGGAGGTGTCCAGAAGTGAATCTAATATTCCACCTGAAGTCTCACCAGATTTATATACAGACAATCACTTCCTTGCTCTGCCATTATCCCTCTATATATACAAGCCCAAATTGCTTTGGCCTTTTATATTAACATATTTCATTGCAAACTCATATTCAATTTGTTGTTCACTGTCACCTCTAGATCTCTTTCAGCATTTCTTCTTTCCAGGTTTTTCCTTCTTGATGAATATCTGTGTTTCTGATTATTTTTCCTCAGTGTATAAGTTTTCATTTTTCTAGGTTGAATTTCATTTTACTTCTTGCCTACATTTCTAATCTTGATACAGCCCTTTGTAATATTTCTGTCCTCAGTGAGGTTCTCAGCATGCTGTGAGTTTCATTGATGTGCTATTTACATTCTCTTCCAGATAATTAATCAGGATATTAATTAACATCAACTTTAAAACATATCCCTGCAGCAACAGAGCTCAGTCCATTGCCCTCTGCCAGGGCATTGCATACCCATTGCATACAGTCCTTCAACCAGTTTTCAGTCCACGTGACAGGGCTAATTTCCAAGCCAATTTAAATTAGATTTTATGAGAGGCTCATTTAAAATGTCACATGTTTTGTGGGATTTGGCCAGGAACAAATTAACCAGCCTCACGGCCCTAGGCTGCCCCTCACTGTGGGGCCCTCCTGGCCTGGGACCTCACCCCCTCAATGGTGCCCCTGCCTGGGGCCCCAGCCTCCTACCATGGAGGCCTGCAGGAAGGCCACCGCTGGGGGAGGGGCCCTGGGGCCAGAGGTCCCTCCCAATCCAGCCCCACAGGGCCGGCTGGCACGTGGCACAGCCTCTGATGCAGCCCCCCAGGAGCATGGGCTCTGGAAGGCTGCACCGCACCAGTCCACCCCATCCCTTGGAATGAACAGGTACTGGCCTGCCCTGCCCATGGGGGCAGATCAGCTGGCCCAGGGGTGGGGTGGGAGCATGGAGCCCAGCCTCTGGCCCCAGGGCCCCATCCCCCCCAGGGGGCTGGATCAGGCAGGAGCCTTAGGGGCTGGAGCCCAGGGCCCCTTTTTAGGCCAGGGCCTGGGGCTTCAGCCCCTATAGCCTCTGCATTAATCTGGTCTTGGATTTAGCCATGTGACTTGCCATTCCTTTCCCTTCTCAGGACAGATCCACAGTTGCTGCTCCTCCCAGTTTCCATATATGGCCATAGAGTGTGAGGGAGCAATATGAGGTGAGATTAAGATGGTCTCTAGTCTTTATTATTATTGTTTAAAGATTTCATTATTATCCATTTTAAAGTCATTATTAATTTCTTTCCCTGCTTTCTCATTGATTGAGTCTACTTTTTCTGATGCTGCTCTTTTCATAATATATTTGTAAAAAACTGTCATATTTCCCTTACCTCCTTTGGCTACTATTATTTGTTTTTAACCCTGTTCTCTCTTTTCCCTGCACGGTCAAATTGACTGTGTTTTCTTGTTTGATTCCCTTCCACTTTCTCTGATTCCAACATGAGGATTTTTTAATCTTCAAATCTTTGAGCAGAATTTTATGAAGCTGAATTGATTTCTTTTTGTTACTTGAATTTTTTTTTAAAAGAGAAAATAAGATTAATTATGGATGCTTTCCAGACTTCCTTCAAATTCATCAACTTCCTGCCTACCTCCTTCCACTGACCTTTTTAAAATTACAGTGAAATTTGGATCAAGTCTAGAAGACCCAATCTTCACTATGTGGGATAATCCACATAAGGAGAGGAAGTCTAGTGGTAGAGTTCTTCTTCCACTAACCTACTGATCTTGTTGGATCTGTGTAGACTTCCACTTTATCATTTGGCCTCACTATAGGATTGCCAGCCCCCCCAGGATTTTCCTGGAATCTCCAGGAATAATCTATGTCATGTGAATTTGTCATGTGATGGAATCTCTAGAAATATGGCCAGCCAAAATTGGCAACTCTAACCCACTAGCTACTGACAGTACCTTGAAACATGGCTTTTGTAGGACCAGTGCTTCAAGTAGGTTCCCTTACTGTGGTGGGTAGGAGAAGGACATAGGCACAGCATTCTTATAAAACTTCTTCAGCTCCTGATCTGTGGTGCCAGTACTACCCCAAAAAGGAATTCTTTTGCTCCAGCGTAGGCTCTAAAATCAGATCAAGCAGTACAAAGAACAACCATAGAAGGAAATGGCATAGGAGACACTATTTGAATTTAGCACAAATTATAGTTGTGACAGATTCTAACAAGCACTCCTTCCTGGCCTCTGACTAAGATTGCTGTGAAGGGAATCTAAGACTCTATGCCCTGGATTCCCTAGGTTCTGTTTAACTTCTGGAGCCTGCATGGAGCCCAGTCGCTGACCCAATTTTGGAGTCTCTAGTGGCATTGTTGGCGTTGGGCACACGGGGCACTTTCCCCGAGTCTGGCAGGGATCCGGGGCCTGGCCGCCACTGGCGATCCAATGCACCCCCACCAGGGCCAGGGATCCAGGGACTGCCTGCCCGCCACCGGCCCGATCCAGCCTCCTGCCAGGGCTGGGGATCCAGGACCCGCCTGGCTGCCGCTGGCCAGATCCAGCCCCCGCTGTGCCAGGGAAACTGCGGCCCTCCTAGCCGCCACCAGCGCCCTGATGCAGCCCCTGCACCGGGGCCAGGAACCCGGGGCCTGGCCAACAGCAGCAGCCTGATGCGGTCCCAATCAGGGCCAGGACCAGGGCTGCAGGCTGATGGTGGCAGGAGCCTGATTTGGGCCCCAGTCAGGGACCTGGGGGAAGGATCGGACCCTCCAGGGACAGTTTGGGCCTCCATGGACAGATCGGGCCCTCCCCTGGGATGGATTGGGGCTCGGGGTGGGGCCCGGGTCCCGAACCTGTTTTTTGGGGCAGTGACGTCCCTAGGCACACTCTCAGGGTGAAGACCTTCTGTCTGGCACCCCCTCTTCATATTGGAACCAATTGTCCATCTGCTTAGCCCCACTGAACACAGCTGTGACCTGTCAGAAACCCTGGTGCTTAAACACAACCGTCTCCCAGGACTAGAAGGTGTGAAGCTTCTGATTTACAGAACAAACAAGGAGTCTGTGGCACTTTTAAAGACTAACACATTTATTTATCGCATGAACTTCCATGGGAGAAAATCCCACTTCGTCAGATGCTTTAATTTACAGTTCATCTCTCTCAGGGGCATGCAACAGTTGTGAAGCAGTTAACATACACACAGTTTGCCCAGTCTAACACCTTTATGCTATTCTTTTACTTAAGCATATAAAGTATAGGAGAGTACAGATCATACAAAACTATAAATACTACATTAATGTCCCTGCCTCATTTTCCTCACCTCTCCCGAGCATTCTTTGAGTGGAGGTCTTTGTCTTTTGGGTGATCCAGAATCGATGGGGCCATTTAGGCTTAAGAAACAAGCAGGGACCCCATTCCCATGAGGCTCCTATATGCTGTGGGATCTCACCCTCCTGGAGCCCTTTACCCAGATTCTGTGACCTTACTCTATCTTGTCCCATGCTTCCTCTTCCTGCCTGGTTCCTGTTATTTATTATTTATTATTATTTGAACCTTTGCTGGTCATCTGATCTCTTTGTTCTATTCTTTCCAGAGGGGTAGCCATGTCAGTCTAGGTCAGCAAAACAAACAAGGAGTCTTGTGGCACTTCTAAAGACTAACAAATTTATTTATCGCATGAGCTTTCGTGGGAGAAAATCTCACTTCGTCAGACTCTTGAAGAATGTGATGTTCTACTCTTGTTAAGTTTCTACTGCTCCTATCTTCCCCTTCCATCAGGGGGCTAAACTAAAACTGGATTGCAAATCCAATGCCTGAGCTGCTTTTTAGCATAGGCTTTGTGAGAGAGAAGTACTGTTTTTAACCTTAAGCATTTCCCATTTTCCCTATCTGGTATGTCCCTGCTACAGAACCTTTCAGCAGTGGTGAATCCACGTATATATAGGCGGTCATGAGTAAGCAGTTTTCCATAATACAACTTCATAATGTCAAGCAGAAATCGTACGTTTTAAAGACATAACCCCAATTCATCACACGAGTCATCACAACTCATTTGATGGTTAGGTGGCCCATATAAAATGGGTCAAGTTTGGAATGCTTTTGTTGGTCCCAATGTCGTTGTCAGCAACAAAAGTATTGAAAAATAGCACTGTAGATTGTGCTGTCATTTGAGTGACTCAGGGCATGATCTTTCCATTAACGTCAATGAATTTTGGATCAGGCCCTCAGTTCATTAATCCTTGCCTTCAGTGGCTTTGTGGAAAAGGAGTTTTCTCCATGTTCTCAAACTGCTCAAAGCTAGGCTTCTCCTAACCGGCTCTTTACAATTATTTTTTCACAGTGTTTTGTCCAACCTTCCCTTCCTTCTGCAGACAGGTATTTCCCTCACAGTTCCTTTTCACCTCACACTGGCTAGTCAAGCAGTGCTACTTACCCATCGTTGCAGCTCATTGTCCATTTTCAAAATTCATAATTTTCATTCACATTTTGAAGCTGGGGCGGAGGTGGGAAGAAGTGGAGAAACACTTAATGAACTGTTCTCCTTCCTGTTTTTTGACCAGCTGTATTTATCATTTTTGTTTGCTGGTGAATGAAATGGGAAATGATCATCTCTTAATGGAATTAAATAAAAATATAGGGAAAAAGGGTTTTGGGTTTGGTTTGGGTTTTTTGCCCCTTTTTCTTTGAAGAAAGAGAAGCCATTAGCCCCAAAACCACAGTGTCCTCTTCTCCTGGTCCCCATCAACCCTCCCAACTGTTGGTCGTTCTCTTTTCCCCTGCCCTAACAGAGACGTCCTGTTAGCTGACAATGCCCTTCCTGACTAAGGCCTTGTACACACTACAAAGTTATTGCGCGATAAAGCCCTTTAATGCGCAATAACAAACAGAGCGTACACACACAACTTACAGTTATTCCGCGTTAAGTCCCTTCTTTTTGCGCAAAATGTAAACCACCTAAACGAGCGTGGTTGTTGCTAACGCGGAATAGTTGTTGCGCGATTGCCAGTGTGTGTACGCTTATCGCGCAATGTGAATATAACGGAAATGGCCCACAATTCAAATTCCATCCCTTCTGCACTTCCGCCTGTACTCTATCGTCGTGACGTCATTTTTCCCGACCTCCTCCTCTGTCCCGCGAATTTTTGAATTCACCACTCTCCCTTCTGCCTCGCTGTTCGGTGCTGCTGCCTCTGTGTGCTTCGCTCGCAATGTCGTCGCGCCGCAGCAAACGAGCTCCAGCCTGGACAGCAGCAGAGGTGATGGACTTGATCGGCATCTGGGGAGAGTCCGCCGTGCAGTCACAGTTACGTGGCAGCCGGAGGAATTTTGACATTTTCGGTCAAATATCCAAAGCCATGACCGAAAAGGGGTACGAGCGAGACACCCTGCAGTGCCGGGCAAAGGTGAAGGAGCTGCGGATAACATTTCACAGAGCCAGAGAGGCTAACCGGCGCTCTGGCTCCGCGCCAGCAACGTGCAAGTACTATAAGGAGCTGGAGGCGATCCTGGGCGGCGATCCCACAACCACCCCGAACTGCACGGTAGACACCTCGGAGACTGCACCCCAAACAGAGAAGGAAGCAGAAGGCGACGAGGCAATTGTGGACGAGGAATCAGAAGAAGAAGACTACGAGGACGGAGAGAACGGAGCCACTGACCCGGGGAGCCAGGAGTTATTTTCCACCCAGCCAGAAACAAGCTCCACTGATTCCTTCTCCACGCCTACCCAGGAATCATCAGAAGGCAGCTCTGGTAAGTCCCGTTCGCAATGTCCTCTATTCTAGGTGCTACAGCTCAGCGTAGACATGGTTTTTTTGCAAGGGGTTTTTGTTTTCGGTGTCCTCAGTTCTGTTCCTTACAGAACTGTAAAGGTGTTACTAGCATTACTTAAAAAGGTCATCGATGTATGCCTCGATTTCCAAGTAGTCGTTCCCTTTCAACTCACTGAACGCGTCATCCAAATATTTCCAGAGTCTTCTCTTGAGATTACATGGTAGAGCATTCCTTTGCACTCCACCATTCAGGGACACTCTTCCTTTCAGACTCGCAAGCACTCCTGCGGGCAACATTGCTGCGCACAGTCCTGCAGCGTAAGGTCCCGGCTTGAAGTCGGCAACATGAAGGAGATGCATTCTCGCTTGCAGAGGCACTCTAAGCAGTGTGAGATCTGCCTCTATTTCAGCCATCTCGGGCACGGGATCAGAACTTGGTGTGGCAATAGTCAACTCTCCGTTGTACTAGCTCTGCAACCCGTACCAAGCTTTGGGAAATCTGTTACCGCCCCCCCATAGGTCCCCTCTTGTGTATTGAAGGAATGTGTGGGGAGAACAACATCATTTGCTCCTGACCGTGGCGAGAACAATAGCGGCATTCTACATTTTTCATATCTGAACAGGAATGACCTTCGGTGGACAGTCTACAGCTGCAGCTGAGCGTCTGAGGAGGATAAGGCGGAGGCCTCGCAGGAGCAAGGAAGACGTCTTCCAGGAGCTCATGCAGTTCCATGAGGCTTCTGCGAGGGAGACAAGGCAATGGAGGAGGCAGTGCAGGCAGGACAGGAGACAGAGCAGTGCGAGGAGAGAGCAGCAGAAGGATGCCCTGATAGGCATCATGCAGGAGCAGACCAACCTCCTCAAGACCATGGTCGGTCTGCTACAGGCTCGCACCCCCCATCATCAGCCTCATATGCCTTTCAGTGCATCCACGCCACATTCCCCCCCCCAGACAGTTTTTAGACCACCATGGACATCCATGGTGTAACCCTAACAGAACCCCTCCCCCAACATATGTAGTTGAGTCCCGCACCTACACCCACCTTTAGTCCCTACTCCCCTCAAACCCGAGTTTTGATCAATGTTAATTAAATAAAGTTGAATCCTTGTTAAACTTAATCAGACTTTCTTTATTTGTTTCATTAATTTTACATTAACGGTTTTTGATTCAATGAATGTTTACAGGGGAAAAACACAAAATTTCTAAAGCTTAATTTTTAACAGTTGAAACATATAGGAAATGGTTAGTAACTATATTCAAAGGTACAATTTTAACCAACAGTACTAAAATGGGTTTTTAACGCATCCCTTATGCGAACTGCCCTTAGCTGCGCCCCCCGGATACCCCTCGTGTCTGGTTGCTGGTAGGCATTTTCCAGACGTTGTGCCTCAGTGGTCCAAGAGTTCCTGAATCTCTCCCCCCGGCTTTCACATATATTGTGAAGAACACAGCAAGCCGAAATAACTAATGGGATCCTGTCCTCGTGGAGATCTAGCCTGCCATACAGCGCTCTCCAGCGCGCTTTTAAACGGCCAAAGGCACACTCCACAACCATTCTGCATCTACTTAACCGGTAATTGAAACGATCCTTGTCAGGATCCAACTTCCCGGTGTACGGCTTCATGAGCCATGGCATCAGTGGGTAGGCGGGGTCCCCAAGTATCACCACTGGCATCTCTACACCGCCCACAATTATTTTCTCGTCTGGAAAAAATGTGCCAGCATGTAGCCTTCTGAATAGTCCAGAGTTTCTAAAGATGCGTGCATCGTGCACCTTTCCAGACCAGCCAGCATTAATGTCCATAAAGCGACCACGGTGGTCCACCAGTGCCTGTAGAACCATCGAAAAGTATCCTTTCCTGTTGATGTATTCAGAGGCAAGGTGGTCGGGAGCGAGAATAGGGATGTGAGTCCCATCTATTGCACCCCCACAGTTCGGGAAGCCCAACTCATTAAATCCTGCGATGATCTCCCTCACGTTTCCCGGGGTCACCATCCTCCTGAGCAGAATACGGTTGATGGCTCTGCATACTTGTGACAGTGCCACTCCAACGGTCGAGCGTCCAACCCCAAACTGGTTTGCGACCGAGCGGTAGCAGTCTGGAGTCGCCAGTTTCCAAAGTGCGATAGCCACACGCTTCTCCACGGTCATGGCGGGTCTCATCCTCGTGTCCTTGCATCGAAGGGCAGGGGCAAGCTCCTGGCATAGCTCCATAAATGTGGCTTTCCGCATTCTAAAGTTCTGTTGCCACTGATCATCATCCCACAGCTGAAGGACGATTCGTTCCCACCAGTCTGTGCTCGTCTGCCGGGACCAAACACGGCGGTTCAGGCTGTGTTGCTGGTCCGCGAAACTGATCAGAATGTCCGTTTGGTTTTCAATGCTGTCATCATCCGAGACCGAGTCATCCGTGTCATGCTCCGAATCATAGCCAAAGGCAAACCGCAACAGAATCTGGGCTGTGTTCACAATGCTGAAGGCAGCATTCAAGATCACAGCTGAATCCATGGCGATTCTGAAAAGGCAGTGCCGAGAAGAAGGTTGCTTCAATTTGAAATTCGCGCTCGTTGCTATTGGCAACCGCTGGGTAGCGTCAGTAGCGGAATGCACCACGGGAGATGATACTGGGGACTCTGGGATACGTACCCACAATCCCCTTCGCTTTCCTGGAGGACTGCGCTCAGAAGGGGGGGGGCTTTGTTCCGTTAGAGCAAGCATAGTGTGTACGCGATCTCGCGCAACAACAGCCACGGGAGAATTAATGCGGAAGAGGATTATTGCGCGTTAAAAATGGTAGTGTGTACATAGCCTAAGTTTTTTTTCTTATTTTCTCATCTCATCTATAAACATGGTACTGCAGTAGCTACAAAGATCTTGATGAATCAGCACTGGCTTTTGATGAGGACAGATCCTGATACCATTTGCACATACTGAATGTGTAAAGGAGAAAATGTGGGCTAACATTTAAGGTTGCCCCACTGAAAAAAAAACTATGGTGGGAAAAGATGTCCCAAAATGAATGTGCAGGTGGAAGTTTCATGTTAAAGCCCTTTTGGAATAGCTAATTTGCCTAAAGGAGGTAAGAGAGAGAAGTTTCCCTCATGTTCGGGGAGAGATGCAGCCTCTACTCAGCTATCTCTGGCTCCTCTATTGGAAGGATGAAAAAAGCTTTGATTTATACTTGGTTCATTGATATCAGAATTTGGTAATGACACTTGACACTATACATTTTTTGGTGGGGAGATAGTGTTGCCTCATGATCAAAGACGTGGATTAGGAACCAAGGCTCCTGGTTACCATTCCTGGCTCTGCTGGTTACTTGCTGTGTCCTTGGGTAATGTGCCTGCCTCAGTTTCCCCCTATGTAAACCAGGGATAAAAATACTATCTACCTATTTCACAAGTGCATTGAGAAGCTTAAAATTAGTAAGGTTTTCTGAGATTCTTGGGTAAAAGGTGGAATGGAAGTAGAGAGGATTACTATATTTTCATTACAAGCCTTTTGTACAGAGCTTGTGTTTCAATGATAATATCTGTATGGTCTGTTTTTTCAGAGGTGCTGAGCTCCTGCAGCTTTCATTGACTGCAACTGGAGTTGTGGGGCTCAGCAACTCTGAATCAAGCCTATCCATTGAATAAAGACATCTAATACTGCTTTTCTGCTTAAGTATACACAGTGCAACCCAGCATTTTTCAGCTGAAGGTAATAACTATAAACCATAAATGTGAACTATAACATTATTAACTTTGCTATAAAAGGTTTTTTCATTAAACTAAAAAATCTATCTTTTTGAGCAAGATGTAGGATAGGGTGAGCGGTTTGTGGGGGGAGGGAGAGACAGCAGCTTGATCAGCGAGGGATAAATCTTTACTAATCTTAAAAGCAAGACAAACACAGACTTTTTCTTCTATTTCCCTACAAACTAAGACCATTGTGTTTCCATCCGTGGCTGTGTCAGCAGTGATAGCCCCTTTTTTCCAGCATTGATTGTTGACTTTCCTTGACACCAAATCACAACCCATTAGTGCTGAAAACTGACAAGCCCAGCTGCAACAGCAAAATGGCAAGTTCAAAAGAAAATATACAAGGGACAAGCACAGAGCACTATTCAAATAATAAAATAAATTGTTTCTTTTTTGTCTTACCTCTGTGAAAGTCAAGAACGTGGATATTTTTTCCCCTTTAATCAAAACTTGAAGTGTATTTTTCTAATTCAGAAAATACTACTTTTATTAAGGGCTTGATTTCTGTTTTACAAGAGCAGCTACATCGAGATATATTAGGAGAGAATCTCTCTTAAGATGCTTTCAGAAAATATCTTGCTGATTCCAATATATTGTGTTTTTCTTTTTAGACAGACATTTCAGATAAATTAGTGGCTCAGCAGTTCCTGGCTTCTGAAGACCCAACTCCAAGCCTTGGTATTGTTTAAGTTAGATTGTTTTTCCTCATGGAGCTATATAGTGTGTGTGTGTGTGTGTGTGTTCGTTCTGGAAGGTAGTAATGGTAATGGTAAGTGTTCCCAGTGATTGTACACATGATTGCCCAGGGGATGAAAATTACATCCTCCATAGTTCCAATAGGCCTTGTACTTGCAGAGATATAGAGCTTGAGCAAGGGCAGGCAACTTGTCAAAACCTTAGCGCCAAGGTCTCTATTTGATATTACTTTAAGGGCTGCAAGCATGTTTTGCTCTGTCAGAGACCAAGAAATGCTGCACCAAACAATGTTACCAGACAGGTGGGGGAGACTGAAAATAAGAAAGCAGACCCCACCACCCTCAAAGAGCTGATGGGCCTAAGCCTTCCCAACATGATGGCAACAGGCCCAATATTTATTAAATGATTTATTTATTTATCTATCTATTGTAGGTTTGTCCCTAGGGGCATCTATCAGCCATGGACTCACATTAGGGAAACACAAGCCAATAAGATAAAACAAATACCAGTTTATTAATAGAGGAAGCAGACCAGAAATCAAATGGACTTAAAGCCCAGGGACCCAAACCCACTCAGCATCTCAAAGGGGAAAATAAAGACAATGGCAATTAAAGTCTGTGACTTGCACCCACAGGTATATTTATGGAGAGGAATGGGATTTGACAGGTAGATGGAGGATCAGGACCATGCAGGATAATGACAGGAGTGAGCAATGGAAGTGGATGACAGGTGAACAATGACACATGGTGACAGGAATGGATAACGGGAACAGATGACAGGAGTACAGGAACAGATAAGGACTCTTGATCTTTCTTGATCTGCAGTGTTGGGAAAACATGGGCTGCCACCTGGGAGGGCAGCACCTTCTATGAATCACCCAAAATCTTTTATATCAACAATTCAAGCAATTAGATAACCTCGTTTTCAGTGCAGTGCACACTGTACCATAGATTTTTGCACGTGGTGCTTTAGGATTTTTTTGTTTTGCACATGACACTCTACTGAACATTAACAATTTCTGTTTAGGGCTTACAGATTTCCCCACCCTCAACCAAGAGCTTGCCTTTATAAAATCATTAATTCATAGCAACTGAAGCCTTTCAGGTATTGAGACACTGCCACTAATCGCAAATGGTTACATGGAAGCAAAACCAACAGAAACCTGGCAAGGAACATTTAAAAATAATACCCCCCGCCCTGAAAATCAAATTAAGCAAAAATGGATCAGGATCTCAATTTGAAATCCTATAAAGGGCAGTGATGATACACAAACAAACAAAAAACCTCACACTCTATTAGCAATTATGAGTTGTTCTGAGTAAAAGGAATTATAGAGATGTGTTCTTTCTCATAGATAACTTTGGAAATAAATCCAAAAGACATTCACCCTAAACTCTATTGTGTTCAACCCTGTCATTGAAGGCATAAATGGGTTCCTTCAAGCTTTCATGGCATTAGCATCCAGAGGCCTATTGTCTTAGGGCATTGCAGAGAGAGAGTCTCTTCCCCAAAGTGCTTACATTCTACATTGTCAAGATGGAAGGAGGAAGCATTTATTAGAATTCCCATTTTATTGGTGGGGAACCGAGACACAGAGACTAAGTGAGTTGCCCAAATTCATACAGTGAGTCTGTCGCCGAGCAGCCAGGGCGTAGCCACCTCCCAATTTCTGGCTGGGCCCCTGACTCCCCAGGGTGGGCCCAGCCAGTTCTGCTTTCCGATCATGTGACCGGTAGCTTCCTGATGATGCTCCAGTTGCCTAGCAACTGGAGTGTTGGGCGGTGGAGGGTGGGAGAGAGGCAGCCCGGCCCCTGCTGTGTAAAGGCTGCAGCAGCTGCCCAGGGCTGGAGCTGCACAGGTGGAGAGCAATCCACCCTTGCCTGTCTGCCCTCAGTGCCCCTGCTTGCAGCTGCCTGCTGCTGGCCAGTCCGAGGTCATGGTGGTAAGCTTGCATTGCTGCTGGGCGCTGCCGGTAGGTGGGTCTGCTGCCAACTGGGTGAGCCTGTGCCCACCTAGGCTCACCCGTAGCTACGTCCCTGCAAAGCAGGAAGTTGAATCCCCAACTAGTGCCTTTATCACAAACCATTCTTCCATTCAAGCTTTCTTTCTCTCCTTCTTTCTCCCCTAATCAGTGCCATCCAAAGACTTTCCGAAATACCCAGTGACATGTCTTCTATTTCTTTTTGCATGTTTTATTTGGGATAATGAAGGAGTTGGATCCCTTTTTCCTTCACATGCTAGCTACAATTTAATTGTAGCTCATTCTGGTGCAATTTTTCATATAGTTTGCTTAATTATGCTACATTTGGAGCGTATTATAGGATGGGCTTATGAGCATTTGAAGCCATGTCAAATAATAGTTTTATTGTGGTAATCTTGATTGTGAAAAGGTATTTCTGTTTGATGCATATTTTATCTAAATGGGCAACATTTTCAGAAAAACTCAAGCACCCGAAAGATTCAAAGGGCCTGACTCGCCATTACAGTGCTCCAGTTTTACACTGGTGTAAGTCCACTGAAATCAGAAGAGCAATGGTGATTCCTCAGAATATTTAATTCTTAGAGAAAGTGGGAAAACAGTGAAATAAAAACTTTCCAAATATGTAACTGGGGGGGAAGTAGATTAGAGCATAACGGAACTAAGTCTAGCTTTTGCATTTGTTTGCTCAAACCTATCTAATCTACATATGTAAGTTTTAATAGGGAGCTTATTGTCTGAGCTTTTCATCTATGAAGAGCTAAGTTTAAGTCATCACTTTAGTTACATATGAACCAAGTTTTGAGATCTCATCTTAGTGCTCAATGATCATTTGTCAACATTACAAAACCAATGTAGTGTGGGTGACGGGAAAGAGAGCTTGCCCCAAGCAAGGGTATTTGATATATTCTTCAATGCTTCTTCTTGACGGTGAGCATGTTGCACTATGCTTGTACAGAAACAACAACCCACAGTAACATTCCATCTGTTCATCTGTGTACCATATGAGTTCACTGTAAATCTAACAATAAAAAAGCCAATAAGAACAGACAACACATAAATGGCAGAAACGCAAGTGGATCACAGAACGAAAACCTGATGTGTTCTAGGGAATGAAGGACTGTGGAACAATGTGTGTTATATATATATATATATGTCTGTGATTGTAGGTGGATTCTTCGGTACTGTTTTGGAAGGCATACTTTATCAGATTGGTGGCAATGACAGGGTGTATACATTTACAGGCAAACAGCTAGAGCCTACAGACATATTTGTGGAGGGGAACTGTACAGATTAAGTACTCCATAATATTTCTAGTAATGAAAAAGATAAAGGACTTGGACAGCAGAGATGTACTGTTACTGGGCGGTGACATATATTTACAGAGATGGGCATGAGGAAGAGGAGAAACCTGCACCATCTTGTACTCTGCCCAGTGCTCTCAGTTCTTCATTATGATGAGTACCAACTGAAGAAACAAATCTATCTGCATGTTTAAAAGAAGGATCTGGAATCTTGCTCTACTTTGTTTTCTCTGATTTGTGCTCCGTGGGAAGAGTCTCCTTTTAGTGTGTTTAGCATTAGCATCAAGAATATACTCATCATGGCTCAACTTCACTGGGTTTGACCTGATCCACACCGAGTTTTTGTGTATACCAAAAATAGTGCTGTGCGGTCAACTGAGCATGAGAACCCACACTAAGGGTTGACCCAGCCTCAGCTATAAAGACATCTTGAAGGCCATCTTCAAAGCATGCAGATTAGACACTAATATCTAGGAACTAGTTGCAGTGGACAGACCCAGATGGTGAGGTCTGTATCATGAGGCTGTATCTACTTCTGCGCAGGGGCAAGTGAAGTCTCTGCCGGAGAAGAGAGCACATCATAAGCCTAATGTCTCAAACCTTTCCCACAACAATGACTATATTTCCAAGACATGCAACCACATTTGGAAATCCAGGATTGAACTCACTTCCCATGTGAGAAGCCATAAAAACAAATCAACCCAAAACTCAAGTCAACACTAGCCAAGCACTCATCCTTGGAAGTGATGGGAGAATCCATCATCTAGATTAGTGTAAAACTGATTCAAGGCATGTTATAGTAAGTAAAGTATTTTATCGAGTGTTGCCAGGCTTCATTCTAAGACATTAATGAAAGAAGACAACTTATACTTCACATTTTTTTAATGTGTGGAACAGATATCATCATTTGTTTCATCCAAACTCTAAAATCAATGAGATGTGCCCAACTCATTAAAAATATACTGGCTACTTTCAGTGACTTGAGGGCACATGATCCATATGTGAAACAACTTGGGGGGTGAGGGGGAAAGACCCATGTAAATTCCTCACACCAAAGTTGGAAAGCAGATGAATCTGCAACCTGATTCTCCTTCTCCCCACTCTCACCACATGTGAGTAATTCACAATGAAGTCAAGTCTCTCATACCCTGAAAGATGGAAATGGGAACCCTGGAAGGTCATGTGCAGCAGTCGCACTGCTGAATTTTGTGCTGAAATAGTTGTGGTCTCCCAACAAAGCAAGTTCTGCTGTTATAACAGAAAACCATGAAACATGAAAATCCCCTAAACATGGGAGAAGGGAAAAAAGGAACATAGAGCAACAATTACTCCTAGGAAAACTGACAGAGGGGAAAATTTACAAAAGTGCCTAAGCCTAGAATTCTCACGATAGCTCAGCACCCACAATCAAGGCTAGATTCTTAACAGAGTTCAGCTTTTATCTAGGCCTCAAAATAGGTAGCCAGATTTTTAAAGGAGCTTAACATGGGTGCTGAGCTCTTTTGAAAATCTGGCCATAAGTATCATGGGGAGCATACAGAGAAGGAACAACAGCTACACAGTTTAAAAGAGAATAATATGCATTCCCTACTCATTGACATCCTGTACAGAAGAGAGCAGGGTCATTATCCTTCCTGATCTCCTTTTGAGGTGTCTAGCTCTGCTTGGGCTGTGAACTCTCTCCTTGTGCACAGAGTGTTTGGTTCCCTATGCCCTTTCTCCTGTTGGCTCTCTGTGGGGTATATGACAGCCACAGAATGATTAATTTGGAATAATCAGCTCTGATTTAGATTCCAAAATCCATATTTAGGCAAAAAAATAAAAATAAAAAAATCCCGCAGTAGCGCATCACAGAGCCCATGTCAACTGACTCAGGCTTCTGGGGCTTGTACCATGTGTGATGTTCACCTCCTACAGTCTGGTCTGATGTGCCACTGTGCCTCTCTGATCACCCATTCCTGGGCCCATACTTACTCCACTGAGCTAGGTGGATACTAGGTAGATCCCCACTCCTGGGTCAGCCCACACCAGCCTCCTGCATGTACTCGGTCCCAGGCAGTGGAAGTCTGCTTGCTAGCCACTCATGGGATGGTCCCCCAGCAAGCATCCCCAACCCCTAGTTCCCACATCAGGAATTTCTAGCTTGCAGGGATCGGAACCCTTCCCTGATCACTGCAAGCTCATTTACTTCTGTCAGTTTAACAAAGAAACTGATATGCATCACTTTTGTTCCAAGTTAGGCGTCCACGCCGCTTTCGCTGAAACAGACAATTTATTGATTAAAACATGATTTTAAGTGAGCATATAGCAAATGAATGCACAATCAATTGATCAATCAGGCAAGTAGCTTATCACTACCAAATAAAAGAAAATATGCATTCTAACCTTGTCGTAGTCCGTTTTTAGCTTACCCGCATGCTTTGGCCGCTGATGGTTTTGCAGCCAGGTCTTCCTTGCCATCTGGGTACGTACAGATCTTGCAAGTTGCTTCAAGAGGGAAATCAAAACAGGAAAGCCCCAAACCAGTTTAAAGTGTGACTTTTTTTCTCTTCAAACACCCTTTCCCCCCGACATCCTCCTTGTGGCCATGTGATTCCCTTTATTCAGAAAGGATAGGTGCTCTCCCCTCTCCAGACAAGATGCTACAAACATTTAGCTAGTCCATTTTTATGCGTATTTCTTCTGGAGGTGGGTTTGCAGCTCTGTTTCCTTGCTCCTACTTGAGCCGTGTGAAATACCTTTGGGGACATGTTTCCTATCCGCATACATGTATGATGCTGCAGGAAACATGCTACTGTAACAATAATGTAGATTTTGCCACGAGCATTAAAAAAATACCTCCTGTCATATTTTGCATTAAAGCACACCATTACATTACAGGGGTGAACAGGAAAGATATGCACCACATTACTGGGGTGTGTGGGAGGGGTGCAGCATGTCACACTATGGGGTTATAAATAGCTGGAGCCTGGGGTCTGAGACCAACCCCCTCACCAGCTTTCGGAGCTTGAGCTCCAGCCCTGTTTTTTCTCCTGTAGCGGGAGCCCTCAGGCCGTTCTCTCCTTAGGGTGGGGCGAGCGGGTGGGCCCTGCTGTTCCATGAGCCCCATGCTGCCCCACTGCCAGCAGGTCAGCACAGGGTCCACACCACTGCCCCCACAACTGCCGCACTGCCCCTCACCCTACTGTCTTCAGCGGCAAGTCAAAGGTAGGGAAGCAGAGCCCAGCCTCTGGGCTGGCCCGCCTCATCCCCAGGGGCAGAGCAGCCAGCTGCAGGATGGGGAAGTGGAGCCCGGCCTCTGGGTCAGCCTGTCCTGCCCCTCCGGGTGGAGCAGCTGGCCCAGTGGTGGGGTGGGAGCACAGAGCCCAGTCTCTGGGCCAGCCCGCCCTGCCCTCCCAGCGCGGGCGGGGTAGAGAGCCTGCACAGGTTAATTGACCCTGGGCTCCGCTCCCACTAGGGATGGCCCTGCCCTCAAACTCATGTCAGTTGATCCTGACTCTGACTTCTTGCCGTAGTTTTTTTTTTTTTTTTTTAGTGTAGACACACCCTTAATAAGTGGCCTGCTGTTCCAAAGTGCTGAGCACCCAATAGCTTGCATTTCAGTGAACAGAAGGTGCTGAATACCCAGCAACTTCCAAAATGAGGCTAATTATGAAGGTGTGATATAGGGGTAACACTTTATATTAAGATTTCATATATAGCTCATTAATAAAGAGCTTATAAATGCTTAATAGATGTTTTAATAAATGGTTAATGAATTGTTATAGATAGTTATAGAATCCAAAAGTGGTTTATAATCACAGTTTATATCTATCTATAACACATGCGGTTCACATCTGTAATATGCTCATCTCTGTAACATTCTTATAACATCTACTGATAATTTATTAGACCTTATAAATTCCTTTTGAATAGACCCTTAATGAAATGTGACCACCATCCATATATATATAACAGAGAGAGAGAGAACAAGAGAGAGAGACAGAGAGTTGGGCCATTTCACCAGCCAAAGAAGGGAAATAAATCTCCAACTCTCACGTCTTTTAAAGCACTTTCCTCAGGGCTTGTTCATTAGCAACCAATCATAAAGTCAAGAAGTAAATAATTTGAAAAACAATAATTCCCTGGATATTTTCTCCATTTTAGCTGGAAAAAGGTCCACCCTTCTCTTATACCTAGCTTCCCCTTTCTTTTTATACTCTACCCCAAGCTACCAGGAACCAGCTGGGGTCTGTTAACTCTATAGTGCTGCCTGTCACAGTCACCCCAAATTAGTAGATGTATTTGAAAATCTAGAATTTAACCTCTGGGTTTTGTTTTTTTCCATCTGTAAAGAAACACCTTTGTTAAAATGATTTGTGAGCTTTAGATGAAAAGCCCTTTGTATGTGACAAATATTATTTTGGTGAGTGGAATAATGGTATTAGTAGTCCCTTAATAACATTCTAATGGCTATACTCATGTGGATCGTGGTGGATCTGTGGAGCATAGGAACGGAATTGTGGTTTATTCCATAAGAAGGGAATGTTCCTTTATGTCAGAGAAAGACTGGGAGGAAAACTCAGTAATGAATTCCTCATGGAGTTTTACTCCTCCCAAGCTCTCCGGTGCATTTTTATTTGGTAGAGGTATGTCCAGGCCTAATTTCTACTGAGCTTATATCCCAATTATACTGAGCCCATTAAAATGTTCATTTATTTTCTTACTCTCTCTCCAAAATGTGCTGCAAAGATACTTTGCCAGTCTTGTTTACATAAACTCTCCATTGTGCTTTGCATTTTTATTAAATAAGGGTGGTGTTTGCAATATCCTCTAAATTGACAGGATACAAATTGGTGGAAAAGCAGGCATTAAAGAGCCAGTGATGTGTCCTGGTAAGCTTTGAAAAACATTCTATTTAGAACCAATTCTGCAGATATATCATTTATGTTTCTGGGATTTTTGTTTCTCTTCCTTCATTTGTTATGACTAGGGAAATATGAATGAAAATAGCATTTTGTTTTTTCAAAGTTCATCTTCTCCTACTGTTTATTTTCCATCTGAAGTTTGAATCCTTGGTTTATGACATCAAAGTTGATTGCTGTGGAGAAGACTCCACAAAAAAAAAAAAAGATTATGATTGTAAGGGTCAGAATAGCACAGGGGATTGGAAATGGATTTAAAAATTTAATTTTAGATCACCTGTTCAAATTCAGTCCATTTCATTAGTGACTGTAAATTGTTAATCGTCTGATAGCTCCTTAGAATCAGGATGGTGGCCTAAATCCAGTTCCTAGTATATACCACTTTAAAAAGGCATTCTTGCTGGGAGTTTCATGATAGATTCCCAAGAATTTCTGGCCATAGAGACTCTGCTTCCCTTTCACACTTGTCAGTGTCGAGATACATTGTTTGGGCATGGCAGAGAAGGTCACACCGCTACTTTCTGTACTATAACAGTTCCTTGGATAAATAAAGCACCTCAGTATTCATCAATGCAAATCCAACATCCCTCATGAAAACTACATTCCCTCAATAAACGGGTATGTGTGTGTAGGGGTGAGATGATATGACTATAGGTGTGGGATAAGTAGTGATAGGATCTTAATCATATATGGTGAAAAAAATCTTGCTTTCATATGAATGTTTATAGCAATAAAAAGTGACAGAAACACTCCCCCAACACACACAAGAATCTGTGCCACTCAAGCAGAAAAAAATTCTAAATACAGAACATCCTCCAACTTATTCCAGGATTTGTAAATTGTTCTTTAAAAGCAGTCCCAGACCTATTCTAATAGCAAACAGAGAGCATTGGGAAGCTAACTTCCCTTGCCACATGCTAAGGGTGGATCTGATCTATTCAGACATCACTGGGCACAACTGCACAGTTGGTGACTGCTTCCTTTGCCTTTTCCTTCATGCTCAAACTCATTTTCCACACCTCCAAAATGTCCTACTGAAATTGACTTATTGATCAAGTCACTGCTTCTAACCCCTGGCAAAGAATGAAGCAGGTGAATTGCTCCTTTAGGAGCCCATGCTGGTAGAATCTGTGCTCACCCAGCAGGGAGGGCTTCAGAGGAGACCCAGGCTGTACTTCCTCTCTCTTAGACCTGGACTCGTCATTCCTGTCATTTGTATGACATACACAGCAGCCTCCAGTGGCCTTAGGGCCTTGGGAACCTGAGTTCTTGTTTGAGCTCATTTCCCCTGCTTCAAAGCCCAGTGTGCTGCTGCCCTCCTGCCACCATGGTGTCTTTCCTCCTTTGTCTCTGGACAATGCTCTTTTAAAATCTTTTTGCAGCTTCTTTTGCGTCACTCAGATAAAAGGGCTCATTCCCATTGACCACATTAGCTGATGTTTCTCCCCCCACCCCCCTCCGCCTTTCACAGCAATGGTTTATTTGGTACTGGTGTTAGGGTTTTTTTTTTTTTTTGGTAAAAGGAATTTAATTGCAAGGTTTTGGTTTGTGCCTGTTTCTATTTTTTTTCATAAAGAAATAACAAATGACTTGTCTAGTGTAGGTGTATTTGAATAATTGGGGTTTTTTTTTTTTAAAAGGCTCTGTCCTGCAAAGTAGATTTCCATCCCCTGAAGAGCAACGTGGCACTCTGACTCCAGATGGCAAACAGGCCTAATTCAGCTGTCTGTTGCACAGTATGGTTAAGTGGTTTTGTAAACCATCTTCCCCAAAATATGGCAGTTTAATGTGTTGTCTTCAGAACAATGTCAGTTTCATTGCAGCCTGCTTAGACCATGAGGACTCAAACCTGTCCCTAGTGCTGAGGCCAGGTTTACACTATAAAGTTGCACTGGTGTAAAAGTTGCTCATGAATGTGAAAAATCTGAACCCCTGAGCAATGCTTTAATATCGACCTACCCACCAGTTTAGATAGTGCTATACTGACAGGAAGGCTTCTCCCATCAACTTATGTATTGCCTCTCGCAGAGGTGGAATAACTACTCTGATGGGAGAAACTCTCCCATCAGCTGAGTCATGTCTTCACTAAAGCGCGACAGCTTTAAGTGTAGACTTGCCCTGATTAACCAGGTTGGATTTAGATGAGTTATATAGTGACTGGGTGATGCAGGATTATATTTAGAGCCCTGAAAATCCACGGATAGCCGCACCCATGGATACATTGCAGATATCCGCAGACCATTTCTTGCAGATGCAAATTGGATATAGATCCACATATTTTTCTCTGTGCAGGGCTAGAGCCCTGCAAATACGCGGATATCCGTGGACCATTTCTCTCAGATGCAGATCGGATGTGGATCCACATATTTGTATCTGCACAGGGCTCTAATTACACTGTCCTCCCCAAGAGCTGCTCCTCAATTGCACCTGGAGCTCACGCTGATGAACAACTCATGTCACACCTGGATTTTTGAGCCAGGGATTAGGGAACTAACTGATTTCATGGACTCACCTGTGCAGGAACAGGTGGAGTCTATAAAGCCAGGAACCTGACTATAGCTGGGTGGTCTGCAGGAAGGCAGAATTCTCAGGATGACCAGTAGGAGGTGCTGCTAGCAGCAGGTGAACCCCGTGATATACCTCTTTCCACATCTGCACTCACACATCATGGATTCATGTAGTCATGGATCTGCTGGGTCTTGGCCTAGGCCATCCTCAAATCTTGTTGTGTGGAAATGTCCCAGGAACCCCTGAAGAGCTGGACTCCAAGGTGCACACAGCAGTGTTGGGACCTTATAAATAGGTTGCCCCAAGTACTCTACTCCCTGCATCTGAACCTCATCACTTCCAAGGTCTGGATATGTCCTCTGCAGTACTCAAGAGGGGCGCATGATTTGTCCTATCTGCAGCTGAAACAGATGATGACATAGACGAGCTAAATCAGACTGGTTTTCTAAGTCTGTTTTAGGATTAGGAAACAAAATTATTTTGTTCTGGTGACAATCCAATAAACTCATATAATTTAGAGAAGACTGCCTTACAAAATGGGGTAACAGGCAGCTGAATTAAACTGGTCTGCCTAGTATATATGGATTCAGAAACAACCTGACACTTTGATCTGTAAGAGGGAGTTCCACTTTGTGGCAGAGAGATTAAAAATAATATTCCAAAACACAGACTATGATCCCATTCCCTTCTTAAACAAAAAAGAAAAGGAAGTCCTAAAGATCAGTGTAACTGAGAGCATAGTTTGATCTTCTCTTTGAACAAAATGAAGTAATTTCCTCCTCATAATGAGATAATTTGTTTCCTAAAATCAAGGTAACGTCTGCCTTCTCCACCATTGCCACAATAGGATAGATGCAGGTTCTACAACTGAAACCGAAGAGATTGTTTCCTGAGTTCCAGTAGAAATGGTGCAGTCTGTAGAGTGATAAATAATTATAGCAGTCGCTGATAACAATTGCAATAATAAAGGTTGAATTCCACCTTCCATGCTAACACCATTACATGTTGTCTCATAACTTTATCAAACTAATTGTTTTGGGGCTGAAACTTTCCTTGCTTGGTCTCAACTCAAAGATGACTTGCCCCCTCCTCCCTGAGACTGAACATAGACACAATCTACCTATTGATGATGCTTATATGACTCCCAAAGTGTCTGAATACTCCACAATCTTTAATGAGTTTATCCTAAAAACATCCGTGAGAGGTAGCGAATTTCTATTATACTTGTTTTACATATGGGGAATTGATGCACAGAGTAACCAGGAACTTGTCCAAGGTCACCTAGGATGACTGTGGCAGCACAGAGAATTGGACCCACATGTTCTGTATCTGAGGGAAGAACCCTAATTCAGCTTTTTTCTCTGAACATAAATATACTAACTGACAAAAAAACTTCATTAATGCAGAGTTCAGGTTGCCTGGTAATAGCTTGTGCCTTTCCATAATGTAGGGCTCAGCAAAATTGAAAAACAGGAAATACAGAATTAAAGTAAAGGCTCATGCCACCTTGTCTCTGCCCCTCTGGAGCTGGCAATAGCCACTGGGAATTATCTGCATGCACTTCAGCTGCAATCACTGTGCTGGTTGTAGCTGTATTGAATGGTGGAAGAATAAGTTGGAGTGGCGGGGAAGAGATGTGATTGTGATATGAAGAGATCTGTTTCTTAGTCCCTCCTCCCCATGGTGTGTGATGAAAGGAAGAAGGCGCACGTGCACCTTAAGATTCCAGTCTGCATCATTTACGCATAAAATTACGGAGGTGATGACATTAGCAAGGCATTGGAACCTTCTGGTACTATCATTAATGATGTGAGATGTGAGAGCAGCCTGTGGATGTAATGAGGGGTAGAGGAAGGCATTGGTCAAGGTGATATCCCAGTCACAAATGTGAAGGTGTTGTAAAAGGATAGGAAGTAGTTGTTAAATTTGAGAAGCATCGTATTCTCTTAGAGGAATAGGCTCCGTGTTTGAGCATAGGTTAGATGCAGATAGTACCTGTCTATTACAGCAAAAAGGCAGAATACGAACGTGTGTGATAAGCAGAAGGTACTGCGGGGCATTGATTAAAGAGGGCAGACGTAAGGTTGCATGGGATTTTCCTGGTTTTCAGAGATGTGAGCTTTGCTCAACTCAGCATTCCGGAAGGGCATGAGCTATCCCCAGGCAAACTGAATTCTGCATTAACAAAGTTTTTGCATTTAATTTCCTAGTTTTTTAAGCAGACTAATGTTTGTTGGTATGAAGTAGTGGTTATTTAGACCGTTGTCATCTAGGTTTGCAGTTGACATGCTGTTATGGCTAGCAGAAGTAGATGAAGGGGCCCCTGGGCCCTGGCCCACTGGTGGCCTCCCCACCTTGCCTGGGGCCCTGGACCAGGGCTGGATTAACTGGCCCTGGGGCCCTGGGCTGCCCCACTCTGTGGGGCCCCCAGCCTTGGGCCCCCCCCACCATAGGGGCTGGGGACCCTGCCCCCTGTCACTGGGGTGGGGGGTGGCCCTGGGGCCCGAGGGCACTCCTGCCTGGCCCTGCTCTGGCCAGTCTGCCAGGGGGTGGGGGCTGGAGCATGGTGTGATTATGTTTCTTGCCCTCTTCTCCTCTTCCCCAAAATGGACAGACAGATTTTAGCAATTTTTTCAGCCTTTTCCAGATTTCTGTCCAAGATGGGATTTAAACTGACACTGGCTGGGGCAGGTTCAATGGACTACTTATATCCTTGAACTGTCCAGCTGATATGAAACTTTCAAGGCTAGATATCCTGGGAACTTTTCTGTCCATGTATGCTCAGCACAATCCATATGGTGCAACAACAAATACTTCAAAGGTGGATTCTTCAGACAGGAGAACTAATGTCTATGGCTAATAACTTTGTAGTGTGATTTCCCCCAAAAGGGTTAGTGGGTGGCATGCATGCTGTTGGGTGTAACTTTCAAACATCTGAGATCATGGTGTGTAATACTTTTAGCTCTGATTTGATCTCTGTGTGCAAAAAAACCCCAACCCGCTCCCTCCCCCCCAAAAAAACCCATTGCTGTAGTCGGTGAATGTTAAGAAAAGCCTAATTATAATGTAATAGAGTACAGAAAATATGTGTATACCTAAGCAAGAAAAGGGAGCAGGAAGATAAGAATAAATAAAACTATAATGATGGGGAAACTTTCAAAAGCTTATCTAAGGCAAACAGGTATTCTTCAGAAAATGGAAATCCAACCCTAGAACCTGAATAGAAAGAAGCACAAATGACAGCAGGTAAAATGGAAGATGGAAATTAGGAAGTGTGGGAATTTGAAGAGCAAATATGCCAAGATAGGAAAATGAACTTTTAAGTGGATCAGAAGCAGGAAGATTGCAAGAAAATCAATAGATCTGTTTGGACCAGTGAGGATAAAGGGAGAAACTAAGGAGAATAAGGACACCACAGAGAAGCTAAATACTGTTTTGCATTGGTCTTCAGTACAGAAAATATTAGGGTAATATCTAGTCCAGACCTACTCTTTTCAGGAAACAAAGTTTTAGCACTGTTACAGAGAGAGAGGTGTCAAAAGAGCAAATGCTGGAACCAGCCCCATCTGAGAGTTCTGAGGGGGCGTAACAATGTAGTGGCTGAAATGCCCACTCTCTAATTCTAATTACCGATGGTAACAGAGATCTATGGTAGTGACACAAAGGTTGTACCAACATCTTTTTAAAAGCCAGTAGGAGAAATCCTGAGAATTACAAACTGCAGAGGCATTTATATAGATAAGAGCATCTGCACTCACATGGGATAGAATAAAATATTTTTCTTTATAAGGGATGTAAACTCTCCTGTTTCAGGGTGTAAGCTAACCCCAGACTAATTGATGCTAGGGCAGGAGTTCTCAGTTTTTTTCCCCCTGGAACCTCCTTTAAAAATATTTCAGGCTGCGTTGACCGTCCCCAAAAGTGGCAGCCTCCCCCAATGCTGTGCCACCCTTACTTCTGTGCTGCTGCTGGTGAAATGCTTCCTTCAGAGCTGGGCACCACCCAGCCAGCAGCCACTCATCTCCAGCCACCCAGCTCTGAAGGGCTCAGACTGACAGCCAGAGACCTGGCCTACATGGGGGCTGGAAGCTCACGGCCCCTCCATAATAACTTCGCAATCCCCTGAGAGCTCCCAAACCCTGGTCTGAGAACCCAGTGCTAGGGGAAACTTCTATGTGCTAGCTATGTCATAATTGTCCACTTTGGGGTTTCTTGCACCTGTTCCTCAAGAATCAGGTACTAACCATTGTCAGAGAGAAGTTTTTGGACTAGATGGACTGCTGGTCTGATCCAGTGTGGTAATTCTTACTCGTCTAGGAGCCTTGGGTTAAATTCATCCTTGTATCTGTCTGCACCAGTCTGGGCCCCTGTGCTCTGGAATTGGGGAAGGAATTTATTCTATAGGTGGCAGATTGTAGTGGTGTTGCTTGTTCCTCCTTGGTTTATTCTCTTCCGCTATGTCTACACTTACTAATAACTAATTCGAACTAATTTTAGTTAGTTTGAATTAACTGAATTCGAATTAGAAAAATTTAGTTCGAACTAAACAAGTGCCATTCATGGCACTTGCTTAGTTCGAATTAGCGAAATGCATTGAGTTCAATGGGCCGGTTAGTTCGAACTAAGCCATTAGTTCAGACTAACATGGCCACATTGGTTAATTCGAACTAATTAGTTTGAATTAACCCTTAGTTCGAATAGCCTATTCAAATTTATTAGTTTGAATTAAGGAAGCCCTTAATTCGAACTAATGAAAGCCTAGTGTAGCCATGACTTTAGTTAGTTCGAATTAAGCTTCCTTAATTCGAACTAACTTGCCAGTGTAGACATAGCCTTCCTGAGTTCCCACTGCAACTTTGCGTAGTTGAATTAGTGCATTCCCCAGCCACTCTGCCTGTTTCACACTCTGTTTCAGGGCAGTGCTGCCACTTTTTGGACACCCATTATACTTTTCTGCCCCCTGAATTCTTTGACAGTGTCTGTGTGCAGTGAGGTAAGAAAGAGGTTTTGCTCTTCCAGTCAAGCTAGAAGAAAGCACTGAGACATTAAGCGGGTCTTTCATACTCCAGTAGAGGTCAGATACCTACATACTGTAAGAAAGCTAATTCATTATGGCATGATAGATTGTAACAGTTTATTTGGAGTCCCATTATATAAATCACTTAAATGTGTATTTACATAACATTTGTATTAATTATCATGAAATCTGTAATGAATCTGTCTGAACTGTTCTAGTTTATCTTGTAAATATGTATTTAAGCAATTTTATAACGGGTAATATTTAATCGATAGACCAAAGCAGCTCATTTATCATGCCAAACCATTGTGTGAAACATGGATTTTGAACTGGATAGAATTTAACGGATCCTTTGGAAAACCACTTAATGTATTACATTAATAACATGGAAACTGCACACTGTTAATAGGGAAATGCCATCAAAAATCTTAATGGGATCTGCCTTGTGGTAACTCTCTGTATGGTCATGAGCTGTTGGGTTTTTTTTCTTCCCCTTTGTGAGTCAAGGAAGTCACTGGCAGGCTACAAGGGGCTCCTGTTTGACTCTTTCTTCCCCTCTCCCTAAAAACAGTGGTGAAATCTATCTATGTACAGTGTTTGTATTTCCCCCATTACTACAGTATCTGAGTACATGCAGTCTTTAATGTATTTTGTCCTCACAACACCCTGTGAGGTAGCGAAGTGCTATTATCCCCATTTCATAGGTGGGGAACTGAGTCAAAGAGAGACACTAAATGACACAAGATAGGATATCATCAGTTTATAGGGGGACTTAGAGTTAAATCCTACTTGAATTACCCATGCCAGATGGCCAATCAACTTTAAAGGGACTGCTTGCAAGAGGGAGATGAGCAGGATTTGGCCCTAAAACTACTTGATCAAGTGTTGTAGCTGTACCCACCTTACAGTTGGAGCTGGGTCTCTCACAGCAGGTAGAAGATTCGCATTAGCTAAGCTTGAGCTAGCATGTTAACCATAGCAGTGTGGATGTTGCAGCTTTGAGCCGTGGGCCTGAGCTCAGGTGGCTGACTTGAGTATCTACTGGAGTCACTACATCCACACTGCTATTTTTAGTGCACCAGCTCCAGCTCTGCTAATATGAGTTTGTCTCTTGTGGCAGGGAGGAGGGAGGGGTTCATTCCCAGGTGCAGTGTAGCCATACTGTGGAGGTCTACTTGGTGTACTGAGTATGTACTAACTGACCCCTTTGGAAAGCTGCTTTCAAGCATAGCTGAAGTCACAGGTAAACATTAGGGACCAATAGTTGGTCCAAGAAAAGATATTACCTCATCCATCTTGTCTCTCTAATATTCTGGGACTGACTCGGCTCATGTGGGTAGCTGCATGGGTACCAGCGATGCTGTTAAATTAATAAAGTAAGTAGGATTGGTTCCCAGTCTAGTAATATAACCCTATCACCCATTTGTCCCACATCACAAGACCATCATGCAGTTTGCACTGATTGGAGTCACTGCTCAAAAGAGGCTCATGACTGAAATAGCAGGGAAGTCTAAGGTCAGGGTTGTAATGGATTGACAGAGCTTTGAAAAGAAGTTTTTACATCACTTGGTCTAGCCAATGCTACTAGTCTCTTGCTTTCATAAGCACTAAATTCTCTGACAATTTTTTAAAAATAGCTATTAATGGCACCATTGGAGCTTTTGCAATTTGTTGTGGAATGTAGATTTTGATTAATTTTTTTAAAAAAAGTTCTCCTGTGCAATAACAATTCTCCTGTGCAATAAATAATCAATATATATTAATCACTTGCAAAATGTCTTAGTTTCACAGATTGTTGTATGTAGTATAATGGAGGCAGTGTTGGGTCCCAGGATATTACAGAGAACAAGGAGGATGAGGTAATATCTTTGTTGATGAGAGAGACAAGCTTTCGAGCGATACAAAGCTGAAGATGACCTGAAGAAGAGCTCTGTGTCGCTCGAAAGCTTGTCTTTCTCACTAGCAGACATTGATCTAATAAAAGATATTACCTCTCAGACTTGTGTCTCTTTTTTTCACAGAGACAGTTTTTGAGTTGCCCAATTGCAAAAAACCTCCAACTCTTTTATACCTGTAAAAGATGAACTGATCTTTTTTTCTTTTTCTTTTTCTGCCAGTTAGGATAAAAATGTTATGAGCTGGCATGAATATTCAATCCGAATTAATTTTTTACCACACTGACAAACATGACAAGCTAAACCAGCCCTAAGTACATTAATGATGCTGGGTACAGTCCTAATAAAATATTCTACAGTACGGTATCTTTCTTGTAAAATTGCTTTCCCTAAGCATCTAAGCACATTAACCATATCTGAAACAGTTGTAATATACATACCTTAGAAAATATAAAATCTTCCTTCTTAGTCCATAGTTATAAAGATGTTACAGTCACTTTGTGATCTTATATTACCTATGTACCCTGAAGCTTGTAGAAGGAAAAAGAAAGAAATCAGCCATTGGAGGGCTGCTCGTAGATGAACTTTGTCTGCCTTTTACAGAATTAATTTTGTTCTCTGTGAACAGCACTTGATACCCTGGTAAGGTCGAGAGAATTTTTGACATCTCTGACTGGCCTACATAGTTATTTGCTACTGATTTGCACTTCGAAGATGATGTACTGTGAAAAAAGAAATAGTTCACTGAGGCTCTGAAAAACAGCGTTGTGGGCTGAATACTTGTAATAACTTCTCATAAGAATAGGGTTTGCTCATGCATGGAGTCCCAATGAGATCAATGAGACCTCTTGTGTTGGTAAAGATAGCAAGATCAGGACCTACAGCATAAACATTTTTAACTGAAATTTTCTCCATTTTACTTTCTCTCTCTTTAAAAAAGCTTTTCCAGCTTACTTTCATCTACTTGGTTACTGTACTTATGAATCTAATGAGTCTGCAATACTACCATTGTCATTTTTGTATAACACAGATCTTTATTACTTCTGACATGATGTTTAGTCTCAGTGGTATGAACCAAGACTACAGGAACCTTGTTTCCCAAAATACAATGCAATCTAGCCAAGACAAAGTAGTATGTACAATCCTGCTATTTGGTATACAGCAGTGATAATACTTTTGAAGGAGTCAGACCATTACACTCATTTGGACTCTGGTTTTATAGTCCCACTCGGGCCATTAATTTTAATTCGTACTGGACATTCTATTTGAAAATTTTCATGTGATTTTACTTGGCCAACTAGGTTTTAGAAGAGAACAATATGCTTATTAGTCAACACGTCCCTGCAGCTACTGGTTATGCAGCAGACCAATAGAAATCAATCAACAGAAATCAATGGCAAACCAATAGAGATTAGTTGATATATGCTAATAGGGCTTACTTAAATTACCCTTGGGACATGGGTAGATTTTGGAGCTGCCTCTAGGGAAGGCAGCTCCACAGCCATCCCAGGCAGCCCCCCACCCTTCTCTCAGCTACATCCCTTTGCCAGCCCCAATCCAGCTCCTGCAGCCAGGCCCGGGGCCAGCTCCTGCCACCAGAGGCGGCCTCAGGTCCTGGCCAGGGCTGGATCCCATGCCTGCCTCTGCTGGAAACCTCCGGTCCTGGCTGGGGCCGGATCCCACTCCTGCTGCTGCCAGAGGCTCCAGGACCTGAGCTGGAACTGGGGCCAGGGCCAGATCTGGTCATCGCCGGCAGGTTTGGGTACCCAGCTGGGGCCAGATCTTGCTGCTGGCAATGGGGTTGCTCATAAAGTCCCTGAAATAATACGCATACTTTGTTAAGCTCTATAGTGACCAGCCTTATATGAGATGAACTACAGCAGGTGGGAGCACAGTATTCTGCTGTTGAACAACATAGGGTCAAGGCTGATGTCCTAGGTATCCAAGCATTCATGCCTCAGATTGAAGCAGCCATTTTTCTGAGCAGATTGTTCCAGGTGCTGACTTTGGCTGCCATCTTCCTCAAGTGGTCGCAGTACATTACCTATCCAATGTCACACCGAGATAAGCCAGGTTTGGATCATGTTTCAGGTACTGTCCATTAAAGAAAATCTTCAACTCCTGTCTTGCACCTACTTTATGCAGGTAGAATACACTAGAAACCATCCTAGAAGAGCTCACCCGCAGGCACCATTAACAACAATAATGTGTCCTGAGCTTCATATCTTCTTTCAAGACGTTCTCAATTTCTGAGAAGGACTGAACTTGTTATCTGGAGCTGAAGTCATCAGCATAGATAAATTTGTGCAAGAGTGTAGGTGGCTGGTCGTTGATGTACTCATTGAACAGTATTGATGAAAGAACTGAACCTTGAAAGAGGGCGTTGATCTAACACGTCCAAAAGCTTCAGCAGTTGTACCCTACCAAGTGTACCCTGAACTGCCTGTTTTGGAGAAAGAACTCTACTACTTCATTTACCCAATGTGGGGCAGTTTGAGAGCATTTAAATAGAAGACCTCTATGTCAAACTGTGTCATAGGTGGTGGTGAATCCAAGAAGACAGTTCCTGTCTTTTGATTTTGTTGAAAACCATTTAGAAATAGAAAATGATATGCTTCTTGTCTGGTTTGGCTTTTCCTTCCATTCCTTATTTGTGAAACCCATCACAACCAGAGATGATGATGATTTCTGTTGTGATAGTATCCAAAGTTCCCAGTCAGGAGTGGAGACATATTATGATAGGTTATGTGTGAGCAAGTAGGAAGACATGGTTCCTACCCCAAAGAGCTTACAGTATACAAGGAGCTCCACATCTCTTTCTGTTATCATGACTACTGTGGTACATTGGAGAGCTCTCTTTTTAACTTATATTCATTATTCTGTTTTGGCATTGTAGTTTTCATTGTACAACTCATTGCGATATTAGGTGTGAATGGTTGTATATTCTACATTAGTGCATTTTAGTGTACTAAAATCAGTGATCAATGTCCTCCTCAGCATTTTAATAGGCAAAAATGTTTGCTAAATATTTAGAGAAAAGGAAAATCCCCTCCCCCCACCAAGCTAAATAATCCTTATGGTAAAGTTCTGCCAAACTCAACAGAAAACAATAACCTTTCTAACAGTTGTTTAAGTTATCCTACCAAATTTAACAGAATGTCTCTATGTCATACAGTTCTGTAGGATGGCTAAGACAGAGACAGACTAGACCAGAAGGATATCATTTTCTATTAAATTTTATATTTTAACAGCAATTTCTAAAAAGTTGGATGCAACCTTAACTGTGGAGTTACTATCATTGCTTCATAAAAGACCTCTATTACAACCCCTTTGGTTTCATCCCTGTTAAAAGGTTCACTGAACTATTCCCCAAGGGAACTTGTCCTTTCTTTTATGCTGCTAAACTAAGTAGGATGTCAGAGTTTCATAACACTATGTAATCTAGCTAAAATGCCTCATACTTTTAGGAGCTATAGGGTTGATATTTTGCCTTTCCTCACTCAGATTTCTATTCTCCAAGGACTGCTAAACCCTGTTGGCCCAGTGGGGTAATGTTCTGCTGTTTACCTTTTGGAGATGGCATTATTACCTCCAGATTTTTATGCATTAAAATTTTTGTCACAAAAATGTCTCTAGTTAGTCAAATTCCAAAGGGGTAGCCGTGTTAGTCTATTGTAGAAAGACAACAGAGTCCTGTGGCACTTTGAAGATATATCTCCCATGAAAGCTCATGCGATAAATAAATCTGTTAGTCTTTAAAAGTGCCACAGGACTCTGTTGTCTTTCTAGTTAGTCAGTCTCCTCTCCACATACTGGGAGCTGCCTTGATCATCTGATTCCTCCCTCTTGTTGGTAGTGTCAAATTAGTCATCTATCTCCTTGTGGGGAGACATTGGAAAGGTCAAATGGAACCTGAATCTGAGTGTGAAATGTAAAGGGGGAAATGGCCATCTCTTCTTGCAGGATGTTTAGGAGAGCTGTATGTTAATCAGATCAGAATTTAGGAGGATGTCTACTTCAGGTTCTCAGATGCCATGTAGATAGGTGCCACATAAGAACGTATATACATAGCTAGATAGATGTTGATGATATCTTAGTAATGATCACCCACTTGGGTAGTATGTTCTTAGAAAGTGGACAGCACAAATTTAATTTTATTTACATGCTATGACCAATTTTTATACATTCAGATTAGTTATAAAATGCAGTTTTTAAGCTGTGAGGATAGCCAAGGGTTGTGGGGGATTTTCTGTTACCTGAAGTCTCCAAATTAACATTGGATGGCTTTATAAAAGATATGTTCTAGTTCAGCCACAAGATATGGGACTTGAAATAGGTATTACTGGGTGAAATTCTATGGACAGGAGGGCTGACTAGATGATTGTAATGGTCTCTTCTGACCTTAAAATGTATAACTCTTCAGAAAATCCAACAAGATAATAACAATGTGTGTATACACACAAATCTGTACAAATGGTAAAAGTACTGTGTCCATATTATGTTGCACTGCTATTTGGAATTAATTTTTAAAAACTATTGCTGGTAAGTAAGCTGCGAGAGGCTACGAAGTGTCTACCCATTCAAACAGAGTTGGAAAGTTGCTAATTGCTCTAAACTAGCTTCACTGACGCAGAGCAAGAGAACAGATAACAGGGAAATGTATTAGTTGCTTTTATTAGAACATAAAAGACTGTGGTGAGGGATTAGATTTTTCTTTTCAGCAATGGAACTGACTTACTCCCCCTTCCCCCCCCCGCCTTTGCTATAGTTCAAGAATCTCAAGATATTCAAAACAATTTTGGCAGCACCAGCAGCACAGTTTGACAACATGCAGAGTGGCATAGCGCTGCCCTGAAGACTAGTTTCCTGACGCCCTTTAAAGATTACAATTTATGAGTGCGCTGTATGCTGAGAACATTTTAATGGGAACATACAGGAAAACAAACACAGATGGCTGCAATTGCTTTATTTTTTTCTAGTGGGTAATCGGCACTTGTAATAAGTCACAGAGTTATTGGGGATAATACTATGTTACTGGGACATACATCTCAGATTTTTTCTTTATAAGGTTCACTCAGTAAATACCATGTAACTACATATGAATTACATGCTTCCACACATCACTTAGGACTAGATCCAAGAAAAACACTCTTTGATTGCATAACCAGGTTTGATTACCTGGTAAAGAAAAAGTGTTTTTTGTGAGGGCCAATCATTTATGAAAGCACCTGGAAAGAAAATCATATTGAATCTGTTTCTTTCAAATAGCAGATAATAATTGCCAGAGAATTTTGACCAGATTTTAATATAAAAGATAGTATGAATGGTCCTCTTTTGAGCAGGGATTATCTTTTTGTTCTGTGTTTGTAAAGCACCTAGCACAAGACGGTTTTATGCACTACCGCATTACAAATAATAATAATAAAACAACAACAACAATGGGTTCTATACCTTCTGTTGCTTGGCACAAAAGAAAGAAAGATCTTTGGACATCTTCTGCAATGGGGCTGGGTGAAAACCAAGTATTATTTGCCCCTCTGGATGCCAGTCCCAGATCAGGGTCCCAGGCATTGTACAAACAGAACAAAAGACAATCCCTGCACCAGGGAGTTTACAATCCAAGACAAATGATGACAGACCGAAACAGCAACAGACTGAGGTGTACCAGGAAACATGGAGATTAAACTCATGAGCATGAAAAACAGTGGTCAGGGCTGGCCCAACCATATAGGTGATCTAGGCAGTCACTTAGGGTGCCAGGCTTTAAGGGGCACCAAATTAGAAGGAAGTGATCTTTTCCCCTCTATTTAAAAAAATATTAATATATTCTCTCTTATAGCACATTAAGGGGGAGCGTGCCAAAGTCATAGGCCTTGTACACACGATCACTTTATCGCGCATTAACAATCATTACCGCGCGATACCAACAACAGCGTACACACGTGCAATAGGGCTGTTGTGCGTTAACTGCCTTGTTGTAGTGCAATACAAAAACCACCTTGACGAGGGTGGTAGCAGTTAACGCGGAACAGCTGTTGCGCCTTTCCACTCGTGTGTACGCTTACCGCGCAATGATTGGCCTCCGGAAGTGTCCCAGCATTCCAAAGTCATCCTCTCTGGTCTTCCCCCCACCTGCTCTGTGTCTGTGACGAAACAGTCCCCGCCCTGATCAGATTCCCGGGATTTTTGAATTTCTCGTCTGTTTCACTTCCTGTTCTCTTCCTTGTGGAGTAGAGTGCAGCTCCGATCTTCAGTAGCAATGGCGGCCCGTCGTGGAAGACGCGCACCCCTTTGGAGCATGGCAGAGGTGCTGGACCTGATCAGCATCTGGGGAGAGTCTGCTGTGCAGGCGCAGCTACGCGGCAGCAGGAAAAATTATGATACATTTGGCATAATTTCTTGGGCCATGTGAGAGAGAGGTTATGATAGAGACACTGTGCAGTGCAGATCAAAGGTGAAGGAGCTAAGAATAACCTATCACCGAGCGAAGGAGGCAAACCGCCGTTCTGGATCAGCGCCTGCTACATGCAGGTGCTATAAGGAGATCGAAGCCATCCTCAGTGGGGACCCCACAACCACTGCAAAGAGTCCCGTGGACACATTGGCCCCCCTCATCCAGTGAATGCCAGACCCGAGCAGGATGAGGACGTGATCGATGAAGAGGAGGAGATGGAGGATGACCTGGAGGAAAGCGCAACAGCGTGTAGCCAGGAGCTCTTCTGCACCCCCGCTGAGACGTCCACCCAAGACATGAATTGCAGTGTGTCCTCTGAGGCGGTAGAGGGGGGTTTCGGTAAGTTTCTCTTTCGTGCAGCTATGGCTCCTGCTAAAATATCATTGTCTGGGGTGGGGGTGCTTGCTCTCTCAGTCCCAGCTGGGCACGCTCTTTACTCTGCATTCATTAGAAGTGCATCAACACAAGCAGTGATTGTCAAAAAATCATCTGTATTTAGATCAGTAAAGGTTTCCTCGATGTACCTCCTGAGCCTACTACTCAGGTTAGATGGGAGAGCGTTTGTGTCTACGCTCCCAAAGACGGATACTCTGCCTCGCCAGCTGCAAAGCACAGCCCTGGGAACCATGGCAGCACACAGTGCAGCAGCATACGGTCCTGGCTTGCAACCGGTGGCATGTAGGATATGTATTCTAGCTGGCAGGGACACTCTGAGGAGAGAGATATCGGGTTCCATTTGTGTGCCCTGTGCAGAATCTTAGCCCCCAGTAAGCTTTCTATTAGGACGTACCTTGTCCGCTTCAGCGAAGCATAGGATGTTGACTGCCCTGTACCTTCCAGTGGAATGTGCTACTGGAAGGTTACATTGGTTATCTATGCTATGTGTTAACAACAGCTTTATTATTATTATTTTTTTTTAGGTTCGACCTTCACAAGGCCGGTGTCTACCCCAGCTGACCGCATGAGAAACATTCAGCGGCGTGCTCAAAGAAACAGGGAGGATATGTTTCAGGACCTGCTGAAAACAGCACAGGAATCCGCGAGGGAGAATCGAGCCTGGAGAAAGGAATCCCAACAGAGGAGGCAGAAACCCAGGGACGAACTGATAAGCGTGATGAAGGAGCAAACAGAACTGCTCAAGAGCATGATTGCTTTGCAGACCCAGGCGATTAATGTACGGGCTCCACTCCATACAGTTCAGCCGTGTCTGCCTCCCACACCCCGTAGTCCTTCAAAGAATTTCTTTGAAGGCCACCCGTCCCCCTGGTACACTGTAACATCCAGTCCCGCCCCAGAGCTACTTTTTAGAGACCCGCAGCTACACCCACCTGTAACCCCCCCTTTAGGTTTTAATAAAAACAGTGACAAATAATTTGAAGAGTGGCTTTATTTGTACACATTGAAAATCTCATAAGGTGCACCTGATGCGTCCTGGAAGTTAACTAGGGGAGGGCATCATTGAAATGGTCCCTGAGTGCCTCCCTTATGCGAGCAGCTTCTCCTTGGGCCCCCCTAATACTCCTAGTGGCTGGCTGTTCGTATGCTTCCTCGAGGCGCTGTGCCTCCATAGCCCACCCCGGGGAAAACTTTTCTCCCCTACTTTCACAAATGTTATGAAGGACACAGCACGACGCAATCACAGCAGGGATGTTGTCCTCCGCCAAGTCCAGCCTCCCATACAAACATCGCCAGTGCCCTTTCAAACGGCCGAAGGCACACTCCACAGTCATTCTGCAGCAGCTCAATCTGTAATTGAACCGCTCCTTGCTGCGATCTAGGTTACTGGTGTGCGGCTTCATGAGCCATGGCATCAGTGGGTATGCTGGGTCTCCGAGGATGACTATGTGCATCTCCATATCCCCCATTGTAATTTTTTGATCAGGGAAGAAGGTACCCCCTTGCAGCTTCCGGTACAGACCAGTGTTCCTGAAAATGCGGGCATCATGCACCTTTCCCGACCACCCAGCATTGATGTCCGTAAAATGCCCCTTGTGATCCACGAGTGCTTGCAGCACCATGGAGAAGTAGTCCTTCCTGTTGATGTACTCGGTCGCGAGATGGTCTGGAGCCAAAATAGGGATGTGTGTGCCGTCTATGGCTCCCCCACAGTTAGGGAATCCCATGGCAGCAAAGCAGTCCACAATCTCACGAACATTGCCCAACATCTCCGTCCTCCATAGCAGAACGCGATTGATGGCTCGGCAGGCTTGTGAGAGGGCTAATCCGACGGTGGACCTCCCGACTCCAAACTGGTTTGCAACCAACCGGTAGCAGTCAGAAGTCGCCATCTTCCAGACAGCAATCGCAACACGCTTCTCCACGGTTAGGGCTGACCTCATGTTGGTGTCGTTACATCGCAGGGCAGGGGCCAACTCTGAACACAGTTCCAGAAAGGTTGCTTTCCGCATTCGAAAGTTCTGTACCCACTGCTCATCATCCCACAGCTGCATAACAATGCGATCCCACCACTTGGTACTCGTCTCTCGCGACCAGAAATGGCGTTGCACCATGTGCAGATGATCGGTGAAGGAGCTGAGCAACGTGGTGCTGTTGCTCTGCATGGCATCGATCAGCCCCTGCTCCTCTGCGTCCTCGTCTGACTCGGAGCTCATTGCGTACTGAGCAACCAGCCGAGATGTATTTAGAATGCTGAAGGTGACAGTGGAGATCAGAGCAGGATCCATGCTGTCGCTGCTGTGATTGCTCGCAAGTGGTGCAGTGCGTCACTGCACTGTTGAAAATAGGCGCGAGTTGCTATTGGCAATGAGGAAGATGCAAGGGGAACACAGTGTACCACGGGAAACTGAGAGTTTACCCATGGCACTTTGCATTCCTTTCCTTCATCCCATGATTCCAAGCGCCGATTGAGGGAAAATTGAACTGTGGGATAGGTGCCCAGAATTCATTGCGCTACACCGTGATATTGCAAAGAATTCTGTTGCGTTTCAAGGAGCGACGTGTACGCGCTCTCCCGTAATAAAGGTCACATGGTTTTTATAGCGCGATTGCCATGTTGCGCTTTAATCTGATCGTGTGTACATAGCCATAGTTTGCCTAGGATGCCAAAAACCTCTGGGCTGGCCCTGACAGTGGTCACAATACAACAGCTGCTTAACCATTATCAGCTGCTTTGTAGGCAAGAGGAGAATGTTGAATGTTCCTCCAACACCCTATAGCCATTGGAATTTCTTCTGATAACTTAGTATGCTCCACATTGTCTCCAAAAGACGCTCAGATTTCAGATCGTACACCAATAAATGTGTTGCTCTCAAAGATGATTGTAATTATAGAATATGTTAACATGCATTTAAAATGGAAACAATCATACGAGAGAAGAGTGAAGTAACATCAAATATATAGTCAGCAACTAAATGACTGCTAACTGTCTAATACATTTTTTTGTGTGGACTACTAGTGAGCTTTATTCCAGTGAAAGATAAAGGAAAACTCCATAAAACTTTTACAAAACCTTTATAAAAAGTTGTGTCCTGAATCAGGAGGTGACGTCCACCTAGCCAGTGTGAAAAAGTATGAGAGAAACCACTTGCATGCTTTATTCTCAACCATTTATTTCCCCCTTCCTCTCTCTCTATGGGACTAAGGAAGTTTGTCCTTGCTCCTGGCTTGCCATTCTGACAGGTTAATGTAAGAAGCATATATATAAATTTAACATACACAGATGCACATGACTGTCAGTAATTGACTTTAGTATTTATCTGGAGGATTACCACACTCAGCACACCTTTATATACCTTGTGGCCAGTGATTCTAAAGTCTGATATCATGGATAAATGTTCAGTCTTTAAAAGGATATCTTCAATTTAAAAGTCACACTTTTGTTCAACATTTTTTACCTTTTCTTGTTGCAAGTAACACCTCAGAATGCTTAAGGCATTGTAGGCTTAAGGAAAAACTTTTGTTGTTCAGTATGTTTACTTTGGGTCTTTGATATCATTTTGTAGAGTCAGTTTCGATTTCCCTTGTTAGGTTAACTACTAAGTCATTTTCTCCTGTTTGTTTGAATTTTTAAAGAGAAAATGTGATTGGAAAACTATAACAATTGGCAGTGGACTCAAGCAGGTATAGCACTTGAAACTACTTTACATTTAGTTTTCAAGAGTGATTAGATTTAAAGATGACATGTTCCTTTCAAGGGAAAACAAACAAGGAGTACTGTGGCACTTAAAGACTAACACATTCATTTATCACCTGAGCTTTCGTGTGTAGATTCCCACTATATCAGATGCATGAATTGGAAGTTACAGTATGAAAGGGGATGTAAAAATACAGAGAAGGGTAAGTCACAAAGTCAGTTCAGAATTATTTCAGCAAATCAAGCAAGTTGTTTGGATTTAAACAGTGTGGAATAACAGATAAGAAGGTGGGAAGGTTAAAAAAGGGAAAGATCACCTTTTGTAATGAGTGAGCCAGTTTAAATCTCTATTCAGACCCAATCTAATGGTGTCAAATTTGCATATGAATTATAACTCTGCAGTTTCCCTTTGAGGCTTTGATTTGAAGTGTTTCTGTTGAAGCACTGGAACTGACATGTCTTTCACAGAATGTGCAGGGAGGTTGAAGTTGGCCCCTACTGGTTTTTGAATGTTACCATTCCTGATATCTGATTTGTGTCCATTTATTCTTTTGTGCAGAGACAGTCCACTTTGGCCAATGTATAAGGCCGAGAGGCATTGTTGGCACATGATGGCATATATCACATTGGTGGATGAGCAGGTGAATGAGCTCTTGACGGAGTAGTTGGTTTGTCTGGGTCCTATGATGGTGTCATTTGAGCAAATATGTGGGCAGAGTTGGCAACGGGGTTTGTTGCAGGGATATGTGCCTGCCTTTGTTTTCCTGTTGCATGGTGTGTAGTTGCTGGTGAGTATCTGCTTGAGGCTAGGGGGCTGTCTGTAAGCAAGGAGAGGTCTACCTCCCAAAGCTTGAGAGAGTGAGGCATTGTCTTGTAGGGTAGACTGTAAAGTGATCCTTGATTATTTGCTGCAGAGATTTGACTTGGGGGCTGTATATGATGACCAGTGGCGTTCTGTTGTTTTCCTTGTTGGTATTGTGCTGTAGTAGTTGACTTCTGGGTACCTGTCTTGCCCTGTCTATCTGTTTCCTCACTTCCCCAGGTGGGTATTATAGTTTTTAAAATACTTGGTAGAGATCCTGAAAGCGTCTCTGTCTGAGGGATTGGAGCAAATGTGGTTATTTTTCTGCAACAGACGTAGGCCAGGATAATTTTAAACCACTTCAAAACCCATCTCCTTGGTCAAAATCATTATGTAGGTATTATTCAAGTCTCTGTACACTGCTGGGTTAAATGACCTATATAGAAATCTTTTCCCCTAATAAGATTTATTTTTTAACTGATGGAACAATTAGGACTTATCCAGTGTGGGGGCAATAAATCCCTTCACTAGCTGGGCTGACACTGCTTCAGTCCACCATACCTGTTCCCCTCATCATGTTCTCCCCAGCCACCCCATTTTTCAGATATTACCAACACCCACCCAGACTCAGCACTTACCCACCTCTCAGTAGCTCCAGCAGCCTCTCAGCACCCATCTGTGACAGGATGCACATCCCTGCGTCCCTAGGTATAATCTGAGTGACTTTTCTGTTCAGTTTTGCAATGTAATTGTGTGATTTGATGTCAAATACGCTATACCCGGTTCCTTTGTGAATGCTCATAACATATTCTACAGCATTGCTGTGATGCCATGTTTCCTACAGCAACATGTGTGTACAGAGGTGAAGCATGTTACAGGGTTCAGACGCTCAGGCCTCTATCTAGCAGAAAGGCTGGAGACTTACATGTCAAAGGAAATGCAAATGCTCTCCCTGGCTCAGGTAGAAGAAAGTCTCACAGCAGGACAGAGGGAGGAGCTGTCAGCAGTTTGTAAAAAAAAAAAAAAAAGGCACAGACTGTTTTAAGGAGAGAAGCTGCAGGCTTTCACCTGGAAGACAGCATCTTGCAACCAACTTCAAGCAAGATCTGGGCCCTGCCTGGGAATAGGCAGAGAATGGCTGTGGAACATCGAACAGCCAAATACCTTGCACATAATCTTGGACTATGAGATCAGTTGAGGTAGAGATGTTAGATTAATATGCGATTTATACCTTTTATTTGATAGTAGTCACTCCTGACTCATTTATAGTATGATTCTGCCTTGATTGGGCATGTTCTCACTTGAAATTGTACTCTGATCAATGAACTAGTATTTGTTTGATCTAAAGCTGTGTGGTCTTTAGAGGGTGTGGATGTGGGAGGCTGAGCACAATCTACTTCTTTGATAAGTGGATGGATTTGAGACTATGGTTATTGGGAGTGGGTCCCAATTCCTGTAAAACAGTGACTCCCAGTGTGGGATCTGCGGTAGAGGTGCTCGCTTGGGGACCAACGCCTGTGTGGCTAGTGGATTTACACCCACTGCCTGGGACCGATTACACCTGGTGGCTGGTGTGGACTGACTCAGGAGTGAGTGGTCACCCAGCAGAGCGTAATGAATTGGGGTTCAGGAGCGGGGTTTGAGGGGTCAAAGCGGCACATCATATTGGATTTAGGGAGCAGCCTGTCACACCATCCAAGCTCAGTTGCCCTGGCATACCACCCCAAGACACCTTTCAAGCACTCTCTACCTACCCCAGCCAGAGCTGCCAAGTTTTGTGCAGATTCTTTTCTTAGCCCTGCCAGAGCTTGTGGCAGGATGTAAGAACCCAAATGAATGATACACAAATTACTTAGAAATATGCTCATTAATTCACTGGATATTTTGAAACAAATGTCACCTGGAGCTGAACCAAAGTAGGCAGCTATGCCTGTATCCTTTTCGCCCCCGCTGTGTTGCTGCAAAGGGACTGCCGGGTAGGTGCGAGACTTATCCCTTGGCAGTTCTGCTGTAGCAGGGGGCTCTCTGCGCCACTCCCCGCAGTCTACGCCACTGCAGACAGCATTCTGGGCTGGAATGGAGGTGGAGACCAGAGCTTCCCTGGGTCCCAGCTCCACATGGCTCAGCAGGCCCCTGGCAATACTAAGATCGGGAAGTTGAAAGCCAACTTCCTTCTGTCCAATTGATTTGATTCTTATATGACAGGAGATAAAAAAAATCACAAAGAGAGAGCCCGTGTCACAGATGTCACTCTCATTTTTTGCGCTGGGTACTTGGCTGAGATTCAGAGACGTCAAAGTACTTATCCACATGATACTAAGTTCTGACGTTGAAGGATGTGGTTTCCAGGCTGCCTTTTCATGTCGGAGGCAGGGTTGTTTAAACAGTTTTCACTGATGTTGCCTTAGTCAGATGAGTTTCCACCAGCCATGGAGCTTAAAGCTTCTGCCTCCTCCCTGACTCTGCTGTTTTACTCTCTTCTTTGACAAACAGGGGTGGGGACAAGGCACTTAGCATAGGGAAAATGAAAGGAATTATTGTGCAAGGAGCAGATAAAGCCAAAGGGTATAGCACACGCAGGCAGTTCCTGTCATTCAGAGAGCGACCATGAGTCACACACACCAAACACGTTTACTCCTTAGATATGTGACTTATCTTTAGAATGCTTCAAACTTTTTATAGCTGCTCCCATTTGCTGCAGTGTCCCCTGCTGGTGAGATCAAAGTAGGCAGCTGCACACTCCCCCGCTCTAAACTAAACAACGTCACTGAGCTATTGAAAACTCCTACAGATGTTTCCTCTCTAAAGCCAAAAGGATATTTTTCTCCCCTACCTCCCTCCTTCATACCAAAGAGCAAATCCTCTGCTTGACTGAGTTTGTACCACCTCAGATTAATTGGCTCTAATGCAAATGTTCAATGGCCGTGTGGGGGATGTTGCTGAGTGCGTAATGGTTACTGTATTTGCTTGCATGAGGTTACTCCACTTCAGCTGCGTAATTCGTTGCTTTATAAAATGCTTTGCAATGCACTAAAGTACAGGACGCTAATCATATGCTGTAACAGACAACACAGCAGAGATTCAGCCAGTTGGTGCTGGTCTCCTAAGGGCAAACTTCAAGTTCTTAGTTCTTCTGGGAAAAATCCCAAGGAAGTAAATGGCTGTTTTGCCTGAATGAGGACAGTAAAATTGGCTCCCCAAGGAACAAACTGTATCCATCAGCATCTCTAAAATTTCTTTCAGCAGGGTCTTTGTGGAATTTCCTTTAATTTCTTTTCAGATGAAATTATTTGTTCCCCTTTTCTCCCATTCTGATTTTCTCTCCTTCCTTTTGGGTGACTATGGAAAGGGCAGATTGCTACGCCTACAGTTAAGAAAGCACAGAAGTGTCCACTCTGAGGATCATTTTCAGTTGCTTATCTTTCCAGCCAAAATTTGGCACATTTGTACTTAGTCCAGGCACAATTTTGACTTGAAAGACTGAGACAAAATGGTTGCAGCATTTTCAAGAACAAAGAAAGCTAAGGAAAAAAATACACTTTTTAAACTGTAATTTGTTGTGGCACTTTTTGAACAGTTCTCATATGTCAGGGATACACAGTAGAAACTTGAAATTTGGCAGTAAGATGTTTGGTAGGTTGTGGATGTCCCTTTGCTGGTTTGTTGAAAATTGGTTGTCCCTTGTCAATGTTACACCCATTTTATAAACATGTTTCTTGTGTACACACATGGTCTTTTGTAATATAATCCTTTAACGGGCTGCTGACATTCTTTTGGTGCTCTGCATTTGTGTGTAGCTCACAAAAGCTCAGAGGAAGTGTTACCACTTTTCCTGGGACCACTTAAGTAACAGGAAGGGAAGCAGCGCTTTTAAGATTGGTGATCTAGAAAGGTGTGTGTGGAGTAAGGCAATGACTTTCAGCTCACTGACTGTACATATTTCACAATAAAATACAGTAGAGTTCACCACTGACACCAGGCTGGGGGGAATGGTAGACACGCTGGAGGGCAGGGACAGGATTCAGGGAGACCTAGACAAATTGGAGCATTGGGCCAAAAGAAATCTCATGAGGTTCAACAAGGACAAGTGCAAAGTCCTGCCCTTAGGACAGAATAATCCCATGTACTGCTACAGGCTGGGGACCAATCAGCTTGGTAGCAGCACTGTAGAAAAGGACCTGGGCATTATGGTGGATGGGAAGCTGGATATGAGTCAACAGCTCTTTTTGGCAAAAAGGCCAATGGCATATTGGGCTGCATCAGCAGGAATGTTGCCAGCAGATCGTAGGATGTGATTATTCCCCTCTATTTGGCACTGGTGTGGCCACATCTGGAATACTGTGTCCAATTTGGGCTCCCCATTACAGAAAGGATGTTGACAAATTAGAAAGAGTCCAGCACAGGGTAACAAAAATGATTAGGAGACTGGGGCCCATGACTTAAATGAGGAGAGACTGAAGGAACTAGGCTTATTTAGTCTGCAGAAGAGAAGACTGAGAGGGGATTTGATAACAACGTTCAACTGCTTGAAAGAGTGCTCCAGAGAGGAGGGAGCTAGGCTGTTCTTAGTAGTAATAGAGGACAGAACAAGGGACAATGATTTCAAGTTGCAGCTGGGGAGGTTGAGGTTGGATATTAGGAAAAACTTTCTCATTATGAGGGTGGTGAAGCATTGGAATGGGTTACCTAGGGAAGTGGTGGAATCTCCATCTTTGGAAACATTTAAGGCCCAGTTAGACAAAACCCTGGCTGGGATGATTCAGTGGGCGTGGTCCTTCTTTTAGCAGGGGGTTGGACTAGATGGCCTCATGATTCTAAGATCAACGCTAAGATTCTATGATTCTATGATGTCTTTTTATTCCAATTTTCTCTGTAATCTAGGAAATTCCATTTTGTAAGGAAATGACAAAGTTAAGCTTGTCTGCATGACCTTAATTTTGCTTCTTTGTTTGTATGCATTGTAACATCTTATTAGACTATTATTTGGAGAGGTGGCAGAACTTCTACATCATTCATTTTGCATATTGAATGGAGAATAAGGCCGGTTTTTATAGTATATTGGTCTGGAATCCAGAGTACCCACTCTTCACTCTCTGCAGAAGTTGCATGATGTGTCATGAATGAAATTTGTACAGGTAAAATGGCACGTCATGGATGGAGGAGAATATATAAGAACCCACCCTGGGTTTTGGTAACTGTACCTTCATTTCTTCAGTGTAGGAACCCCAGTCTGCCATTCAGGAACTTGCTGTCCACATGGAGTGATTGGGAACACCAAGTTACACAGAACTCTGCACTTCACATTCCTTCCATTTTACATATATAGAATCATAGAATAATACGGATGGATGGGACCTCACGAGGTCATCTAGTCCATCCCCCTGCTAAAAAGCAGGACCATTCCCACTAAATCACGCCAGCCAGGGTTTTGTCTAACCGGGCCTTAATTATCTCCAAAGATGGAGATTCTACCACATCCCTAGGTAGCCCATTCCAATGCTTCACCACCCTCCTAGTGAGAAAGTTTTTCCTAATATCCAACCTTGACCTCCCCAGCTGTAATTTGAAACCATTGCTCCTTGTTCTGTCCTCTGTTATCATTGAGAACAGCCTAGCTCCCTCCTCTTTGGAGCACCCCTTCAAGTAGTTGAAGGTTGCTATCAAATCTCCCCTCAGTCTTCTCTTCTGTAGACTAAATGGCTGCGTCTACACTGGCAAATTAAGTCGACTTAAGCTTGCTTAAGTCGACTTAATTTATCCTGCGTCTACACTACACTTTGCTTAAGTCGACTTAAGCAGCTTGCTTAAGTCGACTTAAGCAGCTTAATAAAGTTGACTTAATGAAAATTAAGTTGACTTTATTAAACCACCTTTCTACTCGACCTAAGGCTTAATTCGAGGGCTACCCCAGGACTACACCAATGCCCTCCCTGCCGGGGGGCGGACACAGGGGGAGCCTGGCATGCCCCCCAAAGGGCAGGGCATGTGGGCAGGGTGTGACACTGTCTGGATTTAGGGAAGCATTTATGATATTATTTTCAATGGATATCTCATAAATGCTATAATCCATAGGAACTATGTCATGTTTGGTATCACTAGAAAGGTAGTAATTTGCTGGGAATGATTATATAGTTTATGTCTAGGAATTCTATTTCAATCAGAAGTTAGAATTTGATGTTATATCCATACTTTAATTTTAATTTTAACTGTAGACACACTAAGTCGACTTAACTAAGTTGACTTAAAGTCGACTTAAAAGTGCAAGTGTAGACGTAGCCAATAAGCCTAGTTCCTTCAGTCTCTCCTCATAAGACATGTGCCCCAGCCCCCTAATAATTTTTGTTGCCCTGCGCTGGACTCTAATTTGTCCACATCCTTTCTGTAGTGGGGAGCCCAAAACGACACAGTATTCCAGATGCGGCCTGAGCAGTGCCAAATAGAGGGGAATTATCACATCCCTCGATCTGCTGGCAATACTCTTACTGATGCAGCCTAATATGCCATTTGCCTTTTTGGCAGCAAGGGCACACTGTTGGCTCATATTCATCTTCCCGTCCACCATAACCCCCAGGTCCTTTTCTACAGTGCTGCTACTTAGCTGATCGGTCCTCAGCCTGTAGCAGTGCATGGGATTTTTCCGTCCTAAGTGCAGGACTTTGCACTTGTCTTTGTTGAACCTCATGAGGTTTCTTTCGGCCCAGTGTTCCAATTTGTCCAAGTCTCCCAGGATCCTGTCCCTGCCCTCCAGAGTATCTACCGTTCCCCCCAGCTTGGTATCACTTTCAGTCGATCTTGTTAAGTTGACTTAACAGAGTCGACTTAGCTTTTCTAGTGTAGACATTGTTACTGGTTAGCTCTGTGTTCTTGGAACCAGGCACAGTATCCTGCTTCTGTGAATTACCCCCACCCCCACCCCCAGCCTCTGCTTGAACCAGAAACTAAACCCAATTACAAGGCAGTGGGAGACACACCTAAACCCCTTGGAACAAGGTTGATGGAATTAGGGCAACTCCCCTAGCCTCATCTACACTGAAGATGTGAGCCATTAGCACACTGAATGGACAGCAGAAACTTCATTTGCATCAAGAATGGAACCAGAATTAGCATGCTGAATGGAGAACCAAGCTCCAACGCAGGAATCGCACTGAACTCTGGGATTGGCAAAGCAGGGAAGCACTGCATGATGGGGGATCTCTGCTCCTGAGACAAATGAACTCATGTCTGCACACACCCAGCTCAGCAATTTTCAGACCAATTCTAGTCAATAGATCTTGTGTTGATATCCAACATATTGAATCTGCCTGATTGCATCGTGAGCTCCCTCAGAGGAATGCTCCCATAGCCAGGAATGATCAGCTCCTATTGCCCACTTAAACTAAACAGCTCTGGTATACTCCCTTAAGTCATTATTTACCCCAAAACAACCCTAGTGTTCTGCCTTGAACCACTGTTTTTTCCCTACAAAAATCCCTACCCAAGTTCTGAATCAGAAGCTAGTTCTAAATTACTCTGAAGCCAGCTCTGAAGCTAGTGGTGCTGCCTGAATCTGTTCTGCTGCCTGGACCCAAAAGCTGCAACAGTTCCACTGAGACAACACCTTTTCCTTGCTGATTGTGGTGGGGATTCTGCCAGTCTCCAGCACTCCAGACCCTAAGCTGAACAGCCTGGTTCCTGGGTACCTTTGAGCTGTACTGAGTGGTGAGACAACTCTCTGCCCCGTTTTTCTCTCTTTCCTCTTAGTCCAAATATAACTCTCTAAACTTGACCTTTGTAATCCACTTGGGCTAGATTTCCTCAATGCTACAATTGAAACTGGGTAATATTGTAACTCTTTGATCATTTCTCTTTCTTTGTATGGTTATTGATATTGTAATTGTTTGGATATTTTTCTTTCCTTTTATAACTATTCATAAATTTTATGTACCTGGCAATAAAGTAACTTCTGTATTCAAGGTGTTTGCCAGACTGTTTCCCTCTCCTTTGTGTTCTTGGCTTCCTTATATTGCTCTGCAGCAACGCTTCTTTTACCTAGCTAAAGATCCCTATGATGCCCAAAATCCTGTAAGGTCTGCTCACTAAGGGGGTTACTAACGTGCTGAACCTGTGGCATATAAGGGTGGCAGCTGAAAGTGCTGTTTTGACCCAGCCTGCTCAAACGTACTCAAGTCTAGTCCAGAGCGGTGCCAGGGGCATATAAGGGTGGCAGCAGAGAAGTGCTGTGTAACCCAGCCTGCTGAGTTCAGGGACATATAAGGGATCAGCTGAGAGTGCTGATAGACCCGGTCCGCTCAGACGCACTTAGAAACCCAGTTTTGGGAAGTTTAGGTCCTGCAAGGGAGGGGACTTGCAGAAGGGAGAAGTAAGCTCCATATAGAAACACACATAACACAAGCAGTACACTGATAGGAGTATAACACCTCCCCCCATCCCCACGGAAAGTAACCCTAATAAATGAGCATACCCCAAGTTTCTGGGCAAATTTGGTAACAACATACCCAAGGATTCTAATTCAGAGCCCAGTCCTGAGAGGTGCACTGAGCTTCCTCAACTTCTATGTGTAAGTTACTGCTGTGGGATTTGTGGGCATTTAGTACTCCACACAGCTGGGCCTTCTGTATAACCAATATCCTGCAATTACAGCTCTTGCTGCACCTCTTTTCTGAGTCTTCAGTCAAACACACAAAGAATTCCTTCTCTTTCCATTCATTAGTTGTCATGAACATGGATTTCAATTTTAAACAACGGAGTTAGGGGATAGGCATTGTTTTTCTGTATGGCCATTTATTTAAGGGCAGGGGCATAGCCAACCCCTGTTTTGTGGCCGGGTCCCTGAGTCTGCAGAGTGGGCCCAGTCAAAGGCTTTTTCCCATCATGTGACCAGAAGATGCCTGAGACACTCCAGTTGTGAGGTAGCAAGTGGAGGAGGGAGAGGTGGTGACATGAGTGCAGTGCCTGGCAGTGGTGCAAACTTTTCCGCTGCAGCTGTGGGGCCTCCTTTCCACATGGGTGGGCCCTGGCCCACCCCCGGCTATGCCCCGGTTTAAGGGGTAACTCACCAACCTTTCCTGTTTGGCTGGTAAGGTTGGGAAGTTACCCTTCAATTAAAGGTTGTGTATATGTATGTGGTGGGGGCAGTGTGTGTTAAAAATATTTTCATGTCTACTTTTGAGAAATTCTTATGCTGTGGTGAGTTTCCCTCTTTACTACAAATCAATTTCTTTGGAACTGGAGGACAACATGTCGAGGAATGCCAATAGAACTTAAGCACACTACCAGACAGCACCTCTACTCTTAATTTCACTTCCCTTTCTTCACTTTTCTTCTGAAACTGAAGCACAATGCTGAATGCCTGCAGTATTTCAACTTGCAAAAACTGGTAAACATAGTCAAGGACATTGAACAACTGCAACGAGAAAGGGCTCCCACAGCATTGAGAGATGTTTTAATCTCTTTAGGATCAGCCAACTTTTTCTATTGTTGCTTCATCTTATGTAAATTATTAGAATTCAAGAAGACTTAATATTTATCATTGAAGACAGGAAGGGTCAAGGCTCCTATATTCTACTTCCTCCAGTGGTAAAGTTTTGTTTTAGTAAAATGTCAGCATTTCTGATTTAAATGCATTCCAGCAAGAAGATTAGCAAATTATTATTTTCAGCCCCCCTTCTCCCTCAGGAGTTCCTCACCCTCTCATTCAAATGTTATAATCAAATGGGTAAAACAAGAAGATAATACAAAACTGTGGTTAAATGTGTTTCCTCTTTTAAGAATTTCAGGCTCTTGAGAATCTTTGGATCAGTTGCTGAATAAATAAAACACATCACATTAATAGCAGTGATCTTGAAAAGCCATGCACTGTATCATCAGGATCCATCCATGACTGAACACATCTCTGGGAAAAGAAGATCAGTAGAAGAACACATAGCAACTTTATCTACCAGTTAGGGAGCATTAGTGTCTAAAAATCTAACAGAAAGAAACACAGTAGCCAGTCCTGAAAGCTCTACCCCCCACTTTATTTTTACTTTAAAAATAAGTGTGAACACTTAGCCCCTTGTAGGATCGGGCCCTAACTCAATATAGGAGTCATTTAAAAACTACATCCTTAACTCTTATTAATAACTAGAGACTGGCTTGAGCCAGTACATGGTGGTATATTGTACCTATATTCTTGGATGGCTTCAGTAGTTTCTATGTAATTTAAGCTTTCATTAAAAAATATAACATCTGGTTGCAAAGAGTATGTTCTTCATAGACCTGAGACGCTGTAGCTCTTTTGTTCTTACCTATATTCGGAAAAGCAGTACATTTTCCAGCAATGGTGCAGCTGGACATCTACCAGTGAAGTGTTGAAAGGATTCGGGTTCCATTTTTCATGACCCTTGGCAGGCTGGTCTACACTAATGCTTACATTGTTACTAGCCCTGCTGAAAAATGGATACAAATTATTCCAGTGTAGATGTAGCCATAATGACTATTTAAATACCAACATTAATTACTTTACTGCTGGCCATTTTAGCCATATTGAGACTTTAACCAGATTAAGAATTGTGAGCAGAATTTGAATATCACACTTATTCTCCCATCCAGTCCCTTATATCACCATTTTAGGTGATTTACAATAATAATGATACCTAACTCTTATATAACCAGGGATTAACATAAGTAGTACTCAGATACTCATGAGCACCTAACCTTTCAAAAAGCTTACTGAAAACTTCCCCCAAAGGCTCATATGCATACCAGCATATCCTGCACAGCCCCAGGCTCACCCACCCTGCCCCCTGCCCAAAACCACACTCTCCTACTGAGCTCCCAGCCGGTTGCTGGTGGCTCAGTTCCAAGGTTGGATCCAACTGCCGGCCTATGCTGCTGCCACTGGCCCCAGGCCTGATCCAGCCCCTGCTGCCTCTAGCCCTGGGCTGGATCCACCCTCCACTGCCGGTCCCGGCTCCCAGGCTGGATCTGGACCCCAGCCTCTGCTGCCACCACTGCCTGGCGGCCCTGGGCAGACTCCTGCCTCTGGCCTCGCCAGTCCTGGGTCCCAGGCCGGCTTCTACCTTAGGCTGAGCCAGTCCCTGGCTGGGGCCAGATTCTGTGACCAGCCTCCTCCCCACCATCGATCCAGGTTGGAGCCAGCCACTGTGGGACCTGCCCCGGGCAGCCACTGTCCCCCGCCGCCTACCTGAGAGGAGGGATTTAACTTTTCCTCTTCTCCTGCTCTGCACCATGGGCCTCAGCTACATGCTGCAGAGCAGGGAACTTAAAAGAGCCGGCGCACCTATTTGTGCCTGCATTGCTGGCTTGGGACTTGGGGCACTGGCTTGGACAGTCTGGGCTTGTGCTCCGTGCTCAGCACCAGTGACACCCCTAGAGTAAACCCTGAGGACTGTCCAGGTTCAAGGCCAAGGAAGGTATTTAATACCCAACCCAGAGCCGCTGTAAGAGAGACACTGAGTGACGCCCAGGCAGGGGGTGGGGGTGGTGAGGCTGCCATATCTTAGCTGGAGCAGGGCTGCTGCAGGGGAGGGGAAGTGCGGGGGGAATTTGCCTCCCCTCAGCCTCACATCCCTCCCTGCAGGTACAGACCCCCCTTCTCAGGGCAGGTGAGGGGTGGCCCGGAACTCCTCCTGCCCCAGGGCGTGAGGTGTGAGGGGTGCAAATGTGACGACTGATAGCTGAGTACCAAACAATTTCTGCTGATACTCATTGGAGAACCTGATCTGAAAAATTATGTCAACCCCTGTATATAACACTTTTCACTGGTAGATCTCAAAGTGCTTTCCAAGGAAGTCAGTTTCATTTTCCACATTTTGCAGGTGAAGAAGCTGAGGTACAGAGAGGTGACGTACATAGCACAGGGTCACCCAGCAGAACTGAAAATGAAACCCAGATTTGCTGATTTCCAGACTGAAGTCTACCACGTAGGGTCACACTGTCTGCTATTGAAACAGGGTGTTTATACATTCATCAGTTGCCATTTTATTTTATTTTATGTTTTGCTTTTTGTATTTCATTCAGCATGAACAGCTGCACTAGTTTCATGTTTCACTTTCTGTTTGGAGTCACTATTTGGTTCTCATGCACTAGCACTAGCAAACACCACGATATTTGTGTTTCCAACATGCAGTTTACATTTAAGAAATACAAAACAGATATTTTCTTTTGATAGGCATCATACTGTAAGAGAACTCCAGAAGATGCAAGGAAATGAATAAGAATATGTTTGTGCATATGTCCTCTGATGAGCCAGAGCTTGTTCAGGAAATGCTGTGCCTAGCAGAGAATTGATTTAGCCCACTGCTGCAGCTGGACTGGCAAACGAGCACCTGCCGGGGCAGCACAAGTGAAAAGAATTTAACGCAAGGTCTGCAAGCAAAAATCTTATCTTCCTTTTAACAGGCCACAGTTGGGGAAGCAAGGAGCCAGAGTCAGCAAAATGTATGAGGAGGTTCATACACAGAGATAGGGAATCAGGACTGCAAGGCATAGAAGGAAAGCAGTAGTTAAAACAGAAAAGACTGGAAACTGAATCAAGGAAAGCAGAAGAAGGTTAGCAGTAGGATCCATTTAGACATGACTAAAGATTCAAGAATTGGATTGGATCTCTGATCTGCGCTCATTTGCCCAAACACCAAAAGGAAATTTTGTATTTGTGCCAGTTCAAAATTCAAATTCAGCTCTTCCAGTAGGAGTCTGTGATTCCACCTATGTTATTGGGAATGGAGAGGCCACTCACTATCCCTAGTGAAAAAGCCTTAAAATCTGCTCTGCACTCAAGTATGATTAGAGCCACTAATCACATGGTTCCCAAAGTTGTTAGCATTTTCAAGCCAAACACTTGATTAAAGTTGGTTTGTTTATGAATGGAGTCCTTATGATTTAGATCACATTTTTCTTCTCTAACTCCTGCCCCCACTGTCTGGTTGGAGACAGAGGTAGGGGCATTGGTGTCATGATATGTGGGGCAGGGCGGTGTCCAGGATACTCATCTTAGCAAAGTTGATGTAAGGACACTTTATTTTCACATCTGCCTTCCTCCTTCTCCAAGGATGCAGAAGGAGTGTAGAGAAACTGAATACTAGGCCTGATTTGAGCAGCCAAAAACCAGCTACTGGAAAGGGGACTGTAAAGGAAAGGGGGAGTAAGCAGTCTGGGGCAGAAGGAGGAGGGGTGAGTCTGTTGTCAGTGGAACAGTGAGAGAGATGAAGGAGTAACACTTAGCCTTCCAGGAGCTTCTCTGATGGGTTTGTTCTTCCTAATTTACAAGGAGAACAAAGTTGATCCCCCTGCAGTCTTTTTACTGACAGTCAATCTATTCAGCTGCCCAGCATCATACGAGTCACATGCTTCTGTGCATTCATTTGTCGTGTACATCAGTTTCGACCTCCTTACCCATGTAGATGAACCTGTACAGAATAGTTTGCAGTGCAGGAGACAGGGGAAGTTTGTACAGCGTGTTGTGTTTTATATAAACTTCAGCTTTAAAAAATTAACGCATTTAATTTATTCACTAGTAAATGAGAGTGAATCTAGAGATTCCCCCTCCGCCTTAGGTTATAGAATAGCTTGAAACTACTTAACCTGTCAATCCACTTCCTAAATCAATTGTTAATAAACACTAGACCAGATTGTGCCTGGCCCTCATTCTGCTATGTAGGAAAGGCAGGGCTCAAGAAGTTGCTGCCTCTTGAGCTTCCCATACAAGGGCTGGTGACTGACACAGCAACTGCTCAGTCCATTCAATCCCAAGGGCACCTGTTGCCCCAAAGGAGGTGGAAAGGCTATAGGCCATGGCCTTACCTCAACACCCACACTGCACCGGACTGTGGCGCAGACTCAGTGCGCTGAGGGAAGCCTGCTGTACAGTCCTCCTGGCTCTGGAGAGCTGAGGGAAGACTAGTGGGTCACCAAGGCACGCTCTCCCCTGGTGGGCCCCCTCGGGCAGAGCAGTCTACATTGTCCTTTTTTCAAGGCTGTGAATAAATCATACTGTCTAGCCCTGAGAAGGCAGTGACTCAGTGCTGTATAAATCAGCGTGTGCCCTGAAAGGGCAGTTTTGAAATATTTATGCATCTGAGGTGTGTGTAAATGGGAAAATTATATCACATTATTGCTAGTTTACACACACGGGGGACATGGGAGCGATAGTGGGTCCATCCTTCTGCCAGAGCAGGAGACAGACCTGAATAGGGAATGCATCAGATATTAAACTGATACTACACTTGATGTTAGACAGTGATGTATGTGAGACAGTGTTATTACCTTTGATGAAGAAAAGGGAAAAAATATGAAAAACAAATATCCAGTAGCTCTCCTGAGGGCTCCTGGTCATGTGCAAATAAAGCAGCATTGCCAAGGAGAGTTTAGTACAGTCACAGAAGTTTACCACCTCCTTAGAGATGTAGGAAACGGTGTGCAGGCAACTAGAAGGGGGCATCAAGAAAGCAGAATGGCTTGAGTAACTAGTTTTTTTGCTGGAGAGGGAGATGAGAATAGGCAGCCACAGAGGAGGTAGGGCAGGGGAACAGGTGTGAAGCCTGGTGCCAGGCATGTGATTTATGGCTGGGGATCTACTCCTGCCTCCTCTTCTGTAAAAGTGGTAGCAGCTTCCATGCCAGGTCTGAGACGCCAGTTGTCTCCCTGGAGGACAGAAGAGCCTGAAAGTGAAATGATTTGTTCTCCCACTGGGTTGAAGACGGCTATAGAAATTGCAGAACTTACCTATCAATAGCCTCCGGGCATTCAGCCAAACATAGGGTTGCTGGGCAAGTTTCAGCTCTGAGAACTATTCCATCCAACACAAGACTGTGGGCAGCTGTCAGAATTGCTCAGTGTCATTGTATATATTCACAAAAAATGTGTGTCATTATAGTGGGGAATAGCTACTGACACCAATTTTTTAAAAAGCCTCCAGAGGAGATACTGGCAATTACAGGTCAGTAAACCTAACTTTGGTATCAGGCAAATTGGTTGAAACTATAGTAAAGAACAGAATTCTCAAACACACAGATGTACTTGATTTGTTGGGGAAGAGTCAACATGGCTTTTGTGAAGGAAAATCATTCCTCATCAATCTACTAGAATTTTTTGAGGGAGTTAACAAGCATGTGGACAAGGGTGATCCAGTGGTTACAAGTTCCAAAGGGGTAGCTGTGTTAGTCGATTGCAGAAAAACAGAGTCCTGTGACACTTTTAAAGACTAACAGATTTATTTATCGCATGAGCTTTCGTG
>ML685810.1:16514306-16529567 GCA_007922175.1 Pelusios castaneus
CCCACGAAAGCTCATGCGATAAATAAATCTGTTAGTCTTTAAAAGTGCCGCAGGACTCTGTCTGTTCCAGTTGATACAGTGTACTTAGATTTTCAGAAATCCTTTGATCCAGTACCAAAGGCTCTAAAGCAAAGTAAGTGGTCATGGGATAAGAGGGAAAGTCTTTTCTTGGATCAGTAACAGGTTAACAGATAGGAAACAAAGGGTAGGAATAAATGGTCAGTTTTCAGAATGGAGAGAGATAAATAGTGGTGTCCTGAGTGTTCTGCAGTGGGACCAGTACTGTTTAACATATCCATATGATCTGAAAAAGAGGGTAAATAGTGAGATGACAAAATTTGCAGATGATACAAAACTACTCACAATAGTTTAGTCCAACGCAGACTGCCAAGAGTTACACAGGGATCTCACAAAACTGCGTAACTGGGCAATAAAATGTCAGATGAAATTCAGTGTTGATAAATGGAAAGTAATGCACATTAGAAAACATAATCACAACTAAACATATAAAGTGATGAGGTCTAAATTAACTGTTACCACTCAAGAGAGAGATCTTGGAGTCCTTATGGATAGGTCTCTGAAACCATCCACTCAATGTACAGTGGCAGTCAAAGGAGCTAACAGAATGTTGGGAATCATTAGGAAAGTGATAGATAATGAGACAGAAAACATCATATTGCCTCTTTATAAATCCATGGCATGCCCACATCTTAAAACTTGTGGCATATCTGGTCACCCCTCTCAAAAAAGATGTATTGAAATTGGAAACGCTACAGAAAAAGGCAACAAAAATGGTTATGGGTATGAAACAGCTTCCATATGAGGTGACATTAATAAGACTGGGACATTTCCGCTGGGACAAGAGATGACTAAGAGGGATATGATAGAGATCTGTAAAATCATGACTGGTGTGGAGAAAGTAAATAAGGAATGTTGTTTACTCCTTGAACCATGGGTCACCAAATGAAATTGAAAGGCAGCAGGTTTAAAGGAGCAAAAGGAAATATTTCTTCACGCAATGCACAATCAACCTGTGGAACTCTTTGCCAGAGGATGTTGTGAAGGCCAACACTATAAATGGGTAAAAAAAGAACTAAATGAATTCATGGAGGATAGATCCATCAATGGCTATTAGGCAGGATGGGCAAGGGTGCAAAAACATGCACTGAAGTGTTCCTAGCCTGTTTGCCTGTAGCTGGGAATGGGCAATAGGGGATGCCATCCTTGATGATTACCTGTTCTGCTCATTCCCTCTGAAGCATCTGGCACTGGCCACTGTCAGAAGACAGGATACTGAGCTCTGTGGACGATCAGTCTGACCCAGGATGGCTATTCTTATGTTCTTAATCCTACAGCACAGAGTGCCATCATGTAAACAGAAAACTGATACCTTTCAGTAAGAGTAGCAAAAGGTAATAATTGTATTTCCACAGTGCCAGTAATACAAGGATATTACAAATGGTAGCTAATTAAAGTTCATAACATCCTTGTGAGATAGGAATTAAAGCCATTTTACAGTTGAAAATGGAAGCACAAAAAATTAAGGCTAACATTTTCAAGCAACCTCTACATGTATATGCTCAACTTGCTACTTCTTGGCTCTGATTTTCATAAAGGTCGATTGCCCCAAACTCCCACTGATGTCAAGAGGAACTATATGAGCTCAGAACCCCTGAAAAATCAGACATCAGGGGTCTCCAATTTGGTACACAAAAGCAGAATGCACTTTCAAAAAATTTGGCCTAAATGAGTTATTTGGAGTGACAAAGTGAGTAAATGACAGTATCAGAAAGAAAACTCTGACATCTACATGGCTATTTTAACCAGAAACAGCACTACCTAAAAGGTACATTTAGTAGAAATTAAACCTTAAATTGTGGCAAATTCTTTGATAGAAATATTGCTCTGGCTGTGGCTGAGTATCTAATACTTTCCCTAAAAGACCTTTCTTCAATAATGAATGACTTGCCATATTGTAATTCTCTGTTCAGTATACTATTCTTTTACAAATGTGTTAGTGGTGGTGCATGTTTATGTGATAAGCCCTTAGTGTATCAAGTTTATGAGCCTAATTGTCTGCTCAAAGGAATCATTTCATCAAGCCATGCAAATTGAACAAGTCCCCTTCGTTTTTGAGTGTTCTGTTAATTCTCTGAACATTAGTTTTTCTTACTTTTTTAATTTACTTTTTATTGAGTTTATTATGACTTAAATACAACGGAGGCAAATTCTGCAATTAAACCGAATCGTTTATTACAGATGACACTAATAATTGAACATAGAGATTATAAAAGATCTTTTCTTCTTTACAGGGAGGCTGAATAATTGTGAGTAGGTTATACTGCATATGAAGTGTCTAGAAAGAAAAAGGAACAGTAATGTTCTCATACAGAAGAATGTATGAATCTATTGTCCAGATGGTTGAGAGCATTGCTCACAGAGACATTCAGCAGGTGAATGCCTTTTTAGAAGAACCCTCTAAGTCCATTAAATGATGAGAAACCAAAGGAAAAAATACAGCAGTGTCTTGCTCTGACTTATTGCATCACTATAGCTATTGTTGAGATGTTAGACGAAGAGCTACGGGGACATTTAATCTTACATCCAAGGCCAAAAAGTTTGAGGATATTTATTGTTAGCACTATGTCTCACCATCATATCAGTATTTCTTACTGATCCCATTCTGGCAATTAATGAATAAGAGTGGGACCACATTAATTTCCAAGCCCTCCAGAAATAAGCAGTACCATTATTTTAATATTCATAACTTTGTCCTTACCAAAATTAGGAAGATGACGGGTTGGGGGATGATAGCATAAGGAGATACAATATTCTCGGAAGCAGGTTTTAGAGTCCCCTTCCACTAGAGCTAAGAATCAGCACAAATTTGACCCCAGTTAGATCAAAGAAGAAGGCCCACCTCCTCAGCATGATTTAGCCACCGTCATTAATATAGCCATTAGCCCTCCCAACAAAGAACACCCATGGCAAGGAATAGAGATGCATAACGGAAAGAAAATTAAATCTGGACAATTGAATTTTTCAAGGATGATCTGATGTAAAGGTAATTTGTGTGTGTGTGTGTGTGTGTGTGTGTGTGTGTGTGTGTGTGTGTGTGAAAGAAAGAGAGAGAGAGAGAGCATGTACATGAGAGAATGACCAAGAGCAGGATTGGATCAATAAAAATATGAGGTAACATTTTCAGCAGTGTCTAAGTGGTTTATAGACCTACATGCATATTCAGAAACTCCCAGATGGTTTTAGATGCTTTTGAACATTGAGCCCTTTGTGCCTAGAGAGTAAAAACTAAATTCTGCTCTCAGTTACATGGATGGAGCTCCCACTGAAGTCAGTGGAAATTGCACTTGTCTAAATGAGGGGAGAACTGAATAATTCATTTCTGACCTAGTGTAGGAAATCCCATATTTAGCTCATAGCTGACATTTTCAAGACAGAGCTTTTTGCCGGTCATTGCTACTGAAATAATGTTAGCAGGCAGCTAAAGTTAGAGTTTAGGGTCTAGTGGGTGCTCATGGGCTGAAAGCTGGGACATCTGGGTTCTATTCTTGGGTTTGTCACCAAGTTTATGCAACTTTGGATATGTCATTTAATATCTCTGTGTCTCTGTTCCCACATCTGTGTAATGAGGATGATATTTACTTATCTCACAGGGAAATTTTGACGTTTAACTGATGAATTCTGAAAAAGTGTTTTGAGATAAAAGAAATTATATAAATGCAATCGATGTTTTATATTAGCATACTTGATGCAAAAGAAACTAAAATATACTGGCCAAAGCAAGTTTCATGTAGACTTGCCAAAAAAACGGGATCAGAAATTCACCATCAATGCAATTCCCCTGCTGGTATCACTTGTGGAAGCCATAATGTAGGTAGAGCTTAGGCATCTTGTACCAGTTGTCTAAGCAGGTTTAGATGGCATGGTGGTAAAAATCCCTGAGCCCTAGCTACACTACCATCTCTATCAACAGTGGAGCTGCTCTGGTGATAGAGTTATGGAACCCATTGTTGTTAGCAGAGATAATTCCTCTTTTATCTAGCATTTTTCATTGATGGATTTCTTTACAAAAGAAGATAACTATAGTAATTATATAACCAACCAGGAAACTGTGAGATGAAGTGATTTGCCCAACGTCAGCTAGCAGGTCACTGGCAGAGATAAGAAGAGAACCTCAGCAATCTTAGCATTCTGGGCAATCCGCTATACTACTGTGTCAGTCAAAATTTGAATTTTAGAGACACTCACCAGCTAGTTCTCCCTTGCATGGACTACACTCTTCTTATCTTTCCTACTTAAACATGTTAATTCTGCTCATAACTTTCAAGGACATCTTACAAATCTTAGGCTTTGGAGACATTTTTTCCTAACTGATTGGTCATCTCTCTCAAATACTTTCAATGAAGTCTTTGTTTTCAAAAGATAGTAGCTTGGCTGAGTCTAACAGTTCAATTCAGAAATACTATGTGTTTTTGTTAAATAAAGTTTTATTGTAGACACACCACTAAAGAATACAAAATGCCATGTATAAATAATATTTCAGAATACCAATGAAGTTTATATGGATTTATCATCCATAAGAAAACAATTTCTCCCCAAACCAGTGCTACTTATTTTGTTTCCTGTTTGAAATAGCCTGCTTTGCATTTTTTTCTTATCTACAAAAAGACTTGTTTAGCACAGCAAAAATATTCAGAAACCCCTGTGCATTTCTGCTTGATCTGCTACAGTTTCTCTCTCCAGCAGAAAACGATCATGTATTCTTTAGATCTGTGGTTTTATTTAACAGTCAGGAGCCTTTAAAAAGATCCATTTAAAATTTTACTTTAATTTCAATTATAGTGAACAGTATTCATGTTAGTTTGAATATTTCACATAAGAGCCTAGGCCCCAATTCAGAAAAGCATATGCTTAAATGCCAAGCATGTAGCTTAAGCCTTATTGTTTTATTACTTTGCTAATCAGACCCTTAGTCTCTGATTCAAGGGTAGTTACATGGACACTGTAATGACAGTGGAGATGTATGGGCAAAGCTGGTGTAGGAGCTGTATGTTTCAGGGATTTCTGCCTTAACCATGGCATTATTTCAAAGGACAGCATGTTCTTGGCCTTTGCTTTATCCTGACTGGGGTGGGGGGTGATTTATGAATTTCCTTAGTTCTTATTAATGTGGCAAAAAGGATTTTTTTCATGCTTAGAACAAACTAACCAACCCTAGCTGGTACCCAGTCCCAGCATAGGAATGACTGGTGCCGCTCTTCCTACAGCGTATTGTTGTGTGAAATCAGAAATACATTGGATAGTCATCATTTACCACTTCTTCTTTTTACTTAACCTCCTCTTTTCACCTAGGGGGATAATCATTCTGGACAGAAGTAAGCCATCCTTCTTCCTCCTCTCCCTTCTTTAGGCCCAACTCTGCCACCCTGATGTCCAGTTCAGTAGTCATCAGCTTACTCTGCAAGAAGTTCTACTGACTGTAATTATTCCTAGATTAAGATATTCAATGTGAAAGTGGCAGAATCAGGGCCTTAATTTGCCTATTGCTACCCTTCAGGTTGTAGTTGCGCACAAATGCTTTTTTTTTTTTTTTTTTTTTTTTTAAAAAAATAAATTTTTTTTTTTTTTTTTTTTTTTTTGTCAAAGACTTAATATTTTGTTCAATAGTTTTGATGGCTGCAGTTTTTCAGAAAAAAATGTGATTTAGATGTCATCACGCTAAGCCAAATGGGATCAGTATGGTCAAAGTGACATAGTTAGTTGTATGGGGGACAAGGCATACTAAAGATTATTACATAGGATAATAGATACAGGCAGAAAAACTTTAACTGATTATTTTCAGTAAAGTTAAATGTTGACTTCAGTTTAGGCAGTTTTCAGACAAAAGAAAGGACGCAATTTTCTTACACAGCAAGAGAAAAAATGGGAAACCTCCACTTTTTCCTTGTCTGAAAGCTTTAGAGCCAGGTTTTTAAAAGCTTTGGACATGAAGTTGCATGCATAAAAATCACACCTAACTTGCACCTAACTTGTGTGCATAATTGCACACACAAATGCTTTAATTATGGTTATTTGCACAGGCCATTACCCAAATTACACATGCAGCTTTATTAATTACAGCTCTTTTCCTGCCCCCATTAAAATCAGTGGAAGTTTTGCCATTGGCTTCAGTGGGGGTAGGATCAAGCCCTATCTGTCCAGATTATTCACGCACATGACTTTTGTGCGTGTCTAATAATTCTGAAAATTTAGCTTAGGGTTGGGCACGATGGACGGTTAGACACATATCCAAAATCTGCTCCTGAGATCATACTCATTACTTTGCTCTGATAGAAAATTGATATATCTGCACAGTAGAACGGACTCAAGGGATTGCAAATGGGATATGAAATTTTCACTTGGAGGTCACTGGCTCACATCCACCTCAGGTTAGTTCATGAATAAAGCTAGTTCTGTAATAGAGTCCTTGGAGAGCCAGGTGGACTAGTGATTAGTACATCCACTTTCCAGCCTCACCTCCCAGCAGGAAGGCCTTTCATTCTAGTTCTTAACCCTAATACGGGGCTTAGCTTCATCTCAGGTTTTCAGTCTCCTTGCCCTCTCCTTATTAGAGGGAGTGTGGGGTGGAAATGAGGCATATGCCCCTCATGGAACAAGGAATGTTGATAGGGGAGCCCAGGACCTCTCACTCCACCATGCTCTGACCCAGGGCCCTATGACAGCCAACTACGTCTGGTACCCTACCATCCCTCTTCCCCTAGAGCGCCAAGTCCATTTTGAGGTAACTAAAGAAAAGAAAAGTCAAGGCTTGGCAGGCAGTATGTTTCTCACAGGGAGACTTCTTTCGCACCTCTGTTCAGGAGCTGGGAAGGTAGATCTGCCTCTTCCTCTCTCATCTGAGTGGAGTTGCTCCCTTTTAAGCCTCCTCTCCAGTTGGAGCATACGCTGCTGATCTGGAGGAGTATTGTCCTTTAACCCCTTCAGGCTCAGCATGGGGTTTGTGTATCCCAGGGGTCAGTAACCCAAAAGATAAGAAGAGCCATTTAAAAAAATTCCTTCAATAACCAAGTGTTTTGAGAGCTGCAATGGGTATAGCCCCCTGGTGGGGGCTGGGGAGAGCTGGGCCAGGTTGCCTGCTGCAGGGTCCCCTGATGAGGGGCAGGGGGGACCCAGAGCCAGGCGTGGGCCACCTGCAGGGTTCCCCGGTCACTGGGGGTGGGGAAGGGCCAGAGCAGCAAGGGGCAGCCAAAGAGCTGCCTGTGGCTCCAGACCCTGGCTATATCCCATCACAGTTACCATCTGGTGACTCTTCAGTCATGAGTGTAAAATGTGCTGAACGTTAAGAATTAGGTTTGAGTTACAAACACAGTGTGGAACTTCAAAGAGCTTTCTCTTTATCCTCTTCTTTGCTTTCTTTCTCCTCCCTGGTTTATTTACTGATTTTAGAGCAAATTTTGTCGCCAGTGCAGAGCATGGAAATGAAATAGGGGTGGTGATGGGAGCAATACTGTCTAATGTGTCTGACTGTCCAAAGTACTTATTGTCCAAGAAACTACAGAACTTTTATTCACACACACACACACACACACTCGCTCGCTCGCTCGCTCGCTGACTTTTCGGCACCTCTGCAGCAAGCAAGTAAATGATGTATGAAATGAAAAAACTTTGCTCATCCCCTGAACAGAGAGAACATTGACAATGTTGTGCCAGTATTTTTATCTTGTGCTGGTTGGGGGTAATACTATGCTAAGATGTAGCAAGAGAAGAGTGATAAGCACAGCATACATGGCCAAAAAAGGGGGAAAACATATATAATATTTTTTTTAAAGGTTTTGTCCCACCACCTCTCATTGCCCTGTTGCCTCCTAAAATGTAAGAACCGCTATACTGGGTCAGACCAATGATTCGTCTAGTCCAGTACCTGTCCTCTGACATTGGCCAATGCCACGTGTCAGAAGATATGAACAGAAAAGGTAGTCAAGTCGTTCACTCTCAACTTCTGGCAATCAGAGGCCAGGGACACTCAGAGCATGAGGTTGCATTCCTGACAATCTTTACTAATACCCCATTGATGGACCTATCCTTCATGAACTTGCCAAGTTCCTTTTTGAACACTGTTATAGTTTTGGATTTCACAGCATTCCCTGGCAATGAATTCCACAGGTTGACAGCATTTGTATGAAGAAGTACTTTCTTTTGTTTGTTTTAAATCTGCTGTCTATTAATTTCATTGGTGATCTCTGGTTCTTGTGTTATGTGAAGGAGTGAATAACAATTCCTTATTCACTTTCTTCACACCACAATTTAGTAGACCTCTATTATATCCCCTCTTATTTGTCTCTTCCCTAAACTGAAAAATCCCAGTCTTAATTTCTCCTCATATGGAAGCTGTTCCATATCCTTAATCATTTTTGTTGTCATTCTCTGTAACTTTTCCAATTCTGTTATATCTTTTCAGACATGGGGTGACCAGAACTGCACACAGTATTCAAGAAATGGGCATACCATCAATTTATATAGTGGCATTATGATATTTTCTGTCTTATTATCTATCTTTTCCCTAATTTAGTACTAGTACCTGCATCTTTGAACCAAAGCTATGCAAAGCTCAGTGGTTTCAGTTTGCGTGACACGAGGTATTTTGAATATAAAATTTCCATTGATTTTTGCATTATGTTCTAATCCATTCTACTGCTCAGGATATTTTGTTTTCCTTATATACACATCTGTGCTTTCTTGTGGGAAACTGCTGTCCTGCCTCGTCAGTGTGCCTGTGATTGACAGCTGACTTTGTTCAGAAAAAGTAGTGCCAGTTCAAGGGCAGAATGATAAATCTTTCTTGGCTTGAACATTCTAAAGTTTGGTGGAGAGGAGAGTGAAAGGCTTAGAAATTTTGAATGAGACTGAAATCAATGGTCTGACTGTGCTTTTACTGCACATGGATGTGCAAGGGAAGGTGCCTTCTCTTTACCCCACATGCCAGGATGCTGCCAGAAGCAATCATGCCTCTCTGATAATGCCTCACAGAGTTTCCCTGGAACCACACCACTCCATATCATCCCTAATGCTGGGATAGCCCTGCAAGACACTACTAGCCCTAAGTACGTTTGAGTGAACTAAATGTTCTCATAAGAGATGAGTTCTACCTGGAACTTTGATTTAAACTTTAGGGAGCACATTTGAAATAAGCATCTGAACCCAGACCCAAATTTTGAAATTATTTTTAGAATAATCTGTTGTTTAAAACAACAACAACGATGCTCTACAGTAATGGTCCCAAACTCTACAATTCAAAATAATGTTTCTGTGATGTGTTGTCTTGTTACTGGAAAAAACTGTGACAGATGGAGCATCATCTGTCAAGAATTTATATACAACATGGAGTAAAAATTATTGCTATGATGAAATTACTGGTGTTGTATCTTTAAATTCAGGACAAGGAAGATATTATAAATCAGTGGAAAACTAATTGGCTTTCAGAAAGGAGGTCATTCTAGCTAGTCCCCTAGTGGATGGAGGGGGAAAAGGTTTTTGTTTTAGATGGCACAATTATGCAAACGCAAATTTCCTTTAGATGACTCATTGTTTTCCAGGATGTGACTACACCAGTGTGAATGAATTGCTCTATCCTCCTCCTCTATTGGCTGATAGCCAGTCTGGATTTAGGATTTTTCATGCTTAGTACATCCTCCTCTAAGTGACTTGACTGACTCCCCCGATGAGAAATCTAAGTGTGAGAAAAGCCCAGTCTCCTGAGTGTCTATACACTTGGCTTGCCTTAGGTCATAATCAAGGGAGCCCTGTGAGGGTGCCCATAGTGGTATTGTTGCATCCTGGAAAACAATTAACAAGGTAAGAAAAGTTTGTTTTTCCATGATCTGACTGGCACTAGTATGAATGAGTCCTATCAATAGTGACCAAATACAGAGGCCCTCTATTACAGTTTTTATCACTGAGTATTCCTCTGTTTCATTATTACATTTAGTTCCATAAGGAATAGCTGTGGAAAAAGGGCTAAACTGAAATTACAGGAAGCCAGAAATGGTGGGAGGAGGCAGAAACCTGTCACAAATTTCTTATCTATCATGATGATCTTCAAGATTTTGCTCAGATGGGTGCCTAATAACTCCATTCCTTAGGACTAACACAACTAGGTTTTGACTGGAGTGAGAAAGTAAGTAAGGGATAATAAGGGCTGTGTAACACTGGTAGCAGTGAATAGTGAAAGGCATACATTGAAAGGTTTCAAAGCTCTGTTCAGATGACCATCCTAAAATTAGATATTGAACAAGCATTCAGTGTGAACATCTCTGATCACAGATTGCAAAACCAGAAGGGACCACTGTGTCTAGTCAGGCCTCTGGTATAACACAGGCCACCGAACTTTCCCAAAATAATTCTTAGAGCATATCTTGTGGACAAACATCCAATCTTGACTTAAAACTGCCAGCGTTGGAGAATTTACCATGACCCTTGGATTAACTGTAAAATCTAAAGGTTGAATAGAAAGTCTCATGAGACCAGGGACTCTCAGGACACTCATTATAGCTGAGTCTAGTTGGTTCAGAAATACTGACGGGGTCAGCTTTTCTTGTGTTGCTTCCACTTGCTTTTTAACTGAGGAGGCAAAAAGGAATGTGACAATGAAAATAAAAACAACTTTGCCACATTTTTTTTTACCTCAGAGAAAGTTCATTTGGAGTTTTTGGATGGTGATTTGGGTTGGTTTTTATCTTTCCCAAACCTGTTCTTCTATTCCTAATAATGAAGAGGGAGCCCTCCTCATGAAATGACTCAAGGGAGTTGAGAGCCTATCAGGAATGGCCTGGTACTGGATTAAAGTGAATTTTCTAGCGAGAGAGTCTATTAGTAAGTACTTTTATAAGATGCCACAGTCTTTTAGAATAAATAAGCAACATATTTTTGGTCTTGAAAAGTGACTATCAGTGAACTGTGCATGGAAAGATGGAGAGAGGGCCTGTGTGGTGTGTGTTTCAGTGTGACTATTCCCATGGCCATCGGTTGCTTTGGGAGTATTATCAAGAAACTACAATTGTTGGTCATTAAGGTTAGCCTTGCAAAGCAGACCTGGCAGAATGAGCATGAAATACTTCCTTGATTTGAATTGGAATGCATAAATTATAATTTTCTTCTCTCTTATCCGTGCAGCATTCAGCAACATTTTCATCTAGACCTGGGAAATGGGATTTTGCACATGCCGTAGCTTCCATTGGCTTCAAAGTACATGGCACCTTTTCAGCTACCATATCACTGAGCATTCACAGACGTCATTATTACTGTTCAGCCAGCAGGCATGAGTTGTATTTAGGTCCCAATAGACCATAAGATGCATGCTGTTTTGAAATTTGGCTTCCACCTAGTGTTAGGAAGCTGTCTTAAAGCTTGATGATTGAATTACATGAGTTACACACACCTCTCTGTCTAGATTGGCTGACAAGGAAGAGCAAGGCAAAGCTGTTTTTGGTTTGGGGAAGCAGGGGAAGAGAGAAATGGTACTAATCACCCCTTCTTAAGAGAGTGAAACATCTATAGAAGAATCTAGCCCTTTTGATTTTCTTTCATCTGGGAAAAATCACTGTCTGAAAAATAAGGTGTATATAGTTTACATAGTGTTTGTTATATTTACATTGCTTATTGTCTGATTAAGTACCTAATTTATTGGTAATGCTACGTGCTTGTGTGTAAACAGAGGTAATGTGATTTAAGGGACAAAGTACAGGGCTGGGAAATGGAAAGCTAACATTTCCACCCCAGCTTTCTTACAGACTCTTTTTGGGACCTTAAGCAAATCATCAGACCTCATTGCCTTTATTTCCTCATCTGTAAAGAGGTACATATCACCCGAGGATGGATTGATATGTATTTGCACATACTTGACACAAAGTGCTGTGTGACAACATAGCTTTAATAAACTAAGAATTAAACAATTTTTTTAATGAACATTAACTGCAAAGTCTGTTTGCCAATTTTTTTTCCTTTAAATGATATTTTTTGAAAGCTTTATACAGAGAAATGTGCATATTGGAGATTTACATATTATTACCAAGTTTTGCACATACACGTTCACTTCTCTTGTCACTCACTGACTGTTCCAGTTGAGTTTCATGCTCCTTCCTGAGCATGAAAGGAAAAAATGTAAGTGTTGCCTTCATAAAAGGTTGAATTTACAGTTCCAGAAAAGTAATGTAAAAAGTTCAATATAAGAGTAGCAAGAAAAAAGTTGATCTGGCACTCAGAAACATTGATAAAAAAAATCACATTTCCCTCAAAAAATTTAGCCACCCAAAACTTTATCTTTCATGTCTCTTAGATACATCATTATTTGGCATAATCCTGTGGTTTTTTTCCTAACTCTCTGCTTTTTGCTACTCAGTGGAAGTGGTGATCTGCTAAGTTTGATATTAGCCTTTTCATAGTCTTATGTGCATTACAAGAATGGGTGACCCAGTGGAAACCATCTTCTGCTTTTCTGTGGTGATAATTTCAATAGCTGAGAAAATGCATTTAACACCAGCTGTAAATGTGATACATTGAAAGTAAAAGGAATGCACAGTGGAACACTGACTTCAAGTCACCATAGTTTAGCAAGAATAAAAGGAAACTGTTCAAGGGTAGACATTTATTAAATAATTTTATTAGATTACTTTACTGTCATTATGAAATAAAGACAAATCTGTCCTTTAATCATGAGGGAATTTGGACCTCAAATGCCCCATAGATTTTAGAAATTCCAGAAAGCTTTATCCTGAAATGTTATTCATGAGGTGCTGACCACTATCCAGCCTGTAATTCAATTATTTTGTTTGTTTGTTTGTTTGTAACAATTTAATACATAATAAATGTGATAAAATTGGCTTCTTCTTCCATTTCTATTCTTTATGTCAGAGTGCTCTGTTAAAGTTGCCTTCATTTGCAAAACTCTGTCTTTTGGGATGCCCTCCTGTTACGAAATGGCAAAATATTTTGCACTGGAGCAGAGCATCTACTTTATGGTTTTCTATGCTGTATGCAAATCAGAAAAATTGTTAATACATTGGACTTATATAGCATCTTTTATCCAAGGATCTCAAACCATTTTACAAACCCTAACTCTGAAATCTCATCTGTGAAATAGAGTAATGTTATTATACCCAGTTTACAAGTGTGTAAGCTGAGGCAGAGGACACACAGCAATTCAAGGACAGAATTAGGAAGAGAACCTAAGAGTCAGCTGCTCTAAGGACTAAAAATACTGTTCATCACACTATGCCCCAATACGTACTATTAAGTATGTTGCCTCTCTTAATAGTTTGCTGCCCCTGAGGCAACTTGCAACATCCATGTAATAATATATAGAAGAATTTTAACTGCCATTGTTTTCTTTTCATATTCTTGAGTAGTAATTTGTGCATGTGGAGATTTCTGGATTTGTATTGCTAGATCCTGAAATACATTTTGTATTCCAAGCCTGCAGTAAGTCACCCTCTGAGGGAACAGAGCTAGTGGGTCCTCTTCCCTATTGACTCTTTCTCACATCTTTTCCATCAAGACAGCCAGCTTGGCCGTGTTATTGTATGGCTACAAGCAGTGTGATTTAGTTAGAATTTATTGTTCATTAGGGACTATTTCATGTGGCCTGGGATATTATTTTGCACTTGAGCGTAGAGTTGATAAGTAAGTTGATAAACAGGGATGGAAGAAAGCTAATGTTGTGCCAATATTTGAAAAGGGTAAACAGGATGACCTAGTAATTATAGGCTTGTCAGTCTGACATCGATCCCGAGAACGATAATGGAGCAGCTGATAAAGAACTCGATTAATAAACAATTAAAAGAGGGTAATATAATTAATTCCAATCAACAAGGGTTGATAGAAAATGGATCCTTTCAAACTCTTTTGATATCTTCTTTGATGAGGTTATACGTTTGGTTGATAAAAGTAATAGCATTGTTGTAATATATTTAGACTTTTGTAAGGCATTTGACTTGGTACCATATGACATTTTGATTAAAAAACTAGAACAATATAAAATAAAATGTACATGGCACAGATTAAATACATTAAAAGCTGGCTAATCTAGAGGTCTCAAAATATAATTAGAAAAAAAGTGTGTCTGGTTCTAAAGGGGTTTTGCAGGGATCAGTTCTTGGCTCTACATTATTTAACATTTTTTTTCAATGACCTGGAAGAAAACTTAAGATCAGCACTGTTAAAATTTGCAGATGATCCCAAAATTGGAGGAGTGGTAAATAATGAAGAGTTCAGGTTACTGACACAGAGCGATCTGTATTGCCTGGTAAGCTGGGCACATGCAAACAATATGCATTGTGATACATACTATCTAGGAATAAAGAATATGGGCCATAGTTACAGGCCGGTGACTCTATCCTGGGAAGCAGTGACACTGAAAAGATTTCAGAGAGATGGGGTGGAGGAATGGTAGATAATCAGCTGAACATGAGCTACCGCTGTGATGCTGTGGCCACAAGAGCTAACATAGTCTTTTTGGATGCATAAATAGAGATTCTGAAAGGGAACAGAGAGGTTATTTTACTTCAGTATTTGGCACGGGTGTGACTGCTGCTGGAATACGGTGTCCAGTTCTGGTGTCCATAATTAAGAAGGATGTTGATAAATTGTAGAGGGTTCAGAGAAGAGCTACAAGAATGATTAAAGGATTTGAAAACCTGCTTTATGGTGATAGACTCAAGGAACTCAATCTTTATTTATTTTAACAAAGGGAAGATTAAGGGGTAACTTTATTAGAGTCTGTAAGTATCTACAGGAGAACAAATATTTGATAATGGGCTATTCAATCTAGCCGAGGAAGATATACTACAATCCAATGGCTGGAAGCTAGACAAATTCACACTGGAAATAATGGGTGAATGTTGAACAGTGAAGGTAATTCACCATTGAAACAATTTACCAGGAGTCATGGTGGTTTCACTGTTACATGCAATTTTTAAATCAAGAATGGATGTTTTTCTAAAAGATCTGTTCTAGGAATTATTTACGGGACGTTCTATGGTCTATCGGACTAGGTCAGACTAGATGATCACAGTTGTCTTTTCTGGTAACGGAAATCTGTAAGTGTTTGGTTCTTTGAACTTTTATGCTTTTCAGAACCAGAGACTTGTAAATAATGGGTATTGATACACAGAACCCATTCCCTCCCCTGACCAAGTTCATCTTTCTTTCTTTCTTTCTTTCTTTCTTTCTTTCTTTCTTTCTTTCTTTCTT
>ML685810.1:16529577-16595386 GCA_007922175.1 Pelusios castaneus
CTTTCTTTCTTTCTTTCTTTCTTTCTTTCTTTCTTTCTTTCTTTCTTCTATGTGATGTATCTTTCCAGTTTCCAACATGACTTGTTATTCTGGGCACCTAGTTGTTACTGATCAGAGACTAGTCTCTTCGTATTTGGTTCTCACAGGATACAGAATTATCTATGCCAATAACCCATATCTTAGAAGTGTACAGAATAAATCCAGCAAAGTAACATAAACATGATTGCTGGATGCAAGGCATCCTTCTACTGTATTCTTTTAAACAGATGTACTAGAGTAATCCTCACAAACAAGGGTCTTTCATTTATAACAAAGCATTGATAGCTAGTGTGAAAATGATGTATGAAGTTAACGCAGTGCTGTGTGTTCTATAGAAGCAGGAGTTTCCTCTGTCTATATTTTTGGTGTATTTACAGTCTATTATTGTATGTACAGGTACAGCTATGTAACTTTTAATATAATATGATTCTGAAGGTAGCACACGAAAATGCAGAATATTAAATATAGTGTCTGGAGATTTTACTCTACTTATGCCTAAGATTTATGTACTTTACTGAAATCTCACCCCTAAAACAACAATATATGTTCTGCATTTTCTTTTCTGTCCTCTCATGCTTCCCTATCTTCCGCTCTCTGCCATTAGTCTTGATTTTACATCTTCCAAAATTGCACTCAGAGCATATTCTTCTGCATACATGCATGAATATATAAGAAGAATTGGACTGAGAATGTAATTAAATCATTAAAAAATAAAAAGTAAAAGAAAATACTATGGCTGACTTCATAAGAAGAGGAGCAATTATTTCAAATATCATGTTGTATTTGACTTCAATATTAACTGATGGGATTAGCCAAGATGAAATTTACTTTCAAAAGGGTGAGCCTGCACAGAATCTCAGAGGCTTTTCAGTTTTTTGCACCAGACAGAATATTTGTCTGTAACTTTGGTGCAAAGAAAACTGTTTCAGGTATAGTGCAAAGGGGCAGAAAGAACGAATATGTATGTGTGCATGTGTCTAGGATGGTATCAATTCAATTTTTTTTCAACATCCAAGGTACCATAGAGGGATCCATTTCCATTTGTTTGCATTATTCAGCCTCCATTATCCCTTGGCTAAAAAAGTAGTTTGTTTTGTTGATGTTAGACTTCTGTCCCCATATGGTCACAGCTGCTTTTCCAAAACAGGAAGATTACAGCTTGGGCAGCATTTGGCAACATGGTGAACATTAACAGCTGGTTTCTAGAGCAAGGGCCTATTGCAGGGAAAATTGGCACCTTGCTCTCCCAGGCTATGTCTACACTTGTTAATTTAAGTCGACTTAGCATGTCCACACTCAAATTTTAAGTCGACTTAGAGGGTGCCTAGAGCGTCCACACTGGACGCCTAGGTCAACTTGTAGGGGGTAGGTGGACCCGGGACAGGTCCACAGTGGCAGGGGAGCACCCCTTGCCAAGTGCCAGGGGGCTCAGCCTTTGCCCCATTGTACCTTGGTACAATGGGGCAAAGGGGGACAGGGACCCTGGCAGGGCATAGGGGCAGGGTGGGCAGGGCTCTTCCCTGCCCTTTGTGGGGGCATGCCAGGCTGTGGCTGTGCCAGCCACCCTGGCAGGGAGGGCAGTGGGGGAGTCCTGGAGCCCCCTAAGTCGACTTAAAGTCAACTTAGGGTTTCTCCACGTCCACACTGGCTAAGTCGACTTTCTAAAGTTGACTTAGCCATCAAAGTCGACTTAAAATGAGGTTTTATAAAGTCGACTTAATTTTTCCTTAAGTCAACTTAAGCAGCTGCTTAAGTCGACTTAAGGAAAGTGTAGTGTAGACGCAGAGTAAATTAAGTCAATTTAAGCAAGCTTAAGTCGACTTAATTTGTAAGCATAGATGCACCCTCAGAGAGGTGTAAATCCCATTCCCTGTTAGAATGTGGTGCAGATTATAACCTGTAGAGTTTTGGTCCCCTTACAGAGGAATACCCTTCTCCTCCTATCAGTGCATGGAGCTTCTCACTACCTGTACAGGAGTCTTAGATGCATGGTCATTCTGGGGCAGGTTGGACAGAGGTAAGGTTGAAAAGGGAAAGGGTAGATCAGTATTGGGAAGTAGTAGCTGGATGACTTTTGACCTGGCAATTCTGAACCCTTACTGTGGTGCATTACAGCAGAGGTGTAGCCTGGGACAGCTTTGACCAGCACCATGTTGCGCTGAGCCCAATAGGCCTAGAATAGGCAAGGCAAATTGTTTTCCCTTCACCTCTGTGATAGCACCAGTGCAGGGATGAATCTAATAGATCTATCCATCTATCCTATCATTGTTTTGATCAGCTTTCTATTTTACAGAGAGACCTGGAAACACCTTGTGTGGCTTATCTCTCCTTAGCTATGTCTACACTAGAAAAAGTTAGGTCAACTTTGTTAAGTCGATTTAGTCCACTTTGTTAAGTCGACCTAACCACCCTTAAGTCAACTTAATAAAGTCAACTTAAGGGTTACTCCACATCCACACTGTCCTTAAGTTGACTTAAGGAGTCGACTTAAGGCTCAAGTCGACCTAATGGGTGGTTCTTATTAAGTCGAATTAAGCTTTAATTAAGTCGACTTAAGGAGTTTCTTAAGTCGACTTGATGAAAGTCTGGTGTAGAAAGGGAGTAATTTACGCCTCCAAAAGGATCAGGCAATACAGACAACACTGAAGAGGTTTATTTACAGTACCCGTACTGGGAACACTGAACAAAACAGTATCAGCTTCAAAATGGAAGTAACATGGCAATTGCTTATATACACATACTGCTTGTTTACTGGTTTAAACTAGTTTTCTAACAGTTCTTTGTTTCCTTTGGGAAAAACAACTCTATATATGGTAAAAGGGTCAAAGTGGTGAGAGGGGGGTGGTCTCGACAGGTAGGGGAATACTAACTTCCATATAAGGTAAGGGTGGAAGTCGGCTGGTTACGTTACATTAGGCAGAGAAGGTACATGACAAGAGACATGGGTTCAGGGGAGAATATGTAATAAAAAACAGCCTGCATACAGCCTATTTGGTCAGCCTCTGTATTTCTGAGGCCTAGTGTGCTGGCATGGATATTTTATCCTAACAGATTCAAGCCCTGAGGAAGTATAAGAAAAATCCCATACACTGATGGACATTTTAACATTTGCTGCTGCACCTAGAACATTTTAACATTTGCTGCCAATAAATGAGTCTATTTTAGAGTTTACCAAGAGCCTCTGGCAGACCACTAGCTTCCTCGTCTCCGACTGCGAAAAGACCGAAGAGAAGGTATTATGTGCTTTTCCAGGGGTTTGTGCCCATCTATAACCATCCTTCTGCAGGCTTCCTTGTACTGACAACAATGAACAAAATGGGAAAAATGGGGGCACCAGGCTTTAACTCCAAAGAATAAAGAGAACAAGATGCCGGACTTATTTAGGAGGATGATTTATCCTGCAGTTGGATTACAGCTGTGCGTTGCACAATAGCAGGTTTTGCTGGGATGCTACGCTTTCACCTTGCTGTTGCAGGATACAGTTTTGAAATTCAAAGACAAGCTCCCAGACAAGGTGAAACAAGAGTTCTGCACTTTAATAGAGGAGGGCAGTTGCTTGCTAGAATGGCTGTATAGGTGGGTTTCGATGTAGCAGATTCTGCAGCATGCAGATGGCCTTTGCCATTATGATGAAGCACTCATCCAAGGTAGGGGAGGGAATGCTAAACGACCTAGCTGGAAGACTAAGTCATAAAGAAGACGCTTGGATCCTGGGATGAGAGATGGACTGCAAGACAGAGAGAGGAATGGTGGGCAACTGTGGGAATGGGCATGGACATGAAGAGCTAATCCCCAGAGTGGCCAGGAGGAGGCACTGAGCTAGCAGTGAGTGGTGTTCCCCATTACATGATTTATAAGTATAAAATGGAATATATATATGTGTGTTTGTGTGTGTGTGAAATTATTAGAGCTAGTCAAAAATTTTCCAACAGAATATTCTTCTGTCTAAAGATGCCATTTTGTCAAAATTGAAACTTTCTATGGGAACGTGTTGACTTTGATGATAGTTTGTGAAGGAAAAACAAACTGAAATAAAGGGTTCTGATAAGTTCCATGTTGATTGCATCAGAATGGAACACTTTGATTTTTCATTTCAAAATGACATTTTACTTCAAAATTTGTTATGTTACCTTATATTACACATTATAATAAAATATAAAAGTCAAAATTGAAATAATATTTAGACTGATCTGAAATTAAAAAAAATATTTAATGGGAAATTTTAAAATTTGACATGTTCTGATTTGGAATGAAAAAGAATTTTCACATTTCTATATTTCCTGTGAAATGGCAATTCCAGTTCCTGTATACAACTCTAAAAATCATATATGTGATATATCCTGCTCCTCCCAACCTTTGTATGTCAATTATCTTCTTAGGGTTTGTCTACACTGGGGATGTGGTTGTAATTCAATTTTAGGCTGTTGAATTACAGAAGGTGAAGGCGAGTGATCACAGGAACTTGCTTGCTCAGGGTGTCATGTCCCCACTGCTCACATTACTTCCTGAAATGTATTGCACTGTGGGTAGTAGGTGTAGGGGCTTGTGGGGAGGCAGTTGTCCTCCACTCACTCCCTCTCCCTTCTTCTCTATAGAAGAAAAAAGCAGGAAAAGCTTTCCTTGCTGTTTCTCTGCCACAGGCACAACAGAGACGCACAGTGCTGCATGCTGAGAGAGGAATTAATTGAAATCTTCCCGGAGCTGCAGGTAGAGGAGGAGCTATGTTGCTATGGTGAAGCAGACTGGAGAAACTGGAATAGCAAGAATAGAGCTACTCTTTGGCTACATGGACCTAAATTCAAATGGTAGATTTCAATCTCAGTGCTATGCCACTTTCAGGGGTGGTGTTAGCAAGTCAAATTACAGCTCCATTTTTTTCAAATGTAGTGCTCTGGCAGTGGAGACATAGGCTGCAGAAGGTCGAAGTAAGCAGTATTATGTCAAACTTCACTGTCAGTGTAGACCAGGGCTTAGACTGTAAGCTCTTCAGGACAGGATCCCTGTGCTAATATGTGTTTCTAAAATAGCTAGTACAATGAGGGCCCTGATCCTGATTGGGACTTCTGAGCACTACCTCATAGTAACCCAGGTAGCTAAGGGCTCTAGGGCTATGTCTACACTTGCAAGTTAGTTCAATTAAGGAAGCTTAATTTGAACTAATTTAAGCCTTGTCCACACTAGGCTTTCATTAGTTTGAATTAAGGCTTCCTTAATTCGAACTAGTTAATTCGATTACTTAGTTCAAACTAATGCTTAATTTGAACTAGTTAGTTTGAACTAAGTGAAATGTGGCCATATTATTAAATAAGTGCTTAGTTCGAACTAATCACCATAATGACCTTCCTGCAATTTGCTAATTCGAACAAGCCAGTGCCTTGCATGGACATGCTAGTTTGAATTAAAATTCCAGTGTGATCATGCTAGTTCGAATTAAGTTAATTATCCTTTTATCCGTGACTGAGCTTTAGGAAGAGTAAACCATACTTAGTCTGGATGGAGGTCGGTAGGGGGTATTCCCAATAAAATTTTCCCGATTGTTTCCTCAAGGACTTTTATCTTTGTCATTGTTTTGCCTTTCCTACTTAATTCCTTTAACAACATCTTTGATTTAACTGTATGCATTTAGGGAGGAGACTTTCACACAGGTAAACTGAGGGGCATCATGATATGTATAAAGAATACACATAACTCTCTCATTCTCCATCCCATCTCATTGGATCACATACCTCCGAGAAATTAATGGGTTGTGAACCCCCACTCTACTTCATTAAAGACAGATTAAAAGGAAATCACTTCAAATGCCTTCACACAAAGATCTCTCACCTTTCAGATTTACATTTCAAATTGGATTTTATCCAGTTTAATCAGAGAAATACAGTTTGGAATAGAGGAAAGCCCATGTGCTAGGAAGGAAGTCTTCTTGTCCTCCTGTCACTTTCCCCACCCCACCAGTGCACATATAGTTTCTGATCCTGGAACATAGAATCATAGAATCTTAGGGCTGGAAGGGACCTCATGATGTCATCTAGTCCAACCCCCTGCTAAAAGCAGGACCACTCCCACTAAATCATCCCAGCCAGGGTTTTGTCTAACCGGACCTTAAATATCTCCAAAGATAGAGATTCTACCACCTTCCTAGGCAATCCATTCCAATGCTTCACCATGATCCTAGTGAGAAAGTCTTTCCTAATATCCAATCTCAATCTCCCCAGCTGTAACTTGAAACTATTGCTCCCTGTTCTGTCTTCTGTTACTACTGAGAACAGCCTACCTCCCTCCTCTTTGGAGCACCCCTTCAAGTAGCTGAAGGTTGCTATCAAATCTCCCCTCAGTCTTCTCTTCTGTAGACTAAATAAGCCTCGTTCCTTCAGTCTCTCCTCGTAAGTCATGTGCCCCAGCCCCCTAATCATTTTCATTGCCCTCCGCTGGACTCTTTCTAATTTGTCCACATCCTTTCTGTAGTGGGGAGCCAAAACTGGATACAGTATTCCAGATGCAGCCTCACCAGTGCTGAATAGAGGGGAATAATCACATCCCTCGATCTGCTGGCAATACTCCTACTGATGCAGCCTAATATGCCATTGGCCTTTCTGGCAACAAGAGTACACTGTTGACTCATATCCAGCTTCCCGTCCACCATAACCTCCAGGTTCTTTTCTACAGTGCTGCTACTTAGCCGATCGCTCCCCAGCCTGTAGCAGTACATGGGATTTTTCCATCCTAAGTGCAGGACTTTGCACTTATCCTTGTTGAACCTCATGAGATTTATTTTGGCCCAGTGTTCCAATTTGTCTAAGTCTCCCTGAGTCCTGTTCCTGCCCTCCATCCTGTCTACCATTCCCCCCAGCTAGGTGTCATCTGCGAAATTATTAAGTGTGCCATCTATCCCGTCATCCAGATCATTAATGAAGATGTTGAACAGGACCAGCCCCAGGACCGACCCCTGGGGCACTCCACTCGTTACTGGTTGCCAACTAGACATTGAGCCATTGATTTCTACCCGCTGAGCCTGTTGATCTAGCCAGTTTGCTATCCACCTTATGGTCCACTCATCCAACCCATACTTCCTTAACTTGCCGATGAGAATGTTGTGGGAAATCATATCAAAAACCTTGCTAAAGTCGAGGTATATCACGTCAACGGCTATTCTCACATCCACAAATCCAGTCATCTCATTATAGAAGGCAATCAGGTTGGTTAGGCACAATTTGCCCTTGGTGAATCCATGTTGACTGTTCCTGATCATTCTATTTTCCTCCAAGTGTTTCAGGATGGATTCTTTGAGGACCTGCTCCATGATTTTCCAGGGATTGAGGTGAGGCTGACCAGTCTGTAGTTCCCTGGATCCTCCTTTTTCCCGTTCTTAAAGATAGGTACTATATTTGCCTTTTTCCAGTCCTCCGGGACATCCCCCATTCGCCACAAGTTTTCAAAGATAATGGTCAGCGGCTCTGCAGTCACATCGGCCAACTCCCTCAGCACCCTTGGATGCAGTTCATCTGGCCCCATAGACCTGTGCACATCCAATTTCTTTTAGTAGTCCCTAACCTAACCTTCCATCACTGAGGGCTGCTCTTCTTCTCCATTCTGCGTTACCCAGTGTAGTAGCCAGGGAGCTGACCCTCCCTGTGAAGACTGAAGTAAAAAAAGCATTGAGTACTTAAGCCTTTTTTGCATCATCCGCCACGAGGATACCTGCCCCATTCAGTAAGGGACCTACACCATCCCTGATGCTCTTCTTGTTATGACATACTTGTAGAACCCTTTCCTGCTATCCTTCACATCCCTTGCTAGCTGCAACTCCAATTGCCCTTTGGCCTTTCTGATTTTATCCCTGAAGGCCTGAGCACTATCATTATATGCCTCCCTAGTCATCTGTCCAAGCTTCCACTTCTTGTATGCTTCCCTTTTATGTTTCAGCTCACCGCAGAGTTCTCTGCTAAGCCACACTGGGCGCCTTCAACATTTGCTGTTCTTTCTGCACATTGGAATGGTATCTTCCTGTGCCCTTAGCAGAGTTTCTTTAAAATACAGCCAGCTTTCTTGGATGTCTTTCCCCTTCAGATCAGCCTCCCAAGGGATCCTGCCCATCAGTTCCCTGAGGGAGCCAAAATCTGCTTTTCTGAAGTCCAGGGTGTGTGTTCTGCTTCTTTCCTTTCTTCCATTGATCAGGATCCTGAACTCTACCATCTCATGGTCACTGCTGCCCTGGTTACCATTCACTTCTACTTCCCCGGTCAATTCTTTTCTGTTTGTGAGCAGCAGGTCGAGAGGTGCAAGGCCCCTAGTTGGTTTCTCCAGCATTTGTACCAGGAAGTTGTCCTCAACACTCTCCAAAAACTTCCTGGATGGCCTGTGCACTGCTGTATTGCCCCCTATCCCCCCACCCAACACAAATCAAGGCAATTGAAGTCCCCCATGAGAACCAGGGCCTTTGATCTGGAAACTTCTGTTAGTTGTCCATAGAATGCCTCATCCACATCCTCCTTCTGGTCTGGTGGTCTATAGCAGACACCCACCATGACACCCCCCTTGCACTCTCCTCTAAACTTAACCCACAGACTTTCAACCGGCTTGTTTCCACTTTCATAGTGGAGCATAGTGGTTTTATAGAAGGCTCTGAGGAAAGAGAATTATCACAAGGTAACAGTGATGTGAACCTGCAAGGAGGCTTTTTCTAACACAATTTGAACTCAAGGCAGCAGCACTTTTGTTCTGCTAGAATGGGTTTATAAAAGTTAACTTTAGGCGTGTTTAGGGGAGTCTTTCCTCATTGGAGATGGCAGATGGGGAGGGAGAAGGCCACACATCTTTGGGTTTTGAAGTTGCCTAAAACTACTTCTCTTCTTCTTACAAATCAGTCCTGGCTGGAAGAAGTCTAATATATAGAAGAGAGGTCTCCAACTAGAATTTCTAGGCTATTCCTCTTTTGAACAAAGGAACATGTAGATTCATGGGTGGCAGCAAAGACTCTGGAGAAATCAGTCTAAAGAATTTCCTTTTTTTGTCTAAGGGAAAATTGAAAAAAAAATAATTAAGAGAACAAAACATATCCTTTGCTTTGCATATTACAAAAGGCACTGAATGTCGGAAAGAAGGGAGCAAAACGGATGACAAGAGCTCTCATTTCACCCCCACAGGGTGCCAGCTTACTAGTGGTAACCTCGTGATCTGCTGATGTCATCTTCACAGAGCAGCTACTTCTGAAGAGGTTGGTTTCCTCAGATTTTATCATCTGAGGAAAATATAGAGGGAAAAGAGTGTTTGAAAGAAAAAAATGTTAAGGTGTCTGTGTTTTACCAAAAGCCTTTGTAGGAGGTTATTAACTTCAAAAGACAATTAAATTTATCAAAACTTCTTTCCCTCCTGTGTTTCTGAAAAGGGCACTTGCTGTGAATGTCTGAGCCATAAATAACTGCAAAGATGACCAAGTCCTGAGCTCCCATTGCTGTGTCCTTAGTGGTTTCTAAATCTTTCTGTAAGGCAGAAAAAAGCAAAAATTCTCCTTTAATGGTAGATGGCTCTGAAGGCTCAAATTCAATTATTATGCAAACTCTCATCAAGTAGGAAATAGAGAAAAATCGACCTCTTAAAACCACACTAAGCAAACTTCTTTTAAGGCTGTCAAGATAGTAGAGACTTCAACACATCAAACTTGTTTTGTTTTGAACAGTGGTTCCAGAAATGAAAGATGTGTGTTACAAGGGGATTCAGATGAAAAAGCTTGATTCCTAGCTACTGGTTTCGAACCTTACCCCACATCCAACATGTTCTTCTGCACTACCAACAATCTTGTGCATCATTTTGTTCAAGGGCTGCGTCTACACTGGTAAATTAAGTCGACTTAAGCTTGGCTTAAGTCGACTTAATTGGCCCTGCATCTACACTACAGTTTGCTTAAGTCGACTTAAGCAGCTTGCTTAAGTCGACTTAAGCAAAATAAAGTCGACTTAATGAAAATGAAGTCGACTTTACTAAACCACCTTTCTACTCCACCTAAGGCTTAATTCGACGTTTTAAAGTCGAATTAAGCCAATGTAGCCTTGGGGTAGCCCTAAATCGACTTAGGGCTATCCCAGGACTACACCAATGCCCTCCCTGCCGGGGGGGGGCACAGGGGGAGCCCGGCATGCCCCCCAAAGGGCAGGGCATGTGGGCAGGGTGTGACGCTGTCTGGATTTAGGGAAGCATTTATGATATTTTTTTCAATGAATATCTCATAAATGCTATAATCCATAGGAACTATGTCATGTTTGGTATCAATAGAAAGATAGTAATTTGCTGGGAATGATTATATAGTTTATGTTTAGGAATTCTATTTCGATTAGAAGTTAGAATATGATGTTATATCTATACTTTAGCTTATGTTAATACTATTGTGTCCTTAATGTTTAGGAATGTGCGAGGACAATGGTCCCAAGGAGTTACCTGATGAGCCATTAAGGACACAATGGTTGTATTCCTTATGTCCTTAATGGCTCATCAGGTAACTCCCTGGGACCATTGTCCTGGCACATTCCTAAACATTAAGAACACAATGGTTTTACCATAAGTTAAAGTATAGCTATAACACCAAATTTTAACTTCTAATCGAAATAGAATTCCTAGATATAAACTATATAATAATTCCCAGCAAATTACTATCTTTCTATTGATACCAAACATGAAATAGTTCCTATGGCTTATAGCATTTATGAGATATTCATTGAAAAAAATATCATAAATGCTTCCCTAAATCCAGACAGCGTCACACCCTGCCCACATGCCCTGCCAGGGTCCCTGTTCCCCTTTGCCCCATTGCACACAAGGGGTGCCCCCCCTGCCACTGTGGACCTATCCAAGGTCCCCCTAGCCCCACAAAGTCGACCTAGAGCATCCAGTGTGGACGCTATAGGTCGACTTTGTAAGTTCCCCTTTAAGTCGACTTTAATTTTAAGTGTAGACACACTAAGTCGACTTAACTAAGTCGACTTAAAGTCGACTTAGTTAAAGTCGACTTAAAAGTGCAAGTGTAGACATAGCCAAGGAGTCTTAGGCGTTAGTGCTGCAGAATTGGGAGATGAAACATGCTTCTTTCTCTCCCTTAACATGGTCCCCAAATCTAAATAAGACGGGAAGGTGTTCACACCATTTAAAGCCCTCCTGGGGGGAGAGAGTTTGATATTTGAGTAGATTAGGAAATAAGTATTTCAAGTGGCAATAATAGGAGAGGGCTCCCTTTTAGAGCCCTGCAAATCTGCAGATATCTGCATTATATCTGCATCCACGGAAGCGATGGAGATATCTGTGGACCATTTATTGCAGTTGCAATTGGATGCGGGTCCACATATTTGCATCCATGAAGAGCTCTACAGATGAGTAGAGCCCTGCAAATCTGCGGACATCTGCATTATACTCACATCTGCAGAAGCGATGTGGATATCCGTGGACCTTATCGTGTGGATGCAGATCAGATGCAGATCCAAATATTTGTATCCACACAAGGCTCTACTCGCTATTTCTAAAGCAAAACTAGCTCTTTAGTAAGAGAATTGGCCTGACCCCCCACATCCCCCCTCCTGTGCTGGGAGGCTGGGCAGGGTCAACCCAGAGTCTGGGCTCTGCGCTCCCGCTCTGCCCCCAAGGGCGGGGCGGGCTGCCTCTGGTGCCAGGATTCCCTCTTCCACGCCACCCCTGAGGCCAGCTGCTTGGCCCAGGGGCTGGGATTTTCCTTTCCACCCCTCCCCTTGCTGCCAAAGGCAGCGGGGAGCAGTGTGGCAGTGTGAGGGCAGCAGCGTGAGGCCCACAGAACCGCGGGGCCCCGAACAATCGCCCCTACCAGGGATGGCTCTGCTTATAGAGATGAAGCAACTGCAGGTAGCATTTCAGGCCATATGCTCACTCATAGACTCCCCTGGTACCTCCTTCAAACTCTTCCCTCCTGCAACCTGTTTTCCTCCCTGCAAATTCCATGCAAATTGCTATATTTTTCTTTTTAACACTTCATGTTGTGTCTTTTGTGCAAATGTTCACTGACTTTCTGAGGCCAGAGTTTACTACTAGTACACAGCCCACTGTTGGAACATGGCTTTTATTGCCAGCCCATTCTGGTCTGTTAGGCCTCAGAGTCCTTCAGATGTGCTGGTCTTTAGACCAGTCTCCAATAACCAGTCTTGCATTGTTGCTCTCAGTAGGGTACTTGCTTCCATTCTGTTTCTGCCTTCATTCTTTTGAGTGGCATTCTGTTGCGCCCATCTGTGGTTCTTCTATTTCATTTCTTCTGACTCTCCTACACAAGCCAGCTGATTTCTATGTCCTTCTGCTCCTGGCTTTTGTCACATGTGTCCAGGTGGGCCAGATGCCTACAACTACTTCTCAGTGGTCTTCAGTTTCATATTTACTATAGTCTTGAATCTATAGCTGCCCCATATGATCTGTTCAGTGGGGTAGCCGTAGTAGTCTGTGTACAGCAAAAACAACGAGAGTCCTGTGGCACCTTATAGACTAAGAGATTTCTTCGGGCATAAGCTTTCGTGGGCTATAACCCACTTTGTGAGATGCAACTGACAAAGTGGGTTATAGCCCACAAAAGCTTATGCCTGAAGAAATCTGTTAGTCTATAAGGCTATGTCTACACTGGGGAATTTAGGTCGACTTAAATAAGTCGACTTTAAGTCGATTTTATTAAGTCGACTTAGAGAGTCCACACAGGACTCCTAAGTTGACTTAAAGTGGGCCTTACTAACTCGACTTAGAGAGGCTACACTAGACTCTCTAAGTTGACTTGTTCGGTCCAGGGAGAGCCAGCCCTGCATGGGCAGGAAGCCCCTGAGTGGTCCGGGGGAGAAATGAGCATGGAGCTCCCTTCTGCCCCGGAACACTCGGCTCCCTTTGCTCGGGACTTCTCGGGTCCCAGGCAGAAGGGAACCCTTCTAGCCGGGACCTGAGTGGTCCTGGCCAGGAGGAAGAGCTGGAGACCCGTGCTCTGCAGGGCTGCTATCTAATTCCTGGGAGGGCTTATTAGGGGTTGGCAACTTTTGCCAACCTCTGTGCCAGCCCCTCCACCTTGATCCTCAGCCAGTGTCGGCCACCCCCTCAACCAAAAAAAAGCACCTGCCACTTGAAAATTTGGTGGTAGCCATGGCTGGAGTGTGAGGGAGGAGGCAGGTTCCCAGGCACATCCCACAAAGAAGCCACCTGGAGCTGTTCCTCTCCATAGCATGCTGCAGAAAGAAGTCACTGTTTGCCTGGATGACTTCTTTCCACAGCATGCCAGGGGTACCACTGCCTACTTTTCTGAGGCAGAAGCAGCACTTTTGATGGAGGGCACTGTGTGCCGCTCCAAATCAGCTCATGTGCCACTGCTGGCATGCATGCTGGGGGCTGCTGACCGCTGGTTTATTGCATGGACTAACATTGCCAGGTGGGGATCTCTTCCTCCCTGTTTTGCCTGATCCAGGCTGCTGATCCACTCGGTGCTAGTTTCAATGAGTGTAATGAAGTCTCTTTTTTGCAGTCTCTTGGCTGTCTTTACTGCAGCCCCTGATTTCCGGTTGCTTTGTTAGTACCCAGTAGAAGACACTGTGTACTTAGATTCCCATTTGGCATTGAATTGTTTGAATCCTGCTGCAGTGTACTGCAGCCATTGTCTGAACTTAGGGCTTCAGGTACACCATACTTGGCAAAATGTGCCTTCAGTTTCTGGATCACAGCTCTTGCCCGTCCTCCTCTCTAGTTCACCTCCCAGAAACTGGAGTAGTAATCTGTTGTGAACATCTTGTTCCTGTCATTAAAAGTGAACAGTCTGTCTGGACCTTTTCCCAGAATTGGGTTAGGATTTCATGAGTCTCTTTCTATTGTCAATCACTATATTAATTGCACAGCTCACAGTGCTCCATGTGCGCTTTCAACTGGGCATTCATTCCTGGACGGTACATACAGACCCTGACTTCTCAGGCATGCCTCCATCCTCAGATCTGAAGCATCTCTCTGTGTCATGATGTCAGCCGTTAAATCTGCTGGAAATCCTAAATAATCCCTTATGAAAGCTCCCATCTTGCATGTGTAACCCTGCTTTTATTCCCAGCTTACTTGGGAGCAAGCGACACTTACCTGTATGCCTGGACACCTGGTGATGTTGATGGTGAAGGAAATCCCAAGTACCCCAGCAGTGATGTTGGATAGTTGAGAATCCTCTGTCCACTCTGAAGCAGTCCTTTCACTTATAAGGCAATTAATCTTGGTGTTGCCTCCGTATGTCTGGACATTGCACACACAAACTGGTGTGTCTTGGTAGCCTCCAGGAATAAACCTGAACTAATCTGTGCAATGAGTTTAACCCAAAAGTGCTAGTTATAAACTCTATACAAACAATATATTAATGGATTAGAGTTAATACACCTTTAATTAACACTTTAGAACAGTGGTTCTCAACTTTTTTCCATTACGACACACCTGACAGATGATGTTCCCCTGCGTGACACATTACAATCTGCCAGTGATGGTGGCGCTTGGGCTGGGAGCACTTGGGAGGCTGTGGCACTTTGGAGGATGCAGCACTCTGGCACCTGGCTGGGGGCAGCGTTAAGCCAGCACAAGCTGGTGCCCTGGTGGTCTGGCTCAATGGGGCAGGGTTTATTTTTGTGGGGCAGGTGGTGCCCCCTCTCTGCAACCCACGATCTCTGGGTTGCAGCCCCTAAGTCCCTTACTCCCCTGGTCCTGGCTTCTGCCTGTGTTGTGCAGCAGGAATGGGTTGTTGAGGGCAGCAGAGAGCAGCGGGTGGCAGGAGCCCCAAGCTCCAAGCTGAGCTGCCAATTTTCCGTGACACACCTCCCGGCTTTTCGTGACACACTTTTGTGTCCTGACACAGTGGTTGAGAATCGCTGCTTTAGAAAAATATGACAGATTGAGATTAATCCAAAGGACACAACCAAGTCAAGTCAATAAATCCATTAATAAATGGAGCTTATAGTCGTTAATGAAACTTACCCACTTACGTTTCCACCACTACCATTACTCCACCCCTGAATGTGCACTCTGAATTTCAGAGTTCTAAACATCTGCATGGCTGCACTTGAACACCTTGAAGCTGTGGACAGCACTCTAGTGGTCTGGTAAACAGTTCAGCCAAGTCAACAGGGGCAGAGCAATTCTAACTCAGCTCAAGCTGCACAGGTTGCCAGCACCCCAGTATTGTCCTGGAGTCTCCAGGAATTAAAGATTAATCTTTAAAGATGGTGTATGTGATGAAACTCCCCACGATTACATCCAACCAAAATTAACAACCCTATACACAACCCCTCTGAAGATGGGAATTGTTATAACAAGAGGTCAGTAACCCTGGATCCTGATTAGACTATATGATCACTTCTTGGACTCCACAAAATGCCTCACTACCCCCTGAAAGCACCTTACGAAGCAAGCAAGCAAAGATTTGTTTACACTGCCTTCACTGCATGCTCACCTCAGTCAGTTCTTACCAGAGCAATATCCTCCTGCCCCGACCACCAACAATGTTCTTGGCTCCCCACTTGGACAAAGCCCCAGCACTTTCTCAGCAGCTACTGGCTTTCTAGCAGTAGCTCCTGGCATGGAAGGAGCTCTACAAAGCCATCTCTCATCACCTGACCAGAGGACCGATAACACATTCTCAGTTCTGCAGTCACAACAGGGAACTGCAGCAGCCAGCTGGTGTCCTGCTTGGATGGAGCTCAGGCAAGACTTCCAGCCATTCAGCAGCTAATCTCTTTTCTTTATTTTTTCAAGTGCCCAGCACTGCTCCACTCCCCCCAGCCACAATGGAGCACCCTGTATATTACATCTACATCCCAAAATGTGGCTTCTCCCTCCCCTAGAAGTGGAATTATCTGTCTTCCCCAAAGCATCATGGGAGTTATGGTCTCCCAGACTGGATTGCAGCACTCAGGCTCTTCTTGACTTCTTTTTGACCCCCAGTTAAGTTTGGAGGTGCCTCTAACAGGGGCCTTCCCTCATCCCTCTCCTGGTAGTAGGTGGTAACCTCCTGTGGCACTTGCTCCTTGTGATCTGACCAGACCTGGAGTATGAATCATTTTACTGCCTGTAGTGTCCAATCCTCTTCGGTGCTTTGTTCGATCTCTTGTAGCCTCTGACAGATGTGAAGCAATTGTAGCATGTTAATACTTCTTCTATTGCTTCCCAGAGTCACCTGCCTTGTCCTCTGGAGGGTATGCCCTGATCAAAGGATCTGTCACTAGTAGTGACTTTTCTGGGCAGTAGTGACTTTTATCCACCCATCATAGGGTGGAAGTCTCAAAAGATATTGTAGTCACTTAGGTGCACTCAGCAGTGACTTCTTCATCATGCTTTCAAATGGCTTGTGATCAGGTTGCACATCTGTTTTGTGCCCAAAGGCAAATGGATGGAGTCATTCCCTTGCAAATAGCACAACTAGTAGTTCCATTTTTAAAAAAATCAGCTGTAACTAATATTCAAACGATGTGTCTACTGACTGATTTCTTGATGCCTCCTCCAAACTTAACCCCCCCTTGCAAACTGTGCTGCTCTTTTCAAGTTCTGTGCATATTCTTACATTAAGTGGTGCCATATAATGCTTCCATCCATGCAGTTCTGTCTCCCAGAACTGTTTTACTATCCCATCAGTGTACTGCTTGTTTGGTTTATCTTCAATGAACTACTGTTTTTTGGTTCTCTTTCCTGATATTCTGATCTGGCCTGGGCTTAACACAGACCTTCTTGCATCTGGCAGTGTTTCCTGGCAATGTTACGGCTTGGCACAGTGTACCACTTCTGGTCCCAACTCTTCTTTCTTTCTAAAAGGTGTGCTTATATTTAGCAGACAGTGACCCTTCCTTTAAGTATAGGCTTTGGATCATTCAGCTACTGCCAACAATCCACATGAAAACATTGCAATATTAATACTTAGCAGGGGTAGAGATTATTATATGTTTTCTGGGCGCACCGAGAAGCTTCTAGTGAGATTGAGTTCCTATTGTTCTTGGCACTGTAAAAGCATGTAGTAAGAGATGGAGTTACACATCTTTTGATTGATTCATAAACATTAAGAGCTCGATTGTGCCTGACCCTTGGAGGATGCAAAGGGACAAGGATACAGGTCTTTGAAATTGCTGAAAAAGTGGCAGAGCTATTGCTGCAAGGTAGCCCAAGCACAGATGGAATCTCGAGAAGTCTGACTACAGTGGATTTGGGCTGGTGTAGGAGAGGGGAAAGTCAGGAAAATAATACAAAATTAACAGCTATGTGCCCAGTTCTGCTCTCAGTTATTTCAGTGCAAGTGCAAATGTCACCCACATGGCTCAATGGGTGCGTCTACACTTACAAATTAAGTTGACTTACGGAGGCTTAAGTCGATTTAATTTACTCTGCGTCTACACTGGGCTTTCCTTAAATTGATTTAAGCTGCTCCGTAAGTCGGATTAAGGAAAAGTTAGTTCGAATGAATAACACCTCGTTTTAATTTGAACTAATGCTTAAATTGACTTTATTAAATCGTCTTAAGCCAGTGGAGATGCGGATTAGTGCCTAGGTGGACCTTTTTAAGTCGACTTAAAATTTTAAGTCCACTTAATAAGGTCGAACAGGGGCCACATCTATACTTTAAAAGTTAAGTTCTCTTCTGTTAAGTCAACTTAATAAGGTCCACTTTGTCAACTTTATAAAGTTGACTTAACTTTTCAAGTGTAGGCATAGCCAATGGGTGGGAAACATGATCTCATCAGCAGTATTGTAGGAAGGAAGGAAGGAAGGAAGGAAGGAAGGAAGGGGTAATGCTGGGGAAACACAAGGGTGTCCTATCCACCCCAGTGTCTCTCTGCTTCCCAATTGCTAGGCAGAGAGAGATGGGAGCTGAGTGGCCCCTTCTTCTCCCACCCCAATTTAAACCTTTACTCTGATCTTTGTCTCTTGTGCCATTTTAGCTCCAGTGACATTTCTCTGGTTTGACACTGGTGTAAATGACAATAGAGGTCAGCCCTGTCGCTTTTATGTCTATGAAACACTAGCTGTGCTTGTGAAATGGGTAGTTAATAAGACCACTTGTACATATGCCTGAAGTAACCTTATGTGAAAAATAAGTCAATTAATTAGCCTACAGAGGATACTTATTGCTAAGTGAGAGTGCTGTCCCCTCCTGCAGGCATTCGAGTTAAACAAAATGATTGATAAATTGTTATATTCATACGGTGTCACTCAGTGATATAATCATGGCTTTTGTAAATATTTAGTCAAGAGAGCAATCCAGCTGTTCCCAGCCAGGTTTCATCCAGTGTCAGCCACTGTTCAGTGCTGCTGATTTATTTCTCATGCTGCTTAAACCTTAAGAAAGAACACATTTTTATGAGCCTCTAAATACCTGCAATAATAAATAGCAAGAGTGATGGTCATAATGACTACAACAGAACTAATGAGAAGGAAGGGTGTCATCCAGAGTCCAGAATAAGAGCAAGAAACTGGATTTTTGTCATCTTTCAGGGCAAATGTTTAGTTATTCTTTATCCAGACTCACAGCAATGGAAACCCATTCAGTTGTCTTCTAAGAGGGATTGACAGTGAAGTTGAAGAAGGATCCATTTTTTCAGAATGTCAGTGACATTTTGCAACTTTGAAGCACTTGTTGACGTGGAGCGATACTTTCAAAGAGAGCTGTGCAGAGGATGGAAGTCCCATTTTGCAAGGGATTTAAAAATTTCAATATTTGTTTTCATTCCGATTCAAAACAAACCCCTAACATTTCAACATTCTCTGCAAAAGAAAATGCCCCAAAATGTACTTTTCAGATTGTTCATTTTGATTTTGACTTTTTATATTTTATATTGCTGTATATAATACAAAATAAAAATATTAAAACAAAAAGTTGTTTAAAAATGAAAAATCAAAATGCTGGGTTCCAAGAATCGCTGAATGGGATGTTTAGACTTTTTCAGGAGTTTTTTCTCCCTAGGTTTTTTTCTGAAACAAAATTTTGGGGAAATTTACATTTAGATTTTGATGAAACTGCATTATCTTATGGAAAATAAGTCAGTCAAAGTTTTTCCAACCAGCTCTAGTTTAAAGAGATACTTGGTGTATTGAGATCCCCATCTCCATGTTTTTCAGCTGTTCCACAGTTTTATTTTTTTTAACTGTTTATAGGAATTGCTTTTATGAAGGTGTCAGTGCTTTGTTGCAGTGGAACTGTGTTATCTGTTTGGATTTCATTCTTCCATGACTTGGAGGGGATTCATTAAAGGTAACGTTTAAGTCAAGAACAGAAATCACACAAGATTTAAATTGTATTGCATGTTCTAGATCAGTGGTTTCCAAACCATGGTCAGGACCCAGTACAGGGTTGCAGACCCTCAGATACTAGGTCATGGTGCTCCCTGTTGCCACCACCAAGGGCACGTCTACACTGGAGGCTCTGTTAAGTCGACTTAACCAAGGTCGACTTTAAGTTGACTTAAAGTCGACCTTCTTAAGTCGACTTAGAGACTCCACAGCCCTGCGTCCACACTGGCAGGTGCTAGGTCGACGGAGGAGTGGCCAGGAACTCTGTGAGGAGGCCTGGAGGCCAATGAGATCAACTTAAGGGCTATTCCCCCTGTACCCTGGCTTATGTTGACTTAATAAGGTCAACTTAAGTGTTAAGTCGACCGTAAGAGGTGGTGTTATTAAGTTGACTTAATATGCACCCAGTGTGGATGCAGCGGCCTGTAGGTTGACTTAACTGTCCTTAAGTCGACCTAAGGCTCCAGAGTGGACGTACCCCAAAAGACTGCTCAAAGCATTGTTCAAATAAGTAATTGTTGGGTTGTGGGCATAAATGATTTTTTTTCAACTGGGTTCTGAGGAAAAAAGTTTGAAAACCATGGTTCTAAATAGCATGCTTTACCCACAGGGGGAGCTAACAGCTGCTGAGTCTGCCTTATTCTGAGGAAAAAACCACCACAGTGACCCATGTGTATACTGCTTATTGAAGAAAGAGAAACAAATCTATCTATACTACAGCCCTTAATTTCCAGCAAATTTAGCTGACAATTTGTATTGTTTCTTGTTGAGCAGCAACTCATAAATAAAACAGTGTTTGTATTTTTCGAGGAACATGGACCTTTTACAAAAGAAACTTGATATTAAGCAGATAGTTGTCTAGCATTGCCAGGAGAAAGTTAGATCAATATACTTTGGTAACCCCTTCTAGCTTCCCCTGTGCTTGGATCTTAGACTGAGGGAATTCCACAAAGGAAGCAAAGTTTAGGAAATCCTGAGAACAAAGGTAGCCCACTGACAGAATGAGGTGCGATGTTCCTGCAACACTGAAGAGAGAGAGGCAAGTAGAGACTTTTTATACATTTAGTGAATGGAAATAGCTAAATAAAGAGTAAAAGCTATCTGAAGTAGGCATTATATGTTGATTGGTACTTACAGGCTGATATCAGGGATTTCCTTGAGTATGGGGCCAAATGGATATATACTGCCTGAGAAGCCAAAGTGACAAACTGCAGGTGGAAATGGTGTTCAGATATACATTTAATGGCTATGGGTATAAACTTCCTTCCAACCAGTGAAGAAAAAAATATTTCATGGCTGATGGCACTAATAGGAAATATGAGTTTCAGTATTAGGATTGCTAGATGCCAATGAAGTAAACCGCTATGAATGAATGAAAGAATGAATGAATGACATAGCAGTTATGAAACTGACTGGTCAGCGTGTTACATAGTGCCTTCTGAATCTGAGCCACATAAAATGTGAGATTGGTACAGACCACAGCCAAAGATTCTGGTATTTCATGCTTTAGAGAGGCACACTTTTAGCTCCAGAGGTCACCAATGGTGGCCAACATGGTAGCCATCACAATTCCACACAGCAGTCACCTAACATCTCATCAGCCAACACTAAGCTGTCCTGTGACACTCCACATCAAATATTAAATGCAAAAAACTCCTAACCCAACTTTTTTTTTAAACAGCAGTCATAAATTTCCAATACACAGAATCATGGAATTGTAGGACTGGAAGAGACCTTGTGAGATTATCTAATCCAGTCCCCTGCATTTATGGCAGCACCAACCATTAATCTTAAAGGAAAAAGTTCTCCAACTTTTGTTTCCATTGAATTTTCAGAAAAGTCACACTTGTGCTGCTCACTGTATAGATATAAAGATGTTTATATGTAGTCTACTGTCTATGGGAATTACTGGATGCTAAGGATCAAATTTTGCTCCCATTTCCAGCACAGAATTTGGATGTGTGTACATGCACACATCTCCTGTAGATAATAATATTCAATTATATGCCTCTCTGTGATTAATTATTTAATATTTATTAGCATAGATGGGATGCATGGAGCGGTACAAGACATAGATATTATAGGCTATCCCTGCTGGAAGGAGGTTATATCACTGACACACATTAGATGCCTAGAAAGGGAAACCCAGAGATGATGGCTTAAAAAGTGATCTGTTTTTTGTTTTATTCTTTTCCTGCTGCTGATGCTCCATGTTTGTGGTTCCTGCTTAAGAAGTAAAATTTTAGGAGAAGGTTGAATGAGGAGAGCGTGAGGGCCTGAGACACTGGGATTGTGAAGTTGTTCCAAAAGGGCTGTAGGGAAGAAGGGTTGGGAAATGGAAATGAATCAAAAGCGGAGGCTTGGCATGAATGGTGGAGCAAAAAGGGCGAGCTAGAACACAGTGAGAAATAAGATCATTATATAGGCCTATGTATGTTTCCATGTGCAGTAAAATCTATAGTTTCAGCTAAAGATTAAAAATTGTAAATAAACTTGGTCATTGTAATGACCAATAGCATTTGTAGTTATGCAAGCTTGACAAGAGGAGCAATCAGATTACAAGGATTAAGCCCATACCCTCACCACACAGTCATATCTCCTGGTAACACACTACATTATATAACTGGCTAGTTGTACTTACGCTTTCTCCCACGCTTCAGACTTCATTTATAATTGCTTGGTTTGATAAAGCAGAGAAACTCCCTGTCAGCACAGCAGGTGTTAAAGAAAGTTTGTGAGCTAGCTGTGCCCCATTGTGCCTGCAGCCAATGCAAGGCTTGGAGGGGGCGGAAAAGGAGAGAGCCTGGCTCAATTTGGGGCTGACTGGTGAAGAGGTAGGAGCTAGCTGCCTCCCTACCACTAGCCTGTCAGCCGAGGCAGCCACCAGGGAGTAACCACCAAGAGAAACCATGGAGGAGATCTAGGAGCCTCTGGACCTGTGGTAACTGAGCTACTGAAGTCCAGAGACATTGTGGGGTTCAGCCTCACCAAACTTACAGCTTCCCTTCCTTAAGGAATTTTGGACCATGGCAGGGTGCCACCCTTGATTTGTGAGGGGTTCTGGACTATGGGAGGCAAGTCACCCCAGCTAATTTGACTTGAGAGTCCATGCCCCAAACTGAAGGAACAGTGGTAGAAAGTAGCTCTGAGCAGTGGATTTAGATCCCCTACTGGAAGGGTCCCCTGCCCAGGGGTCAACTCACATAGGGTCCTGGGTTGGGACCCAGTGGAGTGAGTGGGCTTGGGTCCTCTTACCTCACCACTTAAAAGGCTGAGGCACCTTAAGTGGTGAAGCAAGGGGCTAGAGGTCAGAGATACCAGCTGTAGGCTGCCTGGCTCTCCAAGCACTGTTTTACAAATGGTCAGTCCTGCAATATGTTCCCAGGATTCTATGTGTATGAGTGATAAGTCATTGGAACAGCATTTTTAAGAGAGAATTATAAATCAGTTTATATTGCCATAAATGGATGTAGTATTTGAGAAATAATAATGTACATTCCCTGCACCAAGGAGTTTGCAATCTATGTAAATCGAGATGTCTGTGTTATTAGAAAAGCGTATCCAAGATTTGATTTTACTAAACACCTGTGACTTAAGAATTTTGATTAAGTTTCTACTCAAGAGATGAGTTACTTGAAGGATAAGAATATTTGCCTCAGGTTAAGGTTGCAATCACTGGCAGAGGTACTTTGTGTAATTTTACACAGTGCCTGTTTCTGTCAGTTGCTTAGCACTATTAAGACTTATGCTTGTGCTTAATGTTATATATGGTGAGACGTCTCATTGAAGTCAAGGATTGGCGCTTTCAGCTGTAAACTCTTCAGGTGAGGGATATTTGGGCCTGGTCTAAGCTTGCTGCCGTTTTTGGTGGCAGTCGAAGGGAGATACGCAAGCTACGTAAAATAACTTGCGTGTCTCCCTTTGACTTTCTAACGCCCACTTACATCTGTGGCTGCACTGTGCAGAGTCGAAGGGAAATGCTGTCCCTTCAACTTAGCACTCTTCTTACGGGGAATGGCATTACTGAGTTGAACTCTGGATTGATTGAGCAGGTCTTCACTGACTGCTCAATCAAACTGGAGAGATCAAACTGATGGTGGTGAATTTGCCTCCATCAGTATAGACCTGACCTTGGTTTGCTATATGTTTGTTTGCATTGTACCTTGCCTAGTGGGGCACTGATTTCTGACTGGGACAATTAGGTGCTGCTACAACAATACAAACAAATAATATATATATATATATATATACACACACACACATATTTACAAATAAACTTGGCTAATGCTCTCACATTCATAAGCACTGAGCCCATCCTAGTGCAAACTGGGAAGAGAGAGAGGGGAGACGGGCAGAAAATAAGAAGGTGGCAGAAGAAATGTTTGGAGAGCGTTCTGTGATATAGCTGTTACTCTGATGGAGAACTTCCTTTTGTGGTATGGTGTAAAACATGACTCCTTGTGTAGCTGTGTCTAGGCTATGTGGATCCTGCTACTGTGATCTTGGTTAATTCCATTCCTGGGCAGATGATTGCATTAAAACTTTTCCTTCCATCCTTCACGTGGATTGAGTTTGATTTAAACAAGATAACTGTAATAATGAAGTGACTGTTATGGATACTAGTAACAACCCAGGGACTGGGCTGGAATGCAAATAGAAGGGAATGGAAGCATAGCAGTGACGCAAAACCACTATATGGCTAAAACCATATACATGAAAAAAGCCCCTGAATATTAAATTGTCATTTTTTTATAGTTGCCCATTTTTCCATAGCCCATTGCCATATAAACACCGGTTGCAATCCTGTAGGCTCTTATAAACTAAGCAAGGCTAACCCCGATCTGTGCTTCAGTGGAGAACTTCCCAAGAAAAGCCCAATGTGAGTGCTGCACAAAGAAATATTCATGATTCAGTGCCACTCTTCTCTCTGAATTAGTACCTTACAATGGTGTTCTCTTGCTGCTGGAACAGGCAGAATTTCAGATCCCTCTGTAACCAAAATGCTGATCACTTGCAGTTATTAAAGGTCACAGATTTCTTTTGCAACAAACTGTGTGGGGGAGGGGAGGGGGGGTGTTAGGGTTAGGTGCCCTGATCACACTAAATTGTGGTTAACTACATTCTATATATTTAAATTCCCTGAATGATTCTTTGGATAAGGCATTTGTTCCCTGAGGCTGCTGTGCAGTATTTGCTGGTGGTATTCAGTAGCCAGCTGAATTTAACTACAGAAAAAGCTGCATTTTGGTGGTAAGTGAGCTATCAACAGATCTAATCTATAATTCTTTGCAGCCCTTTTGGGTTTGTAAAAGGTATTATACAAATCAATGCAAAATTTTCAGTCACCATTGTTTGTAATATATTCTTAGTCTATGGTTGAAAATAAAATTTCTTTTCTCATTGATTTTCTTCCTTTCGTTTGCCCCACATTGATTTTTCCTTTTTGTAATGGAGCAGAAACGAATGTATCTGGATTTCAGTTTTGTCTTTCTCACTGCTTCAGCATCATTGATGATATCAGAACTAAAAACCTCTCTACAAAGCAGTATTCACTCATTAACTGTAGGGTGAGCTCACATTGTTCTAGTTAGTCTATAGCGGACTACATATTTGTATTTTTTAATTTGATCAGTGGAGTGGACAATGTTCTTCAAATATTAAATATAAAATTATAATTTTGGAGTGGAAGGAACTTTTCCAGAGCTCTAAACCATATTAAGATACAACAATTTGTTGGATTAAAGATGGGATGATTCAGAATCTCCACTCAAAACTTGTCACACCTTTTTTAGTTCTGATGGTCTGTTTTCGTTTTTGCATGTTTCTGCCCTTCCTGGTTTCAGTTGGAACAGGAGCAAGTACTGCCATAAAAGATTATTCCTGTAGTATTTTCAGCTCAGCTTCAATGAATAAGAACCAGAATTCTCATAAGAAGGCAATCATTTATGGTCAGATTCTGTAAGACATCAAGTGCCCTTCCCTATTAAGAAAAAGGGGAGCTTTGAGCACCCAGCAACTCAGAAGTCACTCAAGAAGCTCAGAAGATTGGTCCCTTGTAAACCAAAAAGGTTCAAATAAAATCAGATAACCATCCCAACTTTTGGATACTTTTCTTAATCGCTTGAGATTCATCCATTAGTCATGATAAGTCCATGAAACGTTAAGAATGTCATAGTCCTGAATGTGATACAGATTATTATTGGCACCAAATTAAAGTGGCAGAATTTTATGATTCAGTCTCCACTTTTGCACAACCTTTGCATCACCCTCGAATAGGTTAAATAGGTTAAATAAACATGGCTCAACAACAGTCTACTGAATAAATGTTCTCTCTGTAAGTATTTTTGTTCGTTTATATATATATATATATATATATATATATATATATATATATATATATATATATATATTAGGGTTAGGGTTATATATATAAAATTATGATGCCATTTACCCTGAGTTTCTGGAATTCATTGATTTTTTTCCAGCAGTGTTTAAATTATATCCACTTTTGTGGAGACAAATCCATTGAAGAATTAAACAGCAAAATTTGCTCCAATCTATAAACATGACAGAGGGATGATTTCCTCTCATTTGTTAAATATATAGCTCCTTAGTCTGAGACATAAATAAGAATGTTGCCTAAGTAGGTCAGATTTGAGCTAGGGCTTTTCAAAAGACATGAAAGCACCCACCATGAATATATACTTCAAAGCCAGAACCCATTTTTTGTGCACATTTTGTTCCTGAGACGTTTTCCATCTGTTCTAATGTCATGGCTATGCCACAGTGCCTCAAACTCTGTATCTCTGGCAACTCACATGCTTTACTTTTTAATGCAGCAGGTAAAGGAGATAATTGGAAGACCTTCAGAACCAGTGTAGGGGGAGGAAGAAGGGGGAATTTCTCAATACTAAGTGGAGATGAAGGATATAGTTCCTCTGCTCCTTGTTGTTAGATTTAATTTGATTGGCTGCTAGAAGCTGAAAGAGGAGAGGGTGCATCCTCCAGGAGCAAACCTGAAATTAAACGACAGGTAATATTTAGAGAAGTTAGTGAAGTTCAGTTCACCCTGTTCTCTGTGAAAGTGCAGTACCAAATTCAGAATGCATGATGGATTTAAACCCTTTTTTCATCATCAATAGTTTCACATGATCTGCCTGTCACTTTTTCAAACGATGCCTTTTTGACATCTTCATGTAGCTCTGAAAGGGGAGGAAGCTTCCTCACTAATGTGCCACTCAACCCACCCACCCAGCCACCCACAGCTTGTTTGAAGACGGCATTAAAAAAAAAACCCCCACAAACTACACCACCTTGGATTTTAGACAAACCAGAGAAAGAACTTTAAATATCATTATCATACAGTTCTGGTTCTAGGTGAAGCAAAGAAGAAATGAGCTGCTTACTGGTATCTTGAACTTCCCCTCAGGACTATAAAATCAGCATAGTTGCTCATTTACTTTATTACCTACAAATCAGGAACAATTCTACTGTGAGTAAGTTATACTTACATGGCACCTTTCATTCCTCAGGATCTTAAAGTCTCTGCAAAGTACTGTAAACAACAGGCTGGCTCATAACCATGTTAGGAGGATAATACACAAATGAGACAGCCCTGGTTCAACAACTAACCAACAGAAGGCTCCATAATTGCCCCTGTGTCTAGGGAAGGGATATCTATTCTAGAACAGTGGTTTTCAAACTTTTTTTCTTGGGACCCAGTTGAAAAAAAATATTGTATGCCTGCGACCCAACAATTGTATCTTTGAGCAATGCATTCCGGTCTTTTGGTGGCGGCAGCAGGGTGCGCCGTGAGCCAGTACCTGAGGCTCTGTTTCCAACTCATGGTTTGAAAACCGCTGTTCTAGAGGGTAGAGGGGACCTGGCAAGAGCATGGTGATGGAAGGAACAAGCTGGAGGGAGCAGGCTGGGACTGACTGGGGAGCAAAGGCTGGGCAGTGTGAAACTGGGCCAGAAGATTGACAGCTGGGCTGGGAAACAGTATGTACCAGTGGTAGCATGGATACTTGGGAGGACCATATGGATGGGCCTGAATGAGATCACAGCTAACAAGCAAGAGGACTCAGCTAAGGCTGGAGGATCTTGCTGGCCAGTGTGTGAGTGCCTCTGAGAGAGAGGTGGCCTACAGGCAGTATCCCTGCCACCAGATCTGAAGAGTCCAGCCTTCATGCCCTGGTGCTGGCTGGAGTCAGAGGCTCGTGTAGGCACTGTGGTGTGATCTTTACTATAACTGTTAAAATAAATTGTGCTGGGTTGTGTGTGCACCTTTCCTTCTCTGGCAGCCCTGGTAAAGGAATTCTCTGTTGTACCCAAAATGTTATACCCCTTACGGGAGCCCATATGGGAGCCTGTATTGCCTAGTGCTTGGAGCACCTACAAGACTTGACTTAATGTGAAATAGACCCAGCCTACTAACAAACCTCAGGGTGGAGTGGTGTGCCGTCACACTCACAGTGACACCCTGCAAAGGCGGCAGTTACAGCATGTGCATGGATATCTATAAGGATCATGTCACCCATTATTGAAATGCATGAACAGTTTAACAATTTATAACAACAGAACTCAAGAGATTATGACAGGAAGAATTTTTTAATATACTTCTATAAAAATGCTAGAAATCTGAATGCTAAGATGGGGAATATGAGAGAGAATATAAATCAGCTAGGGAAAGAAGGTTGGAAGTCCTCCTATTCAGTTTGTTTCCTGAATGAACAGCGCAAAGCCTCAGAGTCAAGTGGGCCTGGTTTAGAAGGGGTGTTTGCATTTCGACACTGCAAATAAATGAGCACAGATGATTGTGTTGGGTGAAACCTTTGAGTCCCTTTATTTGGGAGGAGAGAGACCACCCAAAGGACCCAGAAGGGCAGGGGGCCCATGGTAATCCACAACAGGGGAAAAACATCAAAGCAGCCCACTATGGTAGCGTTTAATTTCAGAAAGGGAAACTACACAAAAATGAAAAAAATTGTTAAACAGAAATTAAAAGGTACAGTGCCAAAAGTGAAATCCCTACAAGTTGCATGGAAACTTTTTAAAATCACCATAACAGAGGCTCAGTTTTAATTTATATCCCAAATTAAAAAACATAATAAGAGGATCATAAACAGCAAAGTAAAAGAAGTAGTTAGAGGCAAAAAGGCATCCTTTAAAATGTGGAAGTCAATTCCTATTGAGGAAAATAGAAAGGAGCAAGTGAAATTTAAAAATAGGAGTAGGAAGGCCAAAAAAGAATCTGAAGAACAGCCAGCCAACAATTCAAAAAGTAACATTAAAAAAAATTAAGTACATTGGAATGCTGCTAAACAACCAGTGGACTCACTGGACAATAGAGAGGCTAAAGGAGCACTCAAGGAAGATAAGGCTATCATGGAAAAACTAAATGAATTCTGTGCATTGGTTTTCATGGCTGAGGATGTGAGGGAGATTCCCAAGCCTAAAACATTCTTTCAAGGTGACAAATCTGAGGAAGTGTCCCAGATTGAGGTGTCATTAGTGGAGGTTTTGAAGCAAATTGATAAATTAAACAATAAGAAGTCACCAGGACCAGATGGTATTAACCCATGAGTCTGTACTGGGACCAATACTGTTCAACATATTCATAAATGATTTGAAAAAAGGAGTAAACAGTGAGGTGGCAAAATTTGCAGATGATACAAAACTACTCAAGATTGTTAAATCCAAAGCAGACTGCAAAGAATTACAAAGGGATCTCACAAAACTGGATGACTGGGCACCAAAATGGCAGAGAAATTCAATGTTGATTAATACAAAGTAATGCACATTGGAAAACATAATCCCAACTATATATACAAAATGATGGGGGCTAAGTTAACTGTTGCTACTCAGACAACAGAGTCCTGTGGCACTTTTAAAGACTAATGCGATAAATAAATCTGTTAGTCTTTAAAAGTGCCACAGGACTCTGTTGTCTTTCTACAATAGACTAACACGGCTACCCCTTTGGAATTTGCTACTCAGGTAAGAGATCTTGGAGTCATTGTGGATAGTTCTCTTATACCACCCACTCAATGTGCAGCAGCAGTCAACAAAGATAACAGAGTATTGGGAATCATTAGGAAAGAGAGAGATAAAACAGAAAATATCATATTGCCTCTGTATAAATCCATGGTATTCTTACATCTTGAATATTGCATGCAAATCTGGTTGCCCTGTCTTCAAAAAGATACATTGGAATTGGAAAAGGTATAGAAAAATTCAACTGAAATGATGAAGGGTATGGAATAGCTTCCATATGAGGAGAAACTAATAAGACTGGGATTTTTCAGTTTGGGAAAGAGATGACTAAGGGTCGTTATGAAAGAGGTCTCTAAAAGCATGATGTGGAAAAAGAATATAAGGACGTGTTATTTTCTCCTCTTAACACAAAAACCAGGCATCACCCAATGAAATTAAAAGGCAGAAGGTTTAAAACAAACAAAAATAATTCACACAATTCAACCTGTGCAAGTCTTTGCCAGAGATGGATAACTTGATGATTACCTGTTCTATACATTCCCTTGGAAGCACCTGGCATTGGCCACTGTCAGATGACAGAATACTGGGCTAGATGGATCAATGGTCTGACCTACTATGGCTGTTTTTATGTTCATAAGTACATCTTACCCAGCTAAGACTATGCTTTATGTTGGCCTAAATGTAATTTTGCATGATAGTTGCCCTTGTAGAACACTGTTCATGTGACAGGACACTGCTTGCTGTCAGTATATGTGCGTGTGTGCACACACGTACGTTTTGTGTGTTTGTTTGTTTTTCTGACCAGCAGACGTTTCCTCTTGGGACTTTTATTAGGTGTGTCCTGAAATAATTTAGAAACATGCAAATCCTACTCAGTGGTAGGGTGTAGGAAGAGAAGCTTTTTCTCTCAACAGAGAGAAAGATTATTTCTGTTGGGAGGAATTGTCAGTAATCTGTTATAAAGAGTTGAGTTGAATAGCAAGGGGAAGCAATTGTCTCTTAGGAGTTAGGCACTGCTAGATGATACAGGAGCAGCAGCAAGGTGTAGAACAAACATTTGAATGCTGTATGTCCTGTAAATGAGCAGAATAGGGGAATTTTTCAAACTGAGTCTTTTCTTTTCTTTTCTTTTTAAACTAAAGAGAAGTTCATGTTGGGCTAAACTCTGCAAGGTTTTGAGTGCCCTGAGCATCGGCTGGATCCAACTCTCATCTCACTGAAGTCAATGGCAAAACTCACACTGAATCTGAGTCTAGTGGAAGATGGATTGGGTCTGCTGGTTTTGCTGGGGAGTGGAGGGTTCTTAGCAGCTCACAAGAGTCTTCAATACCTTCCTTGTAGGATTGAGTCCATAATCTTGCCCTGGTTCTTCACTCAGATCTCTCACAAAATTTGGAATCTTTTCCAAATGTAAACACACACACACACACACACAAAAGAACTTCAAACATCGAAGAGACTAAGATTTAAAAATGGCCCACCGTGCAATTTGTGGTGATGACTACTACACAGTAAGCACATGATTTGTTATTTTACTACTCACACAGTGCTATAGGTTTATAGCACTGAATACAATGCCCTGTTACCCAACCCAGCCACCTAGATGGTCCCTGTGTCAGTGAGATTTAGATGCACAGAATGCATTCTAAGGTGGTAGGGGAAAGGATGGATGGCACCAGGGTCAGCCCAAGTGTTTTTGGGGCCCTAGGCGAACTATGACTTTGGCACCTCCCTTCCCCCTGCCCACATTAAAAGAGATAACATATTAATATATTTTTTTAAAATAGAGGAAAAAAATCACTTCTATCTAACCTGGCACCTCTTAAAACCTGGCACCCTAGGCAACCGCCTAGTTCACCTATATAGCTGGGCTGGCCCTGGCGCGATGCAGAGTGAATTGCTTTTCTCATCCAAATGACAGGTATCAGCATAAAAAGAAGAGGCCACTTCTGTTTCGTCTTTTTTCCTGCAGCTCCTGAAAATGTTGCAGCTGTTAGGGAAGCAATAAAATAAGAACTTCACTTCTTCTTAGCACTTGTTGTAAGTGCTAAGTACAGCACTGTTGATTATACATCAGTTTGATGGACTAAGTATAGCAGAGTAATTAAAGCACAGAGAACATTCTGGAGTACTTAGTGCCAGTTGCTGTCTGTTTAATCCCCCTGAGTTCTGCAATAAATAGAACTTTTAAGTTTAATTAGTACCCATTTGTCTGGCTATCCATTGAGGGTATGCTGTGGTGGACCTGAGGGATGAGACATTTCTGGTTGCTCTTACCACCATTCATGTAACAGTATGCAGCCCTGCTGCATGAGGGCAGAGTCCTGAATGACTGATGGTGAAGAAGTGCTGTGTACACAATAAACAGGCATTACACTGTTCGAGAAGAGGGGAGGCTGGGCTTACCATCACTGAGAATGCAAGTCAGTGGGCAATCTAAAGCACACACAGAGAGAGAGAGAGAGAGAGACTAAGCAAAGGAACATCTTTCCTGAAATCTCTGTTTTTACTGCTGGGTTTTGGAAATAAGTCTTTTTCATGCTGTTATGTCACATGGTAAAGTAGGGCCAGAGTCTTCATCAGTCTCTCACTAAAGTGCCTCTTGTGATCAAGCAAGACTGCGTGCAGACAGCAGGTAGGTGGTGGGGCCTGAACTCAGGACCATCAGCACAGACCTCTACCGCTAGAGGAGTGCTATTCTAGCTCAGTGAACGTGGTAGGATGTGTATTTACTGGAGCCACAAGTGTACTACTCTGGTGAAGGGGATGGAGGCATGTTGTGGAAGAGGAGGAACTAGGAGTAAGAAGTGCTCATATTAATGGACAGTGTCAGCTATGACACAGGAAATGTAGGGAGCAACCCTACCCCACCATCTTCTAATTCCTATTGCAACCACAAGCTAGCTATATCAACCATCTCCTGCCTCTCAACCCTCCTCCCTAGGGCCTCCAACTCCGTTTGTCACAGTTATTCGACTCAGGAGCTTTCAGTCTCTGTGAGTTGGTATCAGAAAATAAACCAAAGGAAATGCAGTGTCTCCCTCTGCTCTAGGGCTGGGACAGACAAGTCAAAACCCAGTGCTCTTAATTTTAAATACTCCTGTATGGTTACACGCCGCTTTTTACACAGCACACCCATACCCAAACAAAAGCCCTTTTAGAAGATTTCTTTATTATTAACTAAAATAACAACAAACACAAACTTCTGGTCATTTCTTGTTCCTGAGTTTGATTTGTTTCCAGGACAGTTCTCTGCAGGACCTGTCTACCTCCAACCTAGTTATCTCCACCACAGAGAAAGGTTCAGGCACTTTTGTAAACTGGATTGGACCTCAAAGCACCTGACACACATCTGGGCAGATCTTGGAAGAATCCTAAAATTGTTAGGAAGAACTGACACCAAAGAATTTTCTAGAGAGTTGGGGCATCAATTTATATATATGTAAAACATCCTGAAGAGCTTAAATCTTCACAGCAGAAAGTAGTAGCTACATGCACATAATGTGACCAGTTGTTTATGGATGAGGATCAGGATAGATTTTTTTTTCTTTATCTAATTTGCCCTTTTTTCCACTGTGAAATGTTCAGGGTCAGTTGGCATGTCTTTGGCCTTTAGAAAACTGGTAAGAATGAATTAATTAGTAATTCAATTGATGGGAAAAGACTAACAAAAATGTTAGAAAAATTACATCCTCACAATGAACAAAAATGAGACAGTTTCCTTTCATTTCTCTTTGAAGTGTTGTAATGTTGCGTGCTGTGATTTATATGAACATTTGAGATCCACCAGAGAGGACTGTAATCCAGGGTTCCCTGCTTGTACAGGAAAGACTCAGAACAATATAATATTGATAAAAAAAATTCCTTAATTGGATTTGTATGCACTATTTCTGAAACGTGAAGAAAACACTTTATACAGTAGGCTACAGATTTTGTTTGTACTCTCTGGGATTATATATATTTTGAATTATCTACAGGAGGGCTCCACTACTGTATTTCTTCAACACAATATATTGACAATTAAAAGGAACATTAATAATAAAAAGCATTTGGATATAAAAGGCTTTAAAATTCAAACCACATGGTTTCCTTAGTTCATGCAAAGTAGAATATGTATTGTGTATTTTCCTTCCAAAAAAAGTGAGATGGAAAAGACATTTTTGCTATAAAATTGTCATTATATGGGAGAATTATTAAGTATTTTTGTGTATAGACTGATTACATCTGTGCACACAAAGTTCATGTGCTCCTCAGAAGGCCAACACAAGGCCTATGCCTCACTGAAGTTCCACTTAAGCCCTCAATTTTATATGTAAGGATAAAGTTTCAGAACTTGGTATCTCAGGCTTGCTGTCAAGTTTGCCTTTGCTAATGGTGGAATGGTAGAGCAAGCCACTGCCTAGATTCTCCACAGAGTCTCATAGGCTGCGTCTACACTTGTAAATTAAGTTGATTTAAGCTTGCTTAAGTCGACTTAATTTACCCTGCGTCTACACTACAGTTTCCTTAAGTCGACTTAAGCAGCTTGCTTAAGTTGACTTAAGGAAAATAAAGTTGACTTAATAAAAATTAAGTCGACTTTATAACACTTCATTTTAATTTGATTTAATGCTTAAGTCGACTCCCTAGAGTCAACTGAAGCCAGTGTAGACGTGGGGTAGCCCTAAGTTGACTTAGGGCTACCCCAGGACTACACAATGCCCTCCCTGCCGGGGGGGAGGCACTGGGGGAGCCTGGCATGCCCCCCCAAAGGGCAGGGCAGAGCCCTGCCCACCCTGCCTTTATGTTCTGCCAGGGTCCCTGACCCCCTTTGCCCCATTGTATCGAGGTACAATGGGGCAAAGACTGAGCCTCCTGGCAGTGGGCAAGGGGTTCCCCCCCACCCCCGTGGACCTACCCTAGGTCCCCCTAGCCCCTTGAAGTCGACCTAGGCGTCCAGTGTGGATGCTCTAAGTCGACTTTGTAAGTTCCCCTCAAAATCGACTTTAATTTTAAGTGTAGACTCACTAAGTTGACTTAAAATTACAAGTGTAGACATAGCCATCCAGATTTATAGAAATATATCCACTTTCCTCATGTTACTGTGCAAGCAAGAAAGTGCCATATTTTAATTACTTTCAAGAAATGCCTGAAGAATCAACAACAACAAAAAACGAAGCACACAGGAGTCTATGCTCCAGGCTTGAGACACCCCTCTTGATTGCTAGAGTAATTATCTGCTCTAAGGATTATATCTGAATGCCAGGCTTTTAGTGCAGGTACAAACCCTGGCTTTGGTTCCCCTTCCCTACCCATTGTAATCATTTTATTTTCTCTGAATGGACAAGAAGTAAGGTTCTTGTGATTAAAGAGGGTATAAACTAATCTCATGAGTAGTGTCACTGGGCCTGATTTTTCCAGATACTGAGCTCCCATTAATTGTAATAGGAGCAGACAAAGCTCCATACCTTGCAGAAGCATGCCTTAGTGCAGTGGTTCTCAACCTTTTCTCCCTTGTGACACACGTGACAGCTGATGTTCCCTTGTGTGACACACTATAATCTGCCGGAGGGATTGGCGCTTGGGCTGGGAGCACTTGGGAGGCTGTGGTGCTCTGGAGGACGCAGCACTCGGGGACCTGGATGAGGGCAGAGTCAAACCAGTTCAGGTTGGTGCCCCAGTCGTCTGGCTTGATGGGGCCAGTTTTATTTTTGTGGGGCAGCCCAGGATCCCCCTCCCCCAGCCCAGGATCTATGGGTTGCAGCCCCTAAGCCTCCTTACTCCTCTGGCCCTGGCTGCTGCCTCTAGGAGCAGGTTGTTGAGGGCAGCAGGGAGTGGCAGGTGGCAGGAGCCCCAAACTGGCTCCAAGGTGAGCTGCCAATTTTCTGTGGTACACCTCCTGGCTCTTCAGCTATGTCTACACTTGTTAATTGAAGTCGACTTAGCATGTCTACACTCAAAAATTAAGTCGATTTAAAGGGGACCCTGCCAAATCAACTTAGAGCATCCACACTGGATGCCTAAGTTGACTTGCAGGGGCTAGGTGGACCTGGGACTGGTCCACAGTGGCAGGGGGCTCAGCATTTGCCCCATTGTACCTGGGTACAATGAGGGCTGAGCAGGACAGGGACACTGGCAAGGCATAGGAGTAGGGTGGGCAGAGCTCTGTCCTGCCATATGGGTGGACATGCCAGGCTCTGCCTGTGCAAGCCACCCTGGCAGGGAGGGCAGTGGGGGAGCCCTGGAGCTCTTTAAGTCGACTTGAAGTCAACTTAGGGCTAATCCGCATCTACACTGGCTAAGTCGACTTAATAAAGGTGAACATGATGCACAGTGATATGAAACTATGGGTACATGTTGTTTGTATGTTGAATATCTACCTAGATTCATGTCTCTTGTCTTTCCTCAGGGACTCCAATGAAATGTTAAGGATTGGTGATGCTGGACTCCAAAGAGATCCCTCTCTTTGCCCAGAAGAAGAGTAGTTGCAGTGTGAGGACCTGAGTATTGGGAGGATAGTTATCCTGGAAAGTTCACAACAGTCTACAAACTTGCATGTGTCTCAAAACTCAAATTGATTACTAAACCAGGACTGTCTGTCCTTCCTGGACAAAACTCTATTTTGTAACCCATCTACAATGTTGAGGTACTACAGTATGGAGAGATTTACAAATGCCCTACTTTTAAGAAAGGGTCAAATGAGCTATTTTTGGTGGTATTGTGTCTTTCCTATTAGTCATTTGCCTATGTTTTCCTCCTGAATATCTGCCCTCTGAAGTTCATTCTGTTTGGCAGAAGCACAGTTAACTTCACATACAGTTTTTTTTAATAGTTTGTTGCCTTAGGAAACAGAAGTTGCATGGAAGAAAATTAAAGGCCACCCTGGAAGAAAAAAGAAAAGAAATGTATAATGTGCTACCCAGAAGAAAAGGAAAATCAGATTCATTTGTACACACTAGTTGACCTCCAGTTGTTTCCTTAAAAGTGAACTGAAAGGCTCAGCTCTTTGCTGATCTCCTGCTGGAGGTGAAGACATTACTAGCACCTAAAGAGCTGCATTCCTTTAGGTGTTGCGGACTGTCAACTATTTTAGATGAAAACATTAAGTATAGGTCTTGGCAGATAAATAAAGGAACTAATTTTTCTTAAGATTGAGAGCCAGATTCTCAGGTGATGTAAGCTGATGTAATCAATAGAGCTGTGCAGATTTACACCAGCTGAAGATTTGGCTCCTATATTTTTTAACTGTAGACAGTTGTCATTTTTAAGCCTAGACATATAATTTGTTACTGATCTTGGTTCTCAAACTTTTGAAATCTAATGGAAGAAATGTCCTTTCAATTCTATCTTGAAAATATTAAGCACAAAGCCAGAGAAAGCTCAGTACTAGGTATTCTTTTTCTTTGAAATAATATTTTTGATTGTATAACTATGAGTGTAATGATGGCTTGTTATGTCAATGGAGTGAGGCAAAGGAGCTTTTCATCTCTAGTGCAGCAGTTCAAATCTAGACCAAGTTGCTAGCTACTAAAAATTGTTACCATCGATGAATGAATGGTCTCATTCCCATTCATAGTAGGAAACAATCTACATTCCACACGTATTATCAGAAATGCCACCTTTGTTGTACCTCTGCGTCCATGGACTGAATGGACATCATGTTTCAGTTATGCTATCATCTAGAGAGGTAGTCCCTCCATATCACAGTGTCTGGTGGGGAAGCCTGCACTAATGTTGTCTCTATCATGCCTTTTCTGTATATAAATGGAAGACTCTTAGTTCGAATTAGTTAATTAACTTAATTCGAACTAGCAAAATTTAGTTCAAACTAAGCAAGTGCCATTCATGGCACTTGCTTAGTTCGAATTAGCAAATTGCATTGAGTTCAATGGGCTGGTTAGTTCGAACTAAGCAATTAGTTCGAACTAACATGGCCAAATTGGTTAATTCGAACTAACTAGCCTATTCAAATTTATTAGTTCGAATTAAGGAAGCCCTTAATTCGAACTAATGAAAGCCTAGTGTAGCCATGGCTTTAGTTAGTTCGAATTAAGCTTCCTTAATTCGAACTAACTTGGTAGTGTAGACATAGTCCAAGTGTCTTTCACCAGCATGAAGATCATTCATAGATATCTTGCAACCTTTGATAAATTCTCCAAAGAAAGTATTTGATATCCTGGGCTGTGCTTAAGAAATTAATCCTGTATCACTTTTGACAGATAACAGCAATCATGGCAAAAAGCAAACATCCCAGACAAAAAGTGATACAAAACTGCTGATGAAGACTGGATCACTGCTATCGCTAATTAAACATACCCTGAAGACTTGCAAGCTTCCAGTTGCCTGATATTGCTAATACTGATCCACCATCAACCTGATTGACAGCTTAAAAGAAGTGACAACAATAGCACAAAAGGAACAAGCAGTTTTATGTCAGGTGGGTCAGTGGTGTTTTGGTTTCTTGTTGGCGGGATGTAGTAGGAGGGTAGGTATATAGTATTAGATTATTGTCAGGGCTGATCCACTTAAAATGTAAAAGTAAAGAAAGAAATTGTTGATATTTAAATTATAGGTGAATAACAGCAGCCCTTGGTTTTATAAAATGGTGCTATCTGAATTGGCTATGTTACTGAATCTGACAAAATATGTATTTATGCATTAGATTTCTTCAAAATATGTGGTACAGTATTTAACAAGATGCAGGAAAAATAAACTGTAACTCTTATCTTTTATTCCTAAGTTGTTTATGACAGAGATCCAGCAATATCCTGTGCTGAATGTGATTCATATATGGCATATACTGTGTGTTCCAAGTTTGAAAGGAGTGCAGTCAACAGTCTCAGGAATAAGAAGTTTCTTGACTCAAAAATGCTGATGCATGCATGAACATAGTTCTCTGTGTGTGCACTGATTTACTCTTTAGGTGCACATGCACCGTAGCAACCACATATAATCAAGCTCAGTGCCATTCACAAGCAAATTAAGTTGCAAAATCCCAGTGTATATTTAATTTTATTTTGCTAAAAATTTCCCTATCACAGTATTTTCATATTAAGAGGTCTCAACCAAACTCATCCCTGGTGTATCTCTTTTTGAAGGCAATGATTCTACATCAGGAATGATTTTGCTCTCTATATTAACTTTTAAGGAAAATGCTTCTAACACAGATAATGGTACTGTACAATACATGCACAGGAGCCATTCTAGTAAGAAAGAGCACTCAGAGGGTCTTGAGAAATGATTGCTTCTGTGGCCAGAGGACCCTCTCCCAAGGCGTACAGCATGGTTCTAATTTGTCATCCCTACTGTGCAAAGCATGGTGTTGGGCTCCCATCATGCTAGGCAGTGTACAAATGCAAAGGAAGAGAGATTTACTGCACTGAAGACCTTACAAAATGGGTCTTAGCAAAAATGGCCCCTGCCTCCAATCATCCACTCCTCTCTGCTGCCCAACTGCATAGGCAGCTTCTAGTTTCCCTGTGGGCAGCTTGGCTTCAGTCACCATGAAAAAAATCCAATCATGATACCAAAGGTGGGGGAAAAGCAGACTTTCTAACGTGTCCCTAATAATCAGTTTAATCTAATCTTGCACTACAAACTCTAAAATCCCTTAAGCATAATTACATATGTATGGCACGCTGTCATTACAGGGCAAAGTTAAGGTCATTGGTTATGCTAATTGTGTATTTCCATTCGCAAGCATGTTTGGATTTCTTTCAATTTTAACCTTAATTCTGCATTTTCTGAGTGTATAGTGATAGTGCTTGACTTGGGGATTATTACAACAGTGCTGTAGCCTATCTTGCTCTAAATTAAAAAAAAAAAAGAAAGTGAATATCACAGGCAAAAAGTGAAAGAAAACAGCTGATGAAGATTGGATCACTGCTACCACTAATTAAACATACAGTAACGATGGGCAGTGGGGATTTGTACTTTCAGTCCTAATGCAATTTTAATGTAGTTTTTGACTGGGAATTATTACAGCATTGTCATATTATAAAATCAATATTAATGTGTTATTATTTTCTGGCCATTGGTAAAATGATCCCTTGATCCCTTTGAGCCATCTGAAACTGATCAGGTTCCAGTAGCCTCCCCAGGCAGGGCCGGATTATCACAGGAGCTTTAGGGGCTTAAGCTCTGGGTCCTGGCCAAAAAGGGGGCCCTGGGCTCACACTCCTAAAACCCCTGCAATAATCTGGCCCCGCTCAGCGCTGGCAGGGCAGGAGTGCTGAGAGAGCACTCTTACCTTGCTGGCTCTGGGGGGGAGGGTGGGGCCCTTGAGCCAGAGGCTGGGCTTTGCACTCTGCCCTGCCCCTGGGCCCTGCGCTCTGCCCCACCCCTTGGCCAGCTGGCCCATCCCCAAGGGCGGAGCAGGGTGGACCAGCCCCCGTTTGCTCCACCCAGGGAGGTGGGGCTGGGTGGCTCATGGCACGCGCGGTCTCCACAGCTCTGCCACCCCTGCGTGGCCTTCAGGGCCTTCCGTGGCCCTGGTTGGAGGCTGCGCCAGAGGTCACCACACTGTGTGCCAGTCACCCTCCATGCACCCTGGCAGATTGGCCAGAGCAGAGTCAGGGTGGGAGTGTCCTCTGCCCCCAGACTCCCCCGAGATGGGGGGCCCCATGGTCAAGAGGGGCAGGTGAGGAGAGGCCCTGCGGTTGGGGGCCAGCCTGGGGCCCCTGGGTCGGTTAATTTGGCCCTGCCCCAGGCAGACCAATACATTAGGTACTCCACCAGCATATAGTAAATGGTGGTCAGCCTATGAGAGAACTGTCATGTCCACTTCTCCTACTTACATTCCTAGCCTCAAAACTAGACCTATTTGATTCCCATTATCTAATCTTGCATAACTACAAACATCGTCGTCAGTCACTAAGTTGTTGTCTCACCTTTTTAAGAATTCAGGCACTGTGTTTGACTGTGATCAGCCAGACCAGTGAATCCCTTTATGCTGGTGAAACACAATGAGGAGCAATGGCCTATGTTTTCAGAATTGGCTAGTAATTTTTGTGTGCCCATCACCTTGAGAGTCTTCAAAGAGGCCCAATTTTCAAAAAGTACTTTCTGAATTTGATCCTTTGAAGTGTCTCAATTGGGGCATCCAAAAATCATTAGTTAGTTTTGAAAATGTAGGCTAGTATTTCTGAATTTACCAGTTACTAATGATCCCTTTTCTATATACGGTGTAGGATAAAAATGAAGAAGCTAATCAGTTTTCATTGTATGTTTATTTATGGTGTAAACTTCTGTTTCTTCTTCTTTACACTTTAAATTCCTCATCAGCTATAATACATATTTCCTCATCTTTCCCCTCCTTTTTTCCTCTTAATCTCCATTAAATATGTAATTGTGGTGTCCAAGGTTAGTGAGAACTCCTTAAATCAAAGTGTTAAGATTTGGTAGTGAGGCTCATAACTATAAGTTCTACTGATACCTACATATAATGAAAAACAAATAAGGAGTCCTCTGGCACTTTTAAAGATTAAAAAAATGTATTTATCGCATGAGCTTTTGTGGGAGAAAATCCCACTTTGTCAGATGCTTTGAAGATGGGGAACTTACACAATGAGAGGAAATTAAATGCAGGGAAATGTATGACAGAGGATCAGGTCAGGCTGTAACAGCAAATCAAAATAGGTGTTGGGGTTCAAACACTGGGGAACAGCATATAGAGGAATGTGAGGTCTAATCACCTGTTGTAATGAGAAAAAAATCCATAGCCCCTGTTTAACCTTGAGGCAATGGAGTTGAATTTACATATAAATTCCAATTTTGCAGTTTCTCTTTGAAGCTGCGATTTTTTATTCATTTGTCTGAGCACTGCTATTAACAAGTTGTCATTGAGTGAGCAGGGAGATTGAAGTGTTCCCTTACTGGTTTTTGAATGTTGTGATTTCTGATGTCAGACTTATGTCCATTTATTCTTTTATGCAGAGACTGTCCTGTTTGTCCAATATATAAGGCAGAGGGGCATTTCCGGTGCATGATGGCATAAATCACATTGGTGGATGAGCAGGTGAATGAGCCCTTGATGGAGTAGGTGGCTTGTTTAGGTTCTGTGATGGTATCTTTTGTGTAGATATGTGGGCAAAGTTGGCAACATGGTTTGTTGCAGGGGTATGTTCCTACTTTAATGTTTCTGTTGTTTGGTCTGTAGTTGCTCATGAGTATCTGTTTAAGGTTGGGGGGCTGTCCATAAGCGAGGAAAGATCTGTCTCCCAAGGCTTGAGAGAGTGAGGAATCGTCGCATAGAATAGGTTGTAGACCTTTGATGATGTGTTGTAAAGGTCTGAGTTGGGGGTTGTAGGTGATGACCAGTGGCGTTCTGTTGTTTTCTTTCTTGGGCTTCTCCGTAGTAGTTGACTTCTGGGTACCCGTCTGTCAATCTGTTTCTTCACTTCTGTGGGTGGGTATTGTTAGAGCCCTGCACAGATAAAAATATGTGGATCTGTATCCGATCTGTATCTGCAAGAAATGGTCTGTGGATATCCCTATTGTATCTGCGAATACAGATATCCGCAGATATAATGCGGATAGCCATGGATTTGCAGGGCTCTAGGTATTGTAGTTTTAAGAATGTTTGATAGAGATCCTGAAGGTGTCTGTCTCTGTCTGAAGGATTGGAGCAAATGTGGTTATATCTTAGGGCTTGGCTATAGACAATAGATCATGTGGTATGTCTGGGATGAAAGCTTGAGGGATGTAGGTAACTATAGTGATCAGCAGGTTTTCGGTATAGGGTGGTGTTTATGTGTCCCTCTCTAATTTGCACTGCAGTGTCCAGAAAGTGGATCTCTTGTGTAGAGTGTTCCAGGCTAAGTTTGATTGTGGAGTGGAAATTGTTGAAATCTCTGTGGTAATCTTTAAGGGCATCCTTAATGTGGGTCCAGATGATGAAGATGTCACCGATGTAGCATAAGTAAAGTAGAGGTGCTTTGGGATGAGACGTGAGGAAGCATATTATAAGCATATTATGAGTATCCACACAGCACTAATTGAATTCTGGGGGTCAGATCCTTGGCAACTCCTACAGCTGTTTTGTACTACTTTGGTACTACAAAGCAAACTTTAACTGGGCTTAAAGGTCCACTTGAAGACTCCCCCTATGTAGGAGAATCCTGGATAGGGCAGATCTATTGTAGCAGTTCCTATATATCTGAAGACTACTCTCTACCACAATGCGTGGGGAACAGACTGGCACCCAGCAGCCACAAGATCAAATGGAGGGATGGGGTTCAAAAGTAGCTTCAACTCATCTTTAAGCCATGCAAAGCATGCATCCTGGGAGCCTTGCAAAGCACACAAATGTTTGACCCCCGATCGATACCAATATGTGGAAAACTAAGGGTAAAACCTGCAATGGAATCTCTGGGGCAATTTCTCTTGTTTTATTCAAAGTTCTGATCAGGAAATTTGCAGGGAATGTCCCAAGGAGATTACTTTATTATTACGGTTAATTGTGGTAGCACGCAGACGCTCCAATCAGAATCAAGGGCTGATTGTGCAAAGCACTGCATAAGGCACAGTCTCTTGCTGTAAGGAACATACAGTCCAACTGTTTCCCCCTGTTTTCTTTTGATAAATTTAAGTATTTATCTTTCTGGGTAACACTGATTCCACTTTCTGTTTTTCCTAAGTATGTTTGAAGAGGTGGAGTCTTAAATAGTACACCTTTAAGCGGGTGCAGAAGAGCTTTATTTGTATTAACTATTCGTCATTTCATCCCTCAGATTTCAGTCTCTGTATCACTGCCTTTATCATGTGCAGTTGTGTATCTCTTTTCCTTAATTAAGCAGGGGATACAGCATAATAAAAGCTTCAACTTAATCAAGAAAAATTCAACATGTGGCACACAAGAGAGAGCATCAGGGTATAAAAGGAGAGAGCTGACAAACAAGCAGACTCTTGTGATGTCACATTAATGACAGATTTGCTGCTGTGCTCTTAGATTTTTTGGTATGAGTAGTGTTTCTCCTGCACAACATTGTTCTGTGGTTTGTTTCCTTCTGTTGCTCAGCTCTGGGGGGTTAGCTTCTGCCAAGGGTGCTATTGGCACACCAGCATGTGTCTAAATAATTGGAATAAAAATTCTTTTAGGAAGAAGCAGTTCATGGAAAAGAAACCCTCTTTTTAGATTAAAAAAAACCCCATCCGTTTGCAGGTTCATTAGCAATGTTAAATGTATCTCTCTCTTCCTTAGAGATAAAATTCAGGTGCCCAGAATAGTGGGACTGCTAAACACTGAGCATGGGGTAGAGATTAAAGTTAGTCTAAGTATGCCCAACTCCTAAATTAATATGTTACCTCAGTATTTACTACAAGTTCTGAGGAGCTTGAGGGCAGTGGTAGGATGGTTGTAATGGGGTATTCAGATCCCACACTGGACAACAATGGGTTAAGGAGCTGCTCTGGGCTCAGCCAGCTCTGCCCTGCCACAGCTGCAAGATCTGCACAGGCTGAACAGCTTAAAGGAGAAGCAGAGCAGCTCACTTGTGGGCAGACCAGGGAAGAAAATAGACCTTCAACTTGCAGCTTTTGAGGAGAGGGATGACTGAGAGCAGGAGCTTCCTTGACAACTATAGCCTGAGGGAAGGGATGGCCAGATCCTGATACACCTTGAAAGGGAATCATTCCCCTTTCTTTTATTAATTCAGTTTATTTGCATTAATATCCCTTGGTTTTTGTTCATGGAGTTTTCTGGAAAGGGAGACACTTTAAAATGACCTGGACAGAAGGCCATGTCAGGGAAGAGGCAGACCACTACAGAGGTGGAGCAGCCATTGGCAGGACACCCTCAGTGGAGAGAGAGCTGCTATGCTGTGCCTGGCCACAAGGGGTCAACAGAAATGAGTTGATCTATTCACAGCAGGGGCGTAACCAGCCTCTTTTCTGGCCAGGCCCTTGAGTCTCCAGGGTGGGCCCGACCACATCTTGCTTCTGGTCATGTGACCGGAAGCTGCCTGATAATGCTCCAGTTGCTAGATAGCAAGTGGAGCCAAAGTGTAGGCACTCCAGCTCCACTTGCTACCTAGCAGCTGGAGCGTCGTGAAGAGGAGGAGGGAGAGGTGACGAGAGCCTGGCCCTTGCCATCTCATGGCTGTGGTGGCTGCCCTTGGGTTGGAGCTGGGAGGCAGTGCAGGACAGCACCCCACCCCCACTCATCTGCCTGCAGCACCACCTCTGCTCCGTTCATGGCCATGACTGAATACGCCTGCTGCTGGCCAGACCTGCAGCCATGGCGCCAAAGTTCGTACCACTCCTGGGCAGTGTGGTGGGCAGGCCTGCTGGCTAAGTGGGTGGGCTTGGGCTGACCTGTAGCAACATTCCTGATTCACAGTTACTAATGGGAATGAGGATATGGAAATAGAAAGTACAGCCAAACTTGAAGAGCATAATGGGACCAAATTGGGAATCTGGGATAATCTCCACCCAAGAGTATTAAAGGAACTGGCACATGAAGTAGCAAGCCCAGTATCAAGGATTTTTTAAAGAATTTGTAAACATGGATGTTGTACCCTGAGACTGAAGATCTGCAAATATTATACCTATATTTAAGAAAGGGGGGTGGGGGGGAAGTAGTCTGGGAAGCTACAGGACTATCAGTTTGACATCAATTGTATGCAAGATCTTAGAAGAAATTTTAAAAGAGTAATTAACAACATAAAGGTTACTGGGATGTAGTACAACAAGGTTTTACAAAATGTAGATTGTCAGACCGACCTGATCTATTTTTCTGAGAAGATAACCAATTTTCTAGGCAAAGGAAATGCAGTACCTCTAATTTACCTGGATTTCAGTAAAGCATTTGATACAATTCCTTATGGGAAATTGGAGAAGATGGTGATTAATATGTATTCAAAAGCTGAATAAAGAACTGGTTAAAGGGAAGACTACAATAAGTCAAGATGAAAGATGAACTGTCAGGCTAAAGGGAGATTACTAGTGGAGTTCCTCAAGGATCAGTCTTGGGACCAATATTTTTAAATACTTTCACTAATGATTTTGGCCTGAAAAGTGGGAGTGTTCTAATAAAATTTATAGATGACAGAATTGGGAGGTATTGCCAGTGTGGACTATCATTCAAGGAACTTTGGATGATCTTGAAAACTGGAGTTATAGATATGTGATGAAATTTAATAAAGGAAGGTCATCTACTTAAGGAATAAGAAGAATGTTTTGCTGTCAACTGGGGTTATCACTTGGAAGCAACAGAAGAGGAGACTGACGTGTGTGTATTGGTCAATCACAGGATGACAGTAGGTCACCAATTTGATGTGACCATGAAGAAGGCTAATGCAATTCTAGGATCCATGAAGTAAAGTATTTCCAGTAGAATGCTGTGTATGATTCTGGTCTCTAACTTTTAAGAAAGAAGATTTCACACTGGAACATGCTGAGGAGGCTACCAGGATGATTAGAGGAATGGATGACCTTCTTTACAAGACAAAACTTAAAGAGCTGGTCTTGTGTAGCCTAACAAAATGAAGGCTGAGGGAAGATATGATTGCTCTCTATAAATACAGCAAAGCGTCAATCAGCAGGGAGGGAGAGGAATTATTTAAATTAAGGGCCAGTGCTGACACAAGAACAAATGGATGTAAACTGGACACAAACAAGTTTAGTCTCTGAAATTAGGCGAAGGTTTCTAACAATCAGATATGTGAAGTTCTGGAGCAGCCTTCCAATGGGAATAGTCGGGGCAAAAAAGTGAATTGGTTTCAGGACTGTGCTTAATAAGGAGGGGATGATGTATCAAAGTTGCCTACAATGGCATATGGGCCATCCACCACTACTATTAGCACATATCTCCAATGGCTGAAGATCAGATACTAGTTAGGGATGGCTCCGCATTCATAACTCCAGATTTCCCCACCCGGGGGCGCTGTGGAGGGCTCCCTCGCTGACACTTTGTCAGAGGACAGGACGAACTCCTCAATCAGAGCAACAAGTACTGGCTCTGTATGACATGTTGGCCTCAAGCCACAGTGAGGGGGACCCCGAGATGCTGACAGCTGATAGGTGGCAATGGAAACTGGTTTTTCTAGCATCTCAGTAATAGCTTGCTTAGAAATGGAGCATTAGTTTCAAAGGCTGCTAGAACCAGCTGATAATTTCTTCAGGCTGGTGGCATTGTTGCATGTTTTAAGATGGGTGGTGGATCCCACTTATCCAAGTATGTGTCAGTCTCTGGTAGTAGAGGTCCCTCCTGACCTCTACTCTTTATGATTCAGGAAGGGAAGTAACAAAAGCATTCTCAGTTTTGTCTAGCATCTGCTGAAAGGTTGTTAGTGACCTGTACACTATGTAAAAAGCATGGGTTCTAAAGTGACTGGGAAGAAGGACCCATTAAGTAATCCCTTAAAACAATTAAGTGATAGTGTGAGCCATAATTAAAAGGATATTACAGGGGGGATGCATGCATTTGCATTGGAAGGGGAAGAAAAGGAATTGCTGGCTGATCCTGCAAGTGGATTATGAATAATGAAAAACTAGTGTGACATGAAGGAATAAGCTGTAAAATGTCACAAAGCACCCAGAAACAAAATTCATCCAAAGTGCTCCTTTTCTCTTGAAGAAAACCTAAAACAAATCTTCTGATTACCCGACAGTGCATTTAATCCCCAGGAAACGTTTCTTTGTTACAGTTTCAAGGAAAATTACTTGAAATAGTCCTTTGTATAATGTGCTTGCTACTGTTTTAGTTTTAAATTTTGCATCCTCTTATTTATTTATTTTTAAAACCAATTCAAATAGACATCTCATCAGTGCCTATGTGGAAGTGCAGAGGTAAAGTCTGAGACTCTCCTGTATCGAGTTACCTTGTGTATGTGGACCCTTCTTAAAGACAGTAAGGCCATGTCTACACTACAAACTTTGATTGAAGCAGGTTACACTGACAGAAAGCCGCCACAGTTAGAACGCTGCTTTTGCAGTTGCATAGACTCATAGACTTTAAGGTCAGAAGGGATCAGTACGATCATCTAGTCTGACCTCCTGCAAAATGAAGGCCTCAAGACCTCACCCACCCACTCCAGCAATAGGCCACCAACCTATGTCTGAGTTAGTTACCTCCTTAAATCATGATTTAAGGACTTAAAGATACAGAGAATTCACCGGTAGGTGAACCATGCCCTGTGCTACAGAGGAAGGCAAAAAACCCCAGAGCCCACCAGGAGTGTTTGAGTCAACACACAGGGTGGTACACCATGGGTATGTGTCCCAGAGTGCAACCTGCCATCATCCAGCACACTGTCTTTTGGAAGATTTTGACAATGGATTACTTGATGATTTCCTGTTCATCTCCTCTGAAGCATCTGGCATTGGCCACTGTTGGAATATAGGATGCTGAGCTAGATGGACCATTGTCAGACATACTGTCTGACCCATTATGGCCATTTTTATGCTCTTAATGCATGGTGGGTCAAGAACGAGTTGTGCAGCGGTGACTAGGAAGAACAGATCATCTTCCCACAGTACAACTGTCTTCATCCCATAATATCATTTATATCACATAATTTTCATGCCTTTTTAAAAAAAAAATCCCCAAAACCCACATGGCTCTCTTTTCTGTCCACTATCTCTGACAGAAGCATATAGCCTGAACAACTCTGTACTATTGTCATAAGGCTTGCAAGCTCAGGACACACGATACTCTGGTATTTGCAGAGCCATAAGAAGAACAAGTTCCAAACGGCTAGCCGTGTTAGTCTAGTTCAGGAAAACAAACATGGAGTCCTGTGGCACTTTTAAAGACTAACAAATTTTTTCAGGGAACATGACAATTATTGGAGGACAGGTGGCTGTGGGCCATAGTGAGAACCAATTCAAGATTGTTGCTGGTGTTCATGGAGCAGCGGTAGATGGAGGAAGACCACTTCTGGACCCAAGAAACAGGCACTGACTGGTGGGAATCACATTGTAATGCCGGCTTGGATGACATGACAAGCTGTGGCTGAAGAACTCTGGCATGCTCAAGATCTCATTTCTGGATCTGTGTGCTGAGCTTGTCCCAGCCCTCCAGCACAGAGATGCCAAAAGGAGAGCTGCATTGACAGTGGAGAGGCAGGTGGAGTACACATTGTGGAAACCTGTAATACTGGATTGCTAGTGGTCAGTGAGAAATCATGCTAGAGTTGGAAAATCCACTGTGAATTGTCATGCAAGCCATTAATCACCTCATGCTTTGCAGGACTGTGACTCTTGGCAATGGGCAGGACATAGTGGAATATATTTACAAGAATGGAATTCCTGAACTGTGATGGAGCAATAGATGACAAGCTTGTCCCTATTTGGACCCCAGACCACTTTGTCACTGCGTATATCAATAGAAAGGGCTACTTTTCTATGGCTATGTAAGCATTGGTGGATCACTGGGGACACTTCACAGACATCATAAGCTAAATATGAGTCAGCAGTGTAATACTGTTGCAAAAAAAGCAAACTCCATTCTGGGGTATATTAACAGGAGTATTGTGAGTAAAACACGAGAAGCGATTCATTCCACTCTACTCTGCACTGATTAGGCCTCAACTTGAGTACTGTGTCCAGTTTTGGATTAGGCCTCAACTTGAGTACTGTGTCCAGTTTTGGGCGCCTCGTTTTAAAAAGGTTGTGGAGAAACTGGAGAAAGTCCAGAGAAGGACAACAAAAATGATTAGGGGTCTGGAACATTTGACCTATGGGGGAAGATTGAAAGAGCTGGGTTTGTTTAGTCTAGAAAAAAGGAGACTGAGAGGGGGTATGATAACATTTTTCAAATATCTAAAATGTTGTTATGAGGAAGAAGGAGAAAAAGTTTTCTCCTTTAATACAGTTGACAGGACAAGAAGCAATGGGCTTAAATTACAGCAAGGAAGGTTCAGCCTAGACATTAGGAAAAAATTCCTAACTGTGAGGGTGATTAAACACTGGAATAAGTTGCCTTGGCAGGTTGTGGAATCTCCTACATTGGAGGTTTTTAAGATCAGGTTAAACAAACACCTGTCAGGGATGGTTTAATGGGGGTACTTGGTCCTGCCATGAGTGCAGGGAACTGGACTAGATGACCTGTCATGGTCCCTTCCAGTTTCTATGATTCTATGATCAGTGTTGGCTAATCAGAGAAGGTGCTTTACCCTTCCATTTTTAAGAACACAGGATTTTTCAGAAAGTTACAAGAAGGAACCTTCCTTCCTGACCAGTGGCTTACCACTGGCAATGTTGAAATGCCAACAGTGATCCTGGGGGAAACTGCCTTCTCTTGCACCCTTGACTCATGAAGCCACACACTGGCCTCCTTGACAGCACCGAGTATTGGTTCAGGAGATGAAGAACGACAGCTAATTGTGCTTTAGGTAGATTGAAGGGACGCTGGTGTTGTTTATTCACAAAATTGGATCTCAGTGAGGAGAAAAAAAAAAGTCCTACTGGTTATATCCGCTTGCGGCCGGGGGTGGGAGTGGGGGAGAATTGCCACCATGGTGGCAGGTGGAGGTGGAGCACCTGTCTGCTGATTTGGGAGAGCCAAACACAAGGGCTATTAGGGCTATTAGAAGAACCCAATGCAGCACTATATGGCTCAGGGAGACTTTGAACGACCACTTTAATAGTGAGCTGCAATATTTTGTTGTGCTGTACCATGTGCTAACTGACTCTGCTGTTTCTGAGCCCATTACATCCAAGAATATAACACTATCACAGTGGTGTACCAAGGGGGGGGGAGGCCCAGGCCCCTGGGTGCTGGGCTGTGGTGGCGGGGTGCCAGGCTGGCCCTTCACAAGCTACAGGAGAAGGGATGCAAGAGGCTCTGAGGGGCGCAGAGCCTCCTGCGCTGTTCCCTTGTTGTGAAGGGCAAGCCCATCATCCACTCTGCCCCAAGGTGGGGGAGGCCAGCCCACATCAGAGACTGTTCTAGGCTCCAGCAGCAGCTTGAAAAACAGCAGAGAGCTGCAGCTCTGGAGAGTTTCAGAGGCTCTTAAAGGGGCAATGCCAGCTACAGCTCTTAAAGTTGCAACTGCCTTTCAGCAGTGGGTGCCCCAGGCTAATCTCTATGCTGGTGTGTGAAGGAGATAGACATTTGTCTTTTAATTACAGACAGCAGTAAATTGACATACTTTTTTACTGACTGTCTATAAATTTACAGGCAGTTGGCAACCCTTGTTGGGTGGAGGATGGGGACACTGGGCCTGGCTAGGCTGGCCCTTCAAGGGGGTGGGGGATGCAGAAGGCACTGAGAGGCACCCGTCAGCATCCCCCATGTGTCATGATGTCCCCTCCCCAGAGCCTGGGCTGGCCTTTCAGGATGGCAGAGGATGCAGGAGGTGCTAGGACCCCCCACCCCGCAACTCCGCGTGTGGTGAAGGGCCGACTCAGCTTCCCTTTCTTCCCCAAGTGTGCAAATTCCAAAGAGGTAGCCGTGTTAGTCTATTGTAGAAAAACAACAGAGTCCTGTGGCACTTTTAAAGACTAACAGATTTATTTATCGCATGAGCTTTCGTGGGAGAAAATCCCACTTCGTCAGACGCTTTGAAGTGTGTATGGGGGTGAGGCTGCCCTGTTCCAGCTAGGGCCAGGCTGCAGAGTTTCTGCAGCCTCCGCCCACTACCACCACAGGTACAGACTCCCTCTTCCTGGGAGAGCTGGTGGGGGATGGGATCCCTCCTGCCTTGTGTGGGGGGGGGCGAGGGGGTGTGCAACTGTGAGCTTGGCCTTCAGGTGCCAGACACCCTCAGCACACCATTGCACTATCAGTGTACCTATTAATTTTGTGGTGCTTGCTGTACATTTATAATTATTACACTGTTTGTCACTGATCCTATGAGCCGTATCACGCTGTACAGTAACAAGTAAATGGGTACTTTCAGAACTGGTAGGCACTCTGCAGTATATCCTTTAAACTAATGATGATGAATTATTTTCCAAATAATAGAACTTTATTCAGTAACAGACCCAGTGCAGGAAAAAAATAAAAAGCGGTGCAAGTTAAAAGCAAATACATTAAAAATTTAATATATTAATGAAACAGAGCTTAACAAAGGGAAAGAACATTTATATCTATTTTAGCTACGTAGATAGCAACTGTGACTTTCACAGGTCAGTGTGTGTAAAGCTGTGGTTCTCCTTAGTATCTCATGGGGTGGAGTGATAGAGGTAGGGATCTGGAATGTTGAAGGGTATGTATGTTAAGAGATGATGTAATGATGTTTTCCATAAACAGCAAGGGGAGGTGAGCTTGTGATTGTTGAACCTGTAGCTCCACAAGAGTTTGCAGCATCTATATTCGTTGTTGGAGAAGCCTCATTATGTTCTTGTGCATCTCCCTCTCCTTTTCTGCCGGGACTGCTGAGCATTTCTCCTGTCTGCTCTTTCCTTCTCCCGGATGTCTGCAGTGTTCACCTTCCTGGCCATTGGCTTGTGCTCTGACGAGCATTGACTTGCAGGTTCTTATTGAAAAGATCATCCCGAATCCTCTTCTTTCTCCTCCTCCTCCAACTCGGGCTTTCCATGGGTGTGGAAGGGGAACCCCTCAAGGATGCAGCTGCAGATAAAACTTCAATGAAAGGGAAAGTTAAGATTCAGAACTTCCTTCTTTTGCTCCTCTTAAGGTTTAAACAAGACATGCTTATTGACACTTCTGCTTCAGAGCTCTTGTGTATAGCACCACTCACAGCTCAAATCATGGTGAGTATGGCTCCAGGCACGAGGGGAATGAGGAGGGAATTACTTGGTTGCATGAAACTGAGTATAGAGCAATGGCACTGAATACTGGCGAAGCGGTTGTGATTTTAGCTGATATCTCACTCCTCAGGATAACAAAGGCACAGGGAGCATGGCATCCCAAAGCTGTCCAGGCCAATATAATATTCTACTAGCCTGTTTACTGTAGTGGTGACTTCTGAAGTTATCTCTGACTGGTGTGGGAAAGTTTCCTACTGTGAAGAAAGAAATAAGGCTGCCATCCCTAGAAATCTTCAGAAAAGAATTGTTGATATCTCTATGAATGTTTCATTGAGATTTCTCAGGAGGATTCAAGGGACATCCCTGTGTACATAAACAAACTGCTCTGCATGTCCCCCCTCCTCTCTTGCCTAACTGTACAAGGGAATGAAAAGTAGAAAACCCTGCCTTTCTTTGTTGTACCAATCCCTTTGCTAGTATGAGTCAATAAAAAGTTGATAGCAGTGCCCTGTTAAGTTGGGGGCACCATCACTATAATGGGAAGTGCAATCAAATACTTATCGAAGGTTCTTTCCCCTCCATCATGTTCACTCATGCTTAAATGCTGGGACTAACTGGACTGCAGTGGAGTCTCAAAAAGGTCCTGGCTTGCACCATAGCTGGACCCCAGTTGCATGTTCCTCTGCCTACTCCTTGTCCTGCTTTTCATGTCAGGGAACTGTGACTGGGTTCCTCAGAGGTACCATGGTGGTCTGCAGGGTGGAAGTGGGCTCTCCAGCAAGTATGGCATGTAGCTCTTTGTAAAAGCAACAGATCAGCGGCTAAGTACTAGATTGACTGTTCATCTCCTTGGCCTTCTTGTACACCTGACACAGTTCATTTGCTTTCATGCAGCACTGCTGGTGCCTGTTGTAGCTCTTCTCCTGCATTCCCTATGTAATCTGCTCACAGATGTCTATGGCTGGTCCATAGCTGTGTTTGTACAGTCTCTCCTCTCCAAAGGCCCAGGAGATGTGGTACCTCCTGTCTATTTCAAGCTGGAACCCATCTGGTTTGGGTAGCTAGCATGGTCATCTGAGCAGTTGCACACAACAGTGGAGAGCTACTAAGTACTTGCCTAACTGGACAATCAGGTATTTCAACAGTTAGTGCAGCTTTAAAGGAGAGTGTGGGGCCTTTACGTCTATGTGATCCCTCAGCAGTGGAGTTCACAATTGTGACCTCAGCAGTCAGTGTGGGGCACTGTAGGACAGCTTTTGGAGGACTATTATGGTCAGCATAAGTGACTCGGTGTCTACATGCATGCTGCATCAACCTCAATATGTTTACCCTAGCTCAATGTCTCTCAGAGAGGTGATGTTACTCATCACTTTCACGGGGTCCTTACATCATTGAGAGACAACGTTAAAAATAGACACACTGACAACTAGTTCCAAAGGGGTACCCATCTTAGTCTAGGTCAGCAAAACAAACAAGGAGTCCTGTGGCACTTTTAAAGACTAACAAATTTATTTATCTCATGAGCTTTCGTGGGAGAAAATCCCACTTCATCAGACATAATCATAACATAAACAGCCTTGCGTCAACAAACGTTGCAGTGATGACCAGGCTGAAGTCTTCAGGGGCTGTATAGGAGTCAAATACCAAATGTTATAATTAAACTGCTTGTAGTGTTGTAGCCATGTTGGTTCCAGGATATGAGAAACAGAGGGGCAGGCTAATATCTTTTATTGGACCAACTTTTGTTAGTGCAGGAAACCATCTTTTGAGCTTCACAGAATGCTTCTTCAAAAGGTAACCAGAGGGTCACTGCTAAATATGAGGTGGAACAGATTCTTAAGCATAAGGGGTTATTAACAAATGTTACAAGATACCACTTACAATGGAGTACACAATTAACATTCTGTAGTCAGAGGGCAAAGCAGGCTTAGTAGATTACAAATATTTGTAAAGAGCCATAAAACCAGTGTCTCTGAGAACCTGGCCTGATCTACACTAGAAAATTAGGTTGGCATAACTATGTTGCTCAAGGGTATGAAAAATCCCAAGTGGTGGTGTTAAGCCGAACTAAATTCCCATGACGATAGTAGAAGGTCCTCCAGAGGAGGCGGTGTGACCCAATGCACCTATGTATTCACACTGTGTACACTATTGTAGTCAAGCTCCAGAGGGGTACCCATGTTAGTCTATTGCAGAAAAACAGAGTCCTGTGGCACTTTTAAATACTAAGGCTATGTCTACCCTTAGTGATTTAGGTCGACTTAAATAAGTTGACTTAAATAAGTCGACTTAGAGAGTCCACACAGGTCGACTTAAAGTGGGCCTTACTAACTCGACTTAGAGAGTCTAGTATAGACTCTCTAAGTCGACTAGTTAGGTCCAGGGAGAGCCAGTCCCGCACAGGGCTGGCTCTCCTTGAGGCAGCAGGCCCCGGACCGCTGGGCTCCCTTCTGGTTGGGACCCCCGCGGGTCCCAGCAAAAAGGGAGCTGCCGCTTCCTTCTTGCTTGGACCCATGGGGGTCCGGCTAGAAGGGAGTGCGGGCTCCTTTCTGCTGGGACCCCAGAGGCTCTGGCTAGGAGAGAGCGCTCCCTCCTAGCCGGGACCGCGCAAAAAGGGAGTGGCATCTCCCTTTTTGCTGGGACCAGCGGGGGTCCTGGAGAGAAAGGAGCCACCGGCTCCCTTTTTGCTGGGACCTGCACTCGGAGCACCTTAAATCGAATTAAGAAAAGCCCAGTGTAGACGTGGATTAAATTAAGTCGACTTAAGCCTGCTGAAATCAACCTAATTTATAAGTGTGGATGCACCCTAACAGATTTATTTATCGCATGAGCTTCGTGGGAGAAAATCCCACTTCGTCAGGTGCTTTGAAGGTGGGAAATTTACAGAATGGGAAGAAATTAAATGCAGGGAAGTGTATGACATAGGATCAGGTCAGTCTGTAACAGGAAGTCAAAATAGATGTTAGGATTCAAACACTGGGGAACAATAGATAGAGGAAAGTGGGGTCAAATCACCTGTTGTAATGAGAGAAAAATCTGTAGTCCCTGTTTAACCCCAAGTCAACTTAGTCAAATTTGCATATAAATTCGAGTTTTGCAGTTTTTCTTTGAAGCTGTGATTTGGTATTCATCTGTTTCAGCACAGCTATTAGCAAGTCGTCAATGGAGTGAGCAGAGGGATTAAAGTGTTCCCCTATTGGTTTTTGAGTGTTGCAGTTTCTGATGTCAGATTTGTGTGCATTTATTCTTTTGCACAGAGACTGTCCTGTTTGTCCAATATATAAGGCAGAGGGGCATTTCCGGTGCCTGATGGCATAAATCATATTGGTGGATGAGCAGGTGAATGAGCCCTTGATGGAGTAGGTGGCCTGTTTTGGTCCTGTGATGGTGTCTTTAGTGTAGATATGAGGGCAAAGTTGGCAGCGTGGTCTGTTGCAGGGATATGTTCCTGCTTTAATGTTTCTGTTGTTTGAGCTGTAGTTGCTGGTGAGTATCCATTTAAGGTTGGGGGGCTGTCTGTAAGCAAGGAGAGGTCTGTCCCCAAAGCATGAGAGAGTGAGGGATTGTCTTGAAGAGTAGGCTGTAGATTTTGATTATGTGGTGAAGAGGTCTGACTTGGGGGTTGTACGTGGTGATCAATGGCGTTCTGTTGTTTTTTTCCTTGGGTTTCTCCTGTAGTAGTTGACTTCTGGGTACCCGTCTGGCTCTGTCAATCTGTTTCTTCACTTCTGCGGGTGGGTACTGTAGCTTTAAGAATGTTTGATAGAGATCCTGAAAGTGTCTGTCTCTTTCCAAAGGATCAGAGCAAATGTGGTTATATCTTAGGGCTTGACTGTAGACAATGGATCGTGTGGTGTGTCTTGGATGAAAGCTCGAGGGATGTAGGTAACTATAGTGATCAGTAGGTTTTCGGTATAGGGTGGTCTTTATGTGCCATCACTAATCTGCACTGTAGTGTCCAGAAAGTGGATCTCCTGTGTGGAGTGTTCCAGGCTAAGTTTGATTGTAGAGTGGAAAGTGTTGAAATCTCTGTGGAAATCTTCAAGGACATCCTTACCGTGGGTCCAGATGATGAAGATGTCATCAATATAGCGTAAGTAAAGTAGAGGTGCTTTGGGATGAGATGTGAGAAAGCGTTGTTTTAAGTCGGCCATAAAGATGTTGGCATATTGTGGGGCCATGTGGGTATCCATAGCAGAGCCGCTAACTTGAAGGTATAAATTATCTTCAAATCTGAAATGGTTGTGGGTGAGTGCAAAGTCACAAAGTTCAGACACAAGTTTTGCTGTGTCATGATCTTGGATAATTCTTCTAATGGCTTGTAATCCGTCTTGTGTGGGATGTTTGTGTAAAGACCCTCTACGTCCACAGTGGCCAGGATGGTATTTTCTGAAAGTTCACCAATGGATTGGATTTTTCTCAGGAAATCCATAGTGTCTCTCAGATAGCGAGGTGTGTAGATAGCATAGGGTCTGAGGAGAGAGTCCACATAGCCAGATAATCCTGCTGTAAGCGTGCCAATGCCTGACATGATGGGGTGTCTGGGATTTCCTTTTTTATGTATTTTTGGTAGTAGATAGAATATCCCTGATCAGGGTTCTGGTGGTGTGTCTGTCTTGATTTGTTCCTATGCTGGTTTGGGGAGTTTCGTGAGTAGGAGGTGCAGTTCCTTTTGGTATTCCTCAGTGAGGTCAGAGAGGAGTGGTTTGTAGAACATTGTGTTGGACAGTTGTTTATAAGCCTCCTGATCGTAATCTGATTTATTCATAATGATGACAGAACCTCCCTTGTCAGTCTCCTTAATAATAATATCAGAGTTGTTTCTGAGACTCTGGATGGCATTGTGCTCTGCATGGCTGAGGTTATGGTAAAAAAACAACAGTCCTGTGGCACTTTTAAAGACTAACAGATTTATTTATTGCATGAGCTTTCGTGAAATTTGCAAATTTCACTCAGTTGCCTTGGGGTTAAACAGGGACTACAGATTTTTCTCTCATTACAACAGGTGATTTGACTCTCCTTCCTCTATGTGCTGTTTCCCAGTGTTTGAATCCTAACATCTGTTTTGATTTGCTGTTACAGCCTGACCTGATCCTATGTCATACACTTCCTTGCATTTAATTTTCTCCCATTCTGTAAATTTCCCATCTTCAAAGTGTCTGAGGAAGTGGGATTTTCTCCCACGAAGCTCATGCGATAAATAAATCTGTTAGTCTTTAAAAGTGCCACAGGACTGTTTGTTATTTTACACTATTGTAATAATCTTTGTACAAAATATGCCGTGTTAGGTGTCATTTGAAAGCTAATCATTCACTGATCAATAATATGAAGAAATATGTATAGCGGCATTATATATAAATTTATAAACATAAGCTGAAATTAGGTCATAAATGTGTTTACTAGACAAATTTGGGTAAACCAGTTGCTAAAAGACAAAGGACATACTGAAGCCTCTAGCCAGGTGTCATCAAAGTTGATGGGCAATCACCTGTCAAGTGGCCATCTGGCTAGGAAGGGAGGCAGGAACAAACTGATCTGCATTTTAGCAAACAACAGCAGGGAACCAATTTCAACATGAGATTCCTTGTCTCTGCTCTCACAGTGGGAATCAACTTTATCTGGGGTAACCCGTAGGAAAAATCTATTTTCAAAGGCTAATGTGTCTATAAAGTCAGGAGCAAAAACACCCCATGGTTTCTCTCCCTTTCTTTCTATCTCTCTTTCTCTTTCACCTAAAAAGACAAAGGAAGCAGCCATGTTACTTGGGGAGATATCCTGATCTGAAATTTGGTCAGCTCTGTTAATAGGTGCATGTGATAAGAATTTTATCTTGAATCAAGTCTGGTTCTTAAGTTTTAGCACTAGAAAGTATTTTATAATAATTTCTCTTGTAATTGTTTCTGACTTTAATGTTTTCTACTCACTTAAAATCTACCTTTTTGTAGTTAAATACATTTGTTTTAGTCTTTAATGCAAAACTAATCCAGAGTTGCAGTTAAACTGGTCTATGTGATAAGTCCATTTAAAATAGCAAGTATTGTCCCCTTATAGGGACAACAGATCTAAAATCTTTGAACTGTCCAGGACAGGGCTGAACTATGAGGAACACTCATTTTTTGGAGAAAATTTGGAACTGGTAGTGTGTTTATGTCACCCTAAAATTAGTAACTAAGGCTTCTGGAAGACAGAGCATGATTAGTGTTTGCTAACAGGCTGCTGGGGTAAGAGTTGCTGGACCAGGATTGTGGCTATATCCAGAGGCAGAATAAGGGGACTCGGGGCTCTGGTCCTTGTGGGCCCCCCCAACCTGGGGCCCTGGTTCCCCCTTTGTGGCCCCCCTGCCTGGAGCTCAGCTCCCCCACTGGCCCCTGTCCACTGCCCCCCCCCCCTCCGACTGGCACACAATGCATCTTCTGGTGTGGTCCTCCAGAGCCATGGGCCCTGGAAGGCCGTGCTGAAAGTTCTATACAGCACACCAGGTGCCCTGCCCCCAGAGTGGAGCAACCAGTCATATCAGCCCTCCCCACCCTGGGGGCAGACTGGCCGGTCCAGGGATGGGGTGGGAGTGTGGAGCCCGGCCTCCAGCCCAGGGTGCTCCTCCAGCGCCAGCAGGGCAGAGGGGGCACGGGTCCCATAGGTCCATGTGATAATCTGCCCCTGGCTATATCCACTCAGAGTGTGACCTGCATGCTGGCAGGCTATGTGTCAGCAGCACAGGAGGGAAATATAGCAGCAAAGCGTTATGATGCATTCAAGGCTGCAGAGCCGGGGGATGAAATACCTTACTGGTCTTGATTGCACCCCAGAATGTCATAGGTGGATTACCTACATTGCCAGGACAACCTCTCCCATCAGCGTAGGTAGTGTCTACTCTAGAAATGCGATAGTGCTGCAACTGTGATGTTGCAGTGTTTCCAGCATAGACAGTCCCCTGATTTTAAGTGTCTAGCTTCCCAGGCTTGTCCTTTGAAAGTGTTTTACAGGATTCCTTTGCGGATGAGGACTGATAGGTCAGACATGGAGTGATGGCTTTGGGAAAAATATTTGTCCACAGACGATAGCCAATAACGATGGTTATTTTTCTGTGTGACAAGGTGGGTGAGGTGATATCTTTTATTGGACCAACTTCTGTTGGTGAAAAAGCCAAGCTTTTGATCTTACACCGTTCTCTAATACTGCATAGGTGTGTTTTTAAAAAAATCAGTATACTCATAGAATCATAGGGTTGGAAGGGATCTCACGAGGTCATCTAGTCCAACCCCCTGCTAAAAAGCAGGACCACTCCCCTAAATCACCCCAGCCAGGGTTTTGTCTAACCGAGCCTTAAAAATCTCCAAAGATGGAGATTCTACCACCTCCCTAGATAGCCCATTCCAATACTTCACCACCCTCCTAGTGAGAAAGTTTTTCCTAATATCCAACCTTGACCTCCCCAGCTGTAATTTGAAACCATTGCTCCTTGTTCTGTCCTCTGTTACCCTCGAGAACAGCCTAGCTCCCTCCTCTTTGGAGCAACCCTTCAAGTAGTTGAAGGTTGCTATCAAATCTCCCCTCAATCTTCTCTTCTGTAGACTAAATAAGCCTAGTTCCTTCAGTCTCGCCACATAAGTCATGTGCCCCAGCCCCCTAATCATTTTTGTTGCCCTCCGCTGGACTCTTTCTAATTTGTCCACATCCTTTCTGTAGTGGGGAGCCCAAAACTGGACAGAGGATTCCAGATGCAGCCTGACCAGTGTCAAATAGAGGGGAATTATCACATCCCTCGATCTGCTGGCAATACTCCTACTGATGCAGCCTAATATGCCATTGGCCTTTTTGGCAACAAGGGCACACTGCTGGCTCATATTCATCTTCCCGTGCACCATAACCCCCAGGTCCTTTTCTACAGTGCTGCTACTTAGCCGATCGGTCCCCAGCCTGTAGCAGTGCATGGGATTTTTCCGTCCTAAGTGCAGGACTTTGCACTTGTCCTTGTTGAACCTCATGAGGTTTCTTTCGGCCCAGTGTTCCAATTTGTCCAAGTCTCCCTGGATCCTGTCCCTGCCCTCCAGAGTATCTACCATTCCCTCCAACTTGGTGTCATCCGCAAACTTACTAAGCACGCAGTCTATTCCATCATTAAGATCATTAATGAAGATGTTGAATAGAACCAGCCCCAGGACCGACCCCTGGGGCACTCCACTCGTTACCGGTTGCCAACCAGACATCGAGCCATTGATTCCTACCCGCTGAGCCTGTTGATCCAACTTATGGTCCACTCGTCCAACCCATACTTCCTTAACTTGCCGACGAGAATGCTGTGGGAAACCATATCAAAAGCCTTGCTAAAGTCAAGGTATACCACGTCAATGGCTCTTCCCGCATCCACAAATCCAGTCATCTCATCATAGAAGGAAATCAGGTTGGTCAGGCACGATTTGCCCTTGGTGAATCCATGTTGACTGTTCCTGATCACTCTGTTTTCCTCCAGGTGTTTCAGGATGGATTCCTTGAGGACCTGCTCCATGATTTTCCCAGGGATTGAGGTGAGGCTGACCGGTCTGTAGTTCCCCGGATCCTCCTTTTTCCCTGTCTTAAAGATAGGTACTATATTTGCCTTTTTCCAATCCTCCGGGACCACCCCCGTTCACCACAAGTTCTCAAAGATAATGGCCAGCGGCTCTGCAATCACTTCCCCCAACTCCCTCAGCACCCTCGGATGCAGTTCATCTGGCCCCATGTACTTGTGCACATCCAATTTCATTAAGTGTTCCCTAACCTGACTTTCCATCACCGAGGGCCGCTCTTCTCTCCATTCCACCTTACCCCGTGTAGTAGCCTGGGAGCTGGCCCTCCCTGTGAAGACTGAAGTAAAAAAAGCATTGAGTACTTCAGCCTTTTCCGCATCATCCTCCACGAGGATGCCTGCCCCATTCAGTAAGGGACCTACACCACCTCTGATCCTTTTCTTGTTGCTGATATACTTATAGAACCCCTTTCTGTTATCCTTCACATCTCTTGCTAGCTGCAACTCCAATTGTCCTTTCTGATTTTATCCCTGCAGTCCCGAGCAATATCTTTATACGCCTCCCTTGTCATCTGTCCAAGCTTCCACTTCTTGTAAGCTTCCCTTTTATGTTTCAGCTCCCCGCAGAGTTCCCTGCTAAGCCACGCTGGTCACCGTCCACATATGCTGTTCTTTCTGCACATTGGAATGTTATCTTCCTGTGCCTTTAACAGGGTTTCTTTAAAATACAGCCAGCTGTCTTGGACACCTTTCCCCTTCAGATCAGCCTCCCATGGGACCCTGCCCATCAGCTCCCTAAGGGAGCCAAAATCTGCTTTTCTGAAGTCCAGGGTGTGTGTTCTGCTTCTTTCTTTCCTTCCATTGATCAGGATCCTGAACTCTACCATCTCATGGTCGCTGCTGCCCAGGTTGCCATTTACTTCTACTTCCCCGATCAATTCTTCTCTGTTTCTGAGCAATAGGTCTAGAGGTGCAAGGCCCCTAGTTGGTTCCTCCAGCATTTGTACTAGGAAGTTGTCCTCAATATTCTCCAAAAACTTCCTGGATTGCCTGTGCATTGCTGTATTATCTTTCCAGCAGACGTCAGGATAATTGAAGTCCCACATAAGAACCAGGGCCTGCGACGATCTGGAAACTTCTGTTAGTTGTCCATAGAACGCCTCATCCACCTCCTCTTTCTGGTCTGGAGGTCTGTAGCAGACACCCACCACAACATCCCCCTTGTTGCATTCTCCCCTAAACTTAACCCACAGACTTTCAACCATCTTGTTTACACTTTCATAGTGGAGCTCCGAGCAGTCATACAGCTCTTTTACATATAGCGCTACTCCTCCCCCGCCTTCTTCCCTGCCTGTCCTTCCTGAACAGTTTATATCCATCCATGGCAGTGCTCCAGTCATGCAAGTTATCCCACCACGTTTCTGTTATTCCCATTATATCATAGTTCCTTGTCTGTGCCAGTACTACCAATTCTTCCTGCTTGTTTCCCAGGCTCCTCGCATTTGTGTACAGGCACCTAAGATACCGGGCCCATTGCCCTACTTTGCCCTGTCGATTCTCCCTCCTGTCGCATCTTCCTCCTTGCAATTTCTCCCGGTGTCCTCCTTCCCCACTCGCCTGAGGTATTATGACTTCATCAGGAAATAAACAATTATTTGATCCCTCCCCCCAGTTCCAACTACCCTCTCTTTTATTCCTGCTGTTACAGCCCCAGCACCACCCAAGTTCCATCCCTTCCCCCAGGTTTCCCTCAGTTTCACTTACCTGTGGGCCTTGGTCACCTTCCCCCTTCGAACCTAGTTTAAAGTCCTCCTCACCAGGTTAGCCGGTTTGCTTCCAAATACACTCTTCCCCTTCCTGCATAGGTGGAGTCCATCTCTGCCTAGCAGTCCTTCTTCCTGAAACAGCACCCCATGGTCGAGGAAGCCAAAGCCCTCCTGGTAACACCATCTCCACAGCCAGGCATTCACCTCCAGGATGCATCTGTCTTTGCTCGGGCCCCTACCCTTGACCGGAAGGATCGAGGAGAACACCACCTGTGCACCGAACTCCTTCACCCATGCTCCCAGAGCCCTGTAGTCCCCTTTGATCTGCAGAGGGTCACCTCTCGCAGTATCATTGGTTCCCACATGGATGAGTAGCATGGGGTAGTAGTCAGAGGGATGGATGATTCTCGACAATCCCTCCCTAACGTCTCAGATATGGGCCCCTGGCAGGCAGCATACCTCCCGAGAGGCCTTATCTGGGCGACAGATGGGTGCCTCCGTCCCCCTCAGAAGAGAGTCCCCAACCACCACAAGTCGACGTTTTCTCCTGGGTGTGATGGTTGTGATCCTCCCAACATCGGGGGTGCATGGCTTCTCCTCTTCCACCTCATCTCCCGTCTGTAGTGCTGCATAGCGGTTCTTTACCACAACGGAGGGTGGGATGGGAGCAGGGGTGGAGCACTGTCTGCTGCCAGAAGTAACCAGCTGCCAGTGTCCACTCTGCTTGAGCCATCTCATCCTTCTCCGAGGGTGTGGCAGCAGGCCTTTGCCTCTGGATAGTTTCTTCATCCTTGCATGTTTCCTCATGGATGCTATCCAGGAACTTCTCCAGGGCATGGATACTTCTGAGCCTGGCCACCTCCTCCTGTAACTCCCCCACCTGCTTCCTGAGAGATTCCACCAGGAGACACCTGTCACATTGAATGATCTCCTCAGCCTGACCATCTGAGAGTGGGAAATGCAGGCCACAGTCCTTGCAAGTCCACGCCAGGATCTGGGTAGAGATATCCATGGTCAGTATGTCTGTCTGGATACAGGCACAGGTGGAGGAGACAGAAGCAGTGCTGGCACAAGCGGTGCGGGTCCTCTTCACCATAGTAGCTACACAAAACACAAACTTCCCACCAACTCCCTTGCAAACTCCCCTGTTTGCAGTCCCTTTGTCGGTACTCATATCTTGATAGTAAATTTGAAAAATGCCTCTCCCACTCCTCTTCTTCCTGCTCCACCCCTCTTCTTCCAGTGATGTGCTCCTTTCCCCTGCTTACCCCGCCCCCCAGCTGGGCAGCGGGGCTGGCAAAAAAGGTGCTGGTACTCTGTACCCCAACGTACCATCACCAAAAAATACTGCATATTCCTAGGCTTCTCATCAGCACTGGGCATGGCTGAGTACAGGCTGCTGCTATTCCATCTATGTGGCAAGGGTCAAGGGAAGTGTCCTAAAATGGTTTGAGTCCTTCCTCAAGAGCTTGAGCCAGAAAGTGGCAATGGGTAATTGCTCCTTGGTCACCGGAGCTCTTGCCTGTGAAGGTGATGCTTGTAGGCAGAAGCAAACCCTTTTTGCAGAGCTTGCCAACCCCATAATATCTCCCCCAGAGAGTCTATCTGGCTATGTCTACACTGGCAAGTTAGTTTTTAGAATTAATTAGAATTAAGGAGGCTTAATTCGAACTAACTAAAGCCATGGCTACACTAGGCTTTAGTTAGTTCGAATTAAGGGCTTCCTTAATTCGAACTAATAAGTTCCAATAGGGCTTCAGAAGTAAGGCTTTAATTCGAACTAACTAGTTCGAATTAGCCAATGTGGCCATGTTAATTCGAACTAATTTCTTAGTTCGAACTAACTGGCCATTGAAATGAATGGGGATTGCTAATTCGAACTAAGCAAGTACCATGAATGGCACTTGCTTAGTTTAAACTAACTTTTTCTAGTTCGAATTAAGCTCATTCGAACTAACAAACAGTTCTTCTAGATTATTTGCTGATACTGGATTAGAAAAATCTGTTTTACCATCTCTGGTTAGCTGCAAGTCTCATTCTGTCCAGGAATGACCCAGCCTTGGTTACACAAGTCTACTTAGATGTAGGCTGCAAAAGAGTACACTGTGCTTGAAAGCACTGGTCTTGAAAAAACTGATAAAAGGAAATATTTTTAAACACAATGCAAATTAACTCACTGCCGCATCATTGGCTATGTCTACACTGGCAAGTTAGTTCGAATTAAGGAAGCTTAATTCCAACTAACTAAAGCCATGGCTACACTAGGTTTTCATTAGTTCGAATTAAGGGCTTCCTTAATTTGAACTAATAAATTCGAATAGGCTATTCGAACTAAGGGTTAATTCGAACTAGTTAGTTTGAATTAACCAATGTGGCCATGTTGTTTGAACTAATTGCTTAGTTCGAACTAACCGGCCCATTGAACTCAATGCAATTCGCTAATTCGAACTAAGCAAGTGCCAACATGGCACTTGCTTAGTTCAAACTAAATTTTTCTAGTTCGAATTAAGTTAATTCAAACGAACTAAAATTAGTTCAAATTAACTAATTCGAACTAACTTTAGTAAGTGTAGACATAGCCTTTGAGACCAAGAGCTTAGTAATATTCCCAAAGATGTTAAACATTTATATGGATGAGGATAACTTATAGAATGAAAAAAAAGATATAAACATTCATGTTTCAGGGAATGGTATAACCATTGACTGACAGGGTTAGGAGGAAGCTTCCTCTACAGGCAAGTGCAACAAGGTATTTTAACTAGGGGCCTGTTAACCAGTTAGTCCACGTCTGAGGGGAACTAAGTGGTCTAAGTTAATCATTCTCAACCTTCCCAGACAACTGTACCTCTTTCAGGAGTCTGATTTGTCCTGTGTAGCCCCCCAAGTTTCACCTCACTTGAAAACGACTAGGTTACAAAAGTGGCCATAAAAATGTGTCACAGTACATTATTACTGAAGAATGGCTTTCTCATGCTTACCATATTATTATAAAATAAATCAATTGGAATATAAACACTGTTCTTACATTTCAGTGTATAGTGTATAGAATGGTAAAAACAAATAAATGTAAGAAGTTTTATTTTGCAATGACTTCATCGGTGCTATTTATGTAGCCTGTTGTAAAACTAGGCAAATATCTTGATGAGTTGATGTACCCCCTGGAAGACCTCTGTGTAACCCCAGGGTATTTATACCCCTGGTTGAGAACCACTGGTCTAAGTAATCGAATGATGTGGAGCCCAGCTGAGAAGGAGCTAGGGCTAGGAAGCTGGCAACAGAAAGAAGCTGTATTAAGGGAGTTTGCAGCTACTTTCTGGACATTAAAGAGGGTGTAGAAAGAGGCTCAGGGAAATTGCTGAATGGCCTAATTTTTTGGCTGCTGATTAGAGGTTCCCTGAACTAGGCCCTGGAGTAGAGAGTGGGCTTCCCCTACCAGCCACTGAGGAAACAGTACCAACTGGGGCAGTGAATGGGAAGAATGGGAAGTTTGTGTAGAAATTCTTTGTTACCGCAGAAGGGGGAAAGTACATAGTGACCTGGCTGGACAGCCAAGCCACAGAGAGAGAGAGAGAGAGAGAGAGAGAGAGAGAGAGAGAGAGAGAGA
>ML685810.1:16595396-16656890 GCA_007922175.1 Pelusios castaneus
AGAGAGAGAGAGAGAGAGAGAGAGAGAGAGAGAGAGAGAGAGAGAGAGAATGCCTTGAGTTGCAAAGAAAGAGAAAGGTGGCAGGGTGCATAATGGGCAACAGAAGGGGGCATCAGACCTAGAAAGAGCAAATCCCTGAAGTGCCCAGGTACAGGTGCCCTAGCAGTGAATGTGGCCCTGTTGCAGCAAGTTATTCCATAACTGTTCTTTATGAGGTTTCTTGCATCTTCCACCGACGCATCAGGTACTGGCCACTGTCAAAGAGAGCATACTGGAGTACTTGGGAGAGTCTGATGCAGTATACAAATCCTTTTATTACTAAAAAAAAATCATTGGATCTTTTGGCTCAGGGTAGATTCAGATGGAGAGGTGAATAACTAACATCTACTCAATAATCCCATTCACCACTTAGTCGCTCGCCTCCCCACCTTTTCTTTCTGAAAATGTTGCATTTTTTTCCTTGAAAAAGAAATCCCTTTTGATCTTCAAATAGTCCCAGAATGTGAAACCATGAAGTAATCTTAAAAGTATTATGGGAGTGTCGGTACAGTAGGGACTTAATAGTTAAGGTTGCACTGAGATTTGAAGTTGGAGCAGGACTTGTGTTCCTCTGTTTTATAATCTGATGAGTAAATGTAGTGTCCATATTTGGCACAGTAAATCTTTGGAGGACAACTGAATTTGCTGTGTAATTCTTTTAGTGCAATATTTATTATCTTTTTTCCAGAGGAAACATTTTATAATGCTTTCTCTTTGAAATTTTGTTCTGTTTATTTATTTGTGTTTGTGTGTATACTCTCACACAGAGAAACATTCTAAATTTATCTCAGATGTTGCCCGCTTTTGAACTTTAAAATGAATGACATTAAGTTATTCCTCTCTTCAGAATTATTGTTTTGAACTACACAAAGATAAGCCAGAGGAACTGCTCAGATCTGTCAGTGGCTTCTGTTTTCCAGTGTTACCAGCTTGTCTTTCTAATTTACCAGCTGTGAGTGGCACGGAGCCACTGGTAAGCTGGGAGGAAGGCTGGCAGCAAGGGGTGTGGAGGTGGTGTGTGGGAGAGAGTTGGGCCTCTAGGTACCATGGAGGTGAAATAGGATGAGGAAGATGTGTGGAGCTTGGAGGATTTCTTTGAGGAAGGGATTTGTAAGAGCCTGGTGGGAAGGAAGTTTGTATGTGGTAGGAAGGAGAGAGCCTGGCGTGGAGTGTCTTTCTCCCATGTGCACTGAGGAAGCAGCGTAGAAGAGCTCTTCGAGCACTGATTCTGCAGTGCAGGACTATGACAACAGAAAAAGGCTGAGTGAGTTAATGTGTTGTACAGTTTTTTAAATGCATGCTTTTAAAGGAAGGTTCTTGGGAGGGGAATAGCAGCAACTACAATATAATGTTTTAACAAATACCTTTAAAAATAATATATGATGTGGCTCCAATAAAGCAGGAGAAGGATGGCTGAAAGGCCAGTTAATGTCGAATGCACTAAATGCCTGTGTGAAGTTCCCAGCATATTATCTTTGTGTCTTTAACCAGGGAGGCCTTCACTTGCAGAAATGCTCTTGACAAAGTTAAGTGGCCCTATATATTGTTTGAGAAATTGCCCTTATTTTGTGCGCTTCTTATTCCAGTAATGGAACCCAGGAGCGGGAGATAATTGCAGCAGTCTCATCTGTCAAATAATATTAAAAGTCAACAGCTATAATCTCAGCCACTTGCTTTACACAGCTTTTCCCTGTATTTTCTGTTCAAATTGTCAGTTGTTACATGTAAGTGTCCCCATTCCCCGTGGTTGATAAAAGTAAAAAGATTTAAGTAAATCAGGAGTTGAGCAGCAAGAGGGCTTAGGCAATGGCTCTCAGTTCTAGCACAGTAAATCATGTGACAACAGCACACTGGATGTGAAAAATTACAGTCTGAGCAGAGTGTTCCTGGTTACTATTATTGGCAGAGCAGTGCAGAACTTGGTGGTTAGGGTTTGCAGGGATTCAGGGAAGCTGCTGGTTAGTTTATATGGGTTTGCACTGCATGCGTTTGGTTTTGAGTTTCAGGTTTGAATAGAATCCAAGAAAATCAAAATCAAATGCAGCCCAAACTATTCTTTTGTTTTGGTGTCAGGATAATATCATGCAAAAACAAGTTGCTTGTGGTTCTGCTCAGACTATCAGTTGGAACTCCACCCCTCTAGACACAGCATTACTTAGAGTCTCCCTCTCACCACTACCTTTTTTATCTTTTTGCAGTGCTCCTGTCCTGCAATTTCTGATGTTTTTCAGGGACATCTGGCTGATACCCTAAACGACAATGACAGTAGAACTGGCTACAGAAATGTTAACTTAGATCCTGGAAAAAGTGCTGGATTGTTGGACCTGAGGGGGGAAATCTCTAGTTACAGAACCAGTACATTATAAAGGTAGTGGCAAGCTTCCCTCCCTCACCTCACCACATGAACTAACTCTGTGCTAGAGGTATAATCTTTAGGAGGGAACATAATGCAGTTTCCATGTTTCTTGATCCTTGTCAACAACCACTGTCACTGTGTTACAGGAGGTGTGTTTTGTGGATCCTGGTCTATCAGAACCAGGACTGAGGACTCCAATTTCATTTAAAATGGCTATTGGACAATCATCAAATAGTCAACGTTTTGGTCGCTAGTTGCTTAGGACAAATTCGCACTAGTGACCTAGATGTGAAAGGTTCTGTATGTCACTAGCAGTTCCCTCATCCATACAGCGATATCTCTTCGCTTCATAAATAGCCTTAGTTCTATTTAGAAGGCTCTGTAGGAAGTGAGCTCGGTAGGAAGGTCGTCCCGTTTTCACTTAGTGTCATGGATAACATGTGCTGCAATTAAAATACTGTGAGATCTATGTTATAGGTTAGAGCACATCCCCATGGGTGCGTTTTTGTGGATATAGACTTCTCTCGTGTTGCTTTCCTGTTGTTTACTTAGCTATCAAAACTCCTTGATGTAAAGTCACATGTTGAGTTCTCATATAAAACCTTGTGCGCAAAGCAGAAGCGAGGTGGATTGCTGTCTTTGCTTTGTGGCTTAGGAACTGCTGCTTATGTATCCTGATGGTGTCAATGACACAGTTCAGTTGAATTTTATCCTGTGGTGTTAGTTATAGGATGATCCAATCAAGTGCTTCAGATCTTCCTATGGCACTTATTTGGGCACACTTGTAGCAGCTTTCTTCTCTGTCTGTACTTTGTATGGATATGGTGCTACAGATAATGATTAATGTGTTCAGCAGTCTTCTCTTTTAGTGTCAGAATAATGAAGTATCCACCTCGTCAGATTGTTTGCTTGATTGTTCAGCTAAAATGCATTCAGTGCCATAGCTAGCGCTAACATATATGTATACTAATACCTTTCTTGCCATTATTGTCAGAAGTGACAGCTGATCGCAGGTATTTGAATGATACAGCTTGTTCAAATTTAATGTTATCTATTATGAACTCTACTCCATGATGATAATGGCTAGAAGGCATTGATTTTTGTTTTCTGCTACTTATCTCAAGCCCATACATTTTGCTTGCATTATTGACTTTTCTGATCATTTCATGCATCATCTCTTCAGAAGATGTGTAAATCAATGCTTGTTGTGAAATGTACGTTGTTTATTAGGCTGCCGCGAACATTTACACCTTCATAAAAATCAGCTAATGCGGTCCATATCAGATAACTGTTGAGCAGGTCTGGCAAGAGAGGGCAACATGGGAGCATGTCAATGCTGGCGTGGGAAAGTCCAGTTAATTATTTATCTGGGCCACAGTATTTGCATGCCTATTTGAATTTTTTATCAAGTTAATTAGCTTTTCAAGATGTTGAATTGGTTTAGTGTTGCAATGGTTTCTGTGTGACATACGGGACTTGCCGATAAGAAGGAAACACCTGAGCTGCCCACCAAAGAATTGGGTAGTTGGGAATGCACGTGGATTTGAATACATTGGATTACTTTCAACTGCTGGCCCTTAAATTTCCAAAATATATGTTGTGTACAAACAGGTGCAGAAAAGAATGGGTGGGTGTGGAGTTGTGTTGGTTATTTGAACCTCCATGTGCAGTCTCACCGTAGGAAGGGACTCAACTTATGCCTAGAACTGAGGGAATGAATGTATACATTTAGGGGAAAGTGAAACTGCACCCATGTAAAGCCTCAGAGATTGGAAATCTTAGCCCCCAAACTAGCCACGCTGCACAATCCCTTTGCATCATAGCTGATAACTCAGTCTGTGGATGGAAAAGTGATTATAGCTCCCTGCACCAGTCGGAGCCACTGGGTATGCATCAGCACATAATCTATGGTGCCTCTCCTGGGTTGCCCCATCACAACCTTCTGCATCAGTCTTTCTGTTGTGCATGGAGCGTGGAGAGACAGCTCTGAGGGTGCGTCTACACTAGTAAATTAAGTCGACTTAAGCAGGCCTAAATCGACTTAATTTACTCTGCGTCTACACTGGAGTTTCCTTAAGTCGACTTAAGCTGCTCCTTAAGTCGACTTAAGGAAAACTTAATTTGACTTATTAAGACCTAGATTTAAGTCGACTTAAGGCTTAAGTCGACTTCTTAACTTGACTTAAGCCAGTGTGGACACCTTAAGTCGACTTACAAGATAAGTCAACTTAGGGCAGGGGAAAAAGGGAGCCCGTGCTCCCTTCTCCCCAGGACGAGCCGCTCGTCCCAGCTTCCTAATCCCCAGGACCACTCAGGTCCTGGGGAGAAGGGAATATGGGGCTCCCTTCAGGCTGGGACCCCAGCAGTCCTGGCCGAAGGGAGCCCCACGGCTCCTTTCTGCCCAGGACCCCCGTGGGTCCCGGCAAAAAGGGAGCTGTGGGTCCCGGCCAGAAGGGAGTGCGGGGTTCCTTTTTTGCTGGGACCCCAGCGGTCCTGGCCAGAAGGGAGTCCTGCGGCTCCTTTCTGGCTGGGACCGTGCTCCAGCTGATAGGGAAACCAGCTGGAGGGCTGTGCCGGCAATTGAGAGAAGGGAGGCCCGCGCTCCCTTCTGGCCAGGACCGCTAGTGGTTCCGGCTAGAAGGGAGCCGAGCGGTCTGGGCCAGAAGGGAGCTCCACACTCCCTTCTCCCCCGGACCGCTCCGGAGCTTGCTGTCTCAGGGACGAGCCCCCTCTACCCTGGGCAGCCTCCCACTGAACCTAACCAGTCTACTTAGAGAGTCTAGTGTAGTCTCTCTAAGTTGACTTAGTAAGGCCAGCTTTAAGTCGACTGAAGAGTCCTGTGTGGACTCTCTAAGGTGACTTATTAAGGTCGACTTAGTAAAGTCAACTTGGTAAAGTCAGCCTAAATTCCTGAGTGTAGACGTAGCCTGAGTGCCTGTGTCTCTTGGGGTCCCTCTCTGTAGTCAAATGTGGGACTTAACTGAATGGAGTTTCAGACAATGACCCTTCTTACTGTGAGCCAATTTCACCCTTAAGTACTCAAGAATAATTTACCAATACTATTGCTACCTGTTTTGATTTGCTTTCTATTCCCTACCAGTCCCATTCCTGACCATTTAATACATGTGAGAGTGAATGTGTGGGATTTAGAAAATGTTGTATTTTAAGGTGTATTGTTCCTCAGTGTTACAAAGTCATCCACCACAAAACACAGTGCACTGTGACAAAAAAGACAGTCTGAGAGTGGGAGGACTGTAAACACAAAAGCTGTAATAGAGAAGATGCCCCCGTGTCTGGTTTTCTCACATCCATAGCAATTTATTCAGATGACAAAATATTTCAGCATTTGGAGACAACCCCAAATTTGATTAATATCTCACTCAGTCCACGTGAAGAGAAAAGAATGTCAAATAGGCCCAGACACATCCCATTGAAGTAATATGTTTCCATAATATATACTGAAAAAAATCAGAGGAGAGAAGGGTTTTGTTTTGTTTTTTTCCCTCTTCTAGGCAGTGGGTTGGTTATTCATCTCATTTGGAGGAATGAGAATTTCACAGGTCTAGATATAACAAAATATAATTAATATCTGTGAAGTACTAAATGAGGTTTGGAGAAAAGTATTCATTCACATTTTAAAGTTAAATAACAACTGAGTCTGCACATCATTAAAAATCAGTTTTACCAGCTACTGATTTTATTCTTGGTTAGAAAGGTCACTGTTTGCTGAGCAGAAGGGGGAAAGCATTCTTAGAAACTGCTACATAGTTCAAATGAGAACACACATTGGAGAGGCGGAGTTGAGATCGAGGAGGAGACATTGTCCAGTGTTCATTTGTGAGCATCAAAACTTCTCCCTGAATTACTTGTGAACCTGATGGACTGAGCGCGCAGCTGGGCTGCACCAATTCCTTCTAGGCGCTTGCATTAGGCACTGTGCTTGCACTCCTGGAAACAAATTTTATATTCTTTGTGCACACAATTTTAAGCATTGTTGCTACTAATTTTCTTGAAATGAAGTCTTTGAAAATCTAGCCCACTGAACTTGTCATTTAAAAAAAAAGTTATTGTGAAATAATTCTTTTACCGTCAGCTGCTGCAATACAACATCTGTGCCTAATACATAGGCCTGGCCCAATTTGCTCTTCCCCATGCTCATCTTTAGATGTGAGGGGTTCCTTTAGTTGTGAAAGGTCTTGGGAGCCAACTTTTGTTCATTTGGCTGATTGTGCCTTTTGTTTTTAAAGCTGTGCTGAACTCCAGAATCTGATTGCTGGTCAGATTCTGTAATACCTATTCAGGCAAAATTTCCATGGAATAGAGAAAGCAAGATGAAAACCTCCTGGTTTGATCATGTACATGTTTGCAGTCCACAAGAATTCCACATGCAGAGTGCTTATTGGAGTGCATTCGAATTCACACTTTGTATTAATCCAGATTTTGAGAAGCACTGAGCACCTGCAACTCTCCCATTTTCATGAGGTCCCCTATCACCATTAGAGTGTTTTCAGGAGAGCAGAGGTAAGGGATTGATCAGAGTGATCCCATTCTTTGAGTGCTCCTGGAATTTCACTCAGTCTGTCATTCTGTTTGTGAGATGCTGATTCAGGTTGCTGAAGAACTAAGGGAAGATTACATAAAAGGATCTTTAGTTTAAATTTTTTAAAAAGGGAAAGAGGGTGCATCTCTTAAATTAGGTATGTTAATTGTTACTTGGTTTCGGCAACTGGATGCACTGGGTTTGTACTGATACACTTTGGGGTCTTCTTACTCCAGGGTTTTCCTGATTGGGCTCCTTGGGCCAATTTGTTGGCCTTTTCATTTTTTATAGCAGAAGAGTCTAATTTACAGTTTTCCCCCCATCATCATAACAACGATGAATACTTAATAGTTTCAGAGAGGAAGCCGGGTTAGTCTATTTCAGCAAAACAAACAAGGAGTCCTGTGGCACTTTTAAAGACTAACAAATTTATTTATCACATGAGCTTTCGTGGATATAATCTCACTTCATCAGATGGATAAAATGGAAACTGGTGTGTGTGTGTGTGTGTGTGTGTGTGTGTGTTTTTCAGCAAACCAAACAAGTAATTTTGATTCAAATAGTGTGGAATAATAGATGAGAAGGTGAGAATGTTAAAAGAAGGGGGAAATTACCTTTGGTAATGAATTAGCCATTCCAAGTACCTATTCAGACCTAATTTGATGGTGTCAAATTTGCATATGAATTCCAGCTCTGCAGTTTCATATTGAACTCTGGTTTTAAAGTTTTTTTTGCTGAAGTGCTATAACTGTTATGTCTTTTGCAGAATGTCCAGGGAAGATGAAGTGCTCTTCTACTGATTTTTAAATGTTGCCATTCTTGATATCTGATTTGTGTCCGTTCATTCTTTTGCAGACACAGTCCAGTCTGGCCAATGTATAAGGCAGATGTGCATTGTTGGCACATGATGCTATATATTCAATTGATAGATGTGCAGGTGAATGAGCCCCTGACGGAGCTGGCCCCAGGGCCAGAAACCGGAGGCCACCAGCCGGGGAATGCCGGCCTAGGCCTCGGCTGGCAGGGCACTGGAAGCCTGGTCCCGCCCCCTTTTGGCCCTGCCCCCGGCACCTTTTAAGGGTGCAGTGGGCAGGGCTGGCACAGGGGCCAGCAAAGGTTGCCGACCCCTGTTCTAGTCCCTGATTCAGGCTACAGAGGTTTTCACAGGGACCTCTCAGGTGCACATCAGGAATATTCATGCTAATGACCAAATATGTATGTTTTTACAGATTTTATTAAGATAACATAAAATGATAGACAAATAAAGACAAATGAATAAAGCAAATGAAATGGATAACATAGTGGATAATTATTTGAATCACAGTCTTATTGTAAGATACATGTGCTATATTTTCTATTGTATGCTTTGGATTAATATAATCACACCCTTTCCTGCTGACCCAGTAGAGAGAGCTATCTGGTCCCTCAATTCTGGAATGGGTGGGTTGAGGTAGAGCTTGAGCTAAGAGCTATAAAATTGAGTAAGACTACTGAAAATACTTAAGTATCTTAAAGCAGAAGATCCTAACAAATAAAAAGGAGAAGAAGAAGCTCAATAAAAGAATAGTTGGTGAACGCACCCTGGGAACACTGTTCCCTTTTTGTATCCTAAGCAATATGGGTCCTCCTTCCAAGTCTAAACTTAGCTTCTTCACTTACAAATTCTTGGGTTACACGTCTTCTATAGGCTGGTAAGTTCATGCGTATTAATGATGTATTGCTGATATATCTGCTTCCTTTCCAGATGGTTCCAGACAGTATGTTCTTCATACCTGATGGGTATGTCTACACTTGCACCTTAGATCGACTTAATGACACTTAAGTCGACCTACAGAACACCATGTCTACACTGGGAGCTTATTAAGTCGACTTAAGCGCTTCCTTATTAAGTCGATTTAAAGCCAGTGTGGACGGGTACGGCTACACTACAGGCTCTGTTAAGTCGACTTAACAAGTTTGACTTAAGTCAACTTTAAATGTAGATGCTCCGTTAAGTCGACTTAACAGAGCCTGTAGTGTAGACATAGCCATTGTTATTTCTGGCCCTTTTGGTGAGTTTTGTAGTGCACTTGTAAAGTTTGTCTGGGCATGAACTGGGCAGCCCCCACTATTTTGATACCTCCTGACTGTCTGAGGTGCTAAAGTTATAGCCACATATGTAAGCTTCCTGTTCTTTCTCTGGGTCAAGAGTCCTAAACATACGTATGCTTAGCTTTCATGAAGGGTGTGGCCTTGCAGGCTCTTGCATTTTAGCATTACTAATTATATATGAATCTAAGATTTTATTATCATAAAACAAATACTTAAACTTATAAGAAAACAAACTATACGAGGCAGAATATATATATGTGCAAGCAAGCAGGCTAGATCTATGGGCTACAAGGGCCAAAATACCAGTATAAATTACCACCAGCCAGCATAATAAGAGTTGCTAATTTACAGTATTTAAAACTCTTAGGGTAAAATCCTTTCTTCTTAAGTCAGTTTGAACTTTGACATTGGTTTCAGAGGGGCTGTTATTTTACCCCTAACCTAGCTCTTACTTCTACACTGAAGCCCCGACCTGCTCCAATATTAGCTCTACCAGCATCTAAATACTACCAAGTTCTCCCCTGTTCTGCTCAGTCTTCTTTATATTGCAGGAAGAAATGACCAATCAAAGCTTTCTCATCAAAATGCAATTTTCCTCTTTCTAAAATAACATAATTTAATCAAACAAGGTATTCTTTTGTAAAATCACATTCTGTAATTTAAACAACCTTAATAATAGCAGGTACAACAAAATGGCAATTTAGTTACTAAACTACATTTCCCATGAGGCATTAGAACTAAGGTCAAAGTTCAGATTATAGCCCCCAGATATAAGAAGGCCCAGTTTCTCAATGCATTTCTTATAGGCATCTGTGAGCTATAAGAAGGACATGTATGGTAAGTAACAGTTTTCACCAGTCATATTTTTGCATAAACAAATACAGTATTTAAAACAACCCATTAGTGAAATGACCTCTTATTTGATCAGTATAAAACCTGATCCTTGATGTGGGTTTCTGGGCACTATTGCAATGGAAATAATAAGTAATGGAAAGCCTTTTAATAGTAGTCTCGCTAAATATACTCTTTGCACGAGGGTAAGGCTTGTATTTTTTTTTCAAAAAATTTCCAGAACAGATGCCCTGAGATAAAAAGGCAAACAAACAATAACCATTTTTATCCATTTATTCACATACATCCCTACATGTGCATGCATTGTCAATGACCTGCATTTCCTATTACGTGCTTTTCTGCACCCTCTTTTAGGCAGTTACTGGACCCAATCATCAGCAGATGTAAACTGGAGTACCTTTACTGAAGTCAGTGATGCTATGCTGATTTTATATCAGCTGAGGTTCTGCACTGATATTTAAAGGTAGGCTTTAGATAGCAAAGAAATACTTAACTAGCTACTTTCCTTCAGAGGGATGATGGTGATTTCATACTTGCTTCCCAAGTCCATTTATAATATGTTTTGTTGGTGGCTGGCCCTATCTTACCCCTGATTCAGAGGTCTGCTTACTTGAGTTTAGGTTGACTACTTGTATTTCAGGATGAAGGGGTGGAACCAGCATATATCCACTATCCTCCTGTACTGAAGCTATACACATATACTTGCAACACCTGATAAGGAAAGTTTAGGAAACTGGCATTTCACTTTCTTTGATATAGTCCACTCTTAATACCACAAAGTTCTGTGCTGGCCACTGAGAACCACAAAATGTCATTGCAGGTCAGTTGAACTTATAGTTTTTCTATTCACTGGTGGAAGCAGATCTTGTGAGACAATATCAGATTGACATGAGCCTTTTCAAGATAATACAAGATAGTGACACCTTTTGTTATCAGGACACATACCAAGTACTTATCAGAAAACTGCTAGTATTTGGTGTTTGACAAGTTGGGATAAACAAGAATTTGTCTCCATCCAGTATCCAATAGGGAACTAACATTCTTTGGTTGCGTCTATGACTGACTGCCTGTTCTTTAAGAAAAACAAGAGAGTCCTGTGGCACTTTTAAAGACTAACAGATTTATTTATCGCATGAGCTTTCGTGGGAGAAAAATCCCACTTCGTCAAACGCTCTTCTTTAAGACTGGTTTATTTCTAACCAGTTACAAATTTGGAGGAGGATTTCTGTATTATGCTATGCATTTCTTTCCATCTGGTGTTTGCTGTTGATGTTGCACAGTATTACTCTGATTGTGTCATGTATTAAATGACCTGTTGGGAAGAGATAATGCTTTAATACTTAGAAGTAGTAAGCATTTTGGATTTCAGCATGTGACATATATGCAAGTTTTACTGACATTGCTAAGGGACAAAGGGGCACACAATCACTGCCTACACAGGAGCAGGCTTGCTGGACTTTCCTTGCCTACAGATCCTACAGAGAATAACAGATAAAATAACCCCTAAACAAATGGGATTTAGAAAGGGAGGGAATTGAACCAGGCAACATAGATAAAGAAAACAACAAAGGAAGGAAGGGATTTTATTTCTCCACTTTTACAGTCTGCCTTTCAGTAAATCTATCTTGCTGTTATAAAAACATTTTTTCCTAGACCTTTTTACAGAGGATATTGACATTTCTATTTGGTCTTTTTATTCACTTGAAGTGGAAGTAAACTGGACAGTCCAAACAACAGTTCACTAGCCCATCTGTGAAGGGGGGAATTATGTCCCAGTTTAGATGCCATCTGTCAACACAGCTTTTTACAATGCAGTTCCAAGTTCTGATGCTTTCTCCCTGAGATGTCATAATATGACATCTTATGTTTGTGTGCCATCATATCTTATTCTTGCTTCCACATCTCTGCAAACATTTTGCCCCCAAAGTAACTTTACTCATGTAGAAAGGGTCACCGAATCAAAACATTCCTTCTTTCCTAACTGTGTGAGTGAAGTGATGTGTGTGCTTAAGTGTTTAGGATCAATGCCGAGCAGCTATTTTACAAACTGCCAATTTAAAAAGGAAGACTTTAAAATTGTAAAATCCTCTTAGATAAAACATTGGCAGATCAGAGTTTTTCTCCTAAGCTATTAAGATTGCTCATGCTATTAATACATGACATAGGGTCACTGATCCTTTTGGGAGATGTCTCAATCTCACCTGTGACACAGCTAACTTGTCTCTCCTGGTGGGAAAGATGAAGATCATGTGGCTGATGGGTCATGAGACCTAGTTAGGTATCTGGGATAGATAAGGAAGAGGCCTGGGAATGGGGATGAGAAGGCTGCAGGGAGCTAAAAGGTTCTTGCTGAGACACTAGAGGAGCAAAGACTCAAGGTATGTAGGGCTGTCAGTGGCCTTCCCAGGTGAGGAGTGCTCCTTGGAATGGCTTGATGAAGAGTGGGGAAGAACAAAAAAATGAATCTTAAAATACATTAATTTCTTATTTGGAGTTTGAGGACTTTGATCTGTAACTGATGATAAACCAACCCAGTAATGGTGTTTTTGGTTATGCGATAGCCTTTGTAAGGTTAGTTAGGAGTCCTGGGGAGAGGGAACCAGAGTCAGGAATGGTGAATGGCCACTGCCAGGCATGAGGGGGGGTGCTCTGGAAGCAGCCACCCTGTTACAATCCACAATTATCTCCTCAGAATTTCTACTATTAGGAGTCTAGGGTGATCTAATGGCTCATTTTTGAGATAGCCAAACTATTTTTCTGTTGACTGTGTGTGGTGGGTGGACAAGCTGAGACCTCAGCACTCTGAGAATAATCACCAGTGTTATTCTCTGCTTGCCAGTGCTGGAGCTATCCCTTCAAGTACTCTTTGCTCCTTAATAAAGTTCTGTGCAATGCATAGGCTCCCAAGTTACATGGAAAGAACCCCAAAACCATGAGGTATTGTTCATTTAACTTTTTCCTCTCAGTGGCTCCCTGATGATGTCCAATCAGTATGTTGTCTCATGTTTATTTTGATATTACACTGAATTGATTTTACACACCTCCCAAAATTCCAGTATGGTGCAGATTTGTAGAATGAAGAGGCATAGCAGTGATTGTAGAAGCTCTCAGGGAAAAATGGAATTTTGTGGTCCTGTGACAGTTGCGGGTTTTGTGACAGTTGAGAATTTATTCCATGTAGTGGGAGAGTGGTTTTATTTTTGACACAATGAGACAGGCAAAGCACTTAGCACCAAAGAGGGAAATGCATCTCCTATTTCCTTCTCCATTTCTGGGCAGAGTTAGATGCGATACCATTATTAAAATATGCTCTGCATGAAAATAAATCATATAAACTTCTCTGAATATCCCTAGTGAACACATGCAGGGTGTGTACAAATATGCCTGGGGGAACTGAGGTTTCAGACAGGCCTCCTGTCTTTTGTCTTCTGTTTCAGTGAGTGTTTCACATTTCCAGGTACACTGATTCAGTGTAGGGATTCTACATTTAATACATGAAATGGGAGATGTGGAAGAAATCCTCGGGAGTCCCCTCTCCTCCAGCCCCCACGCTCCCTTGTCCACACCATGGAAGCCAGACTTTACCTGGATTTTGGCTATATGACATTAGGCTATGATAGGGGGTAGGAGAGGAGAAGCAATATTGGACAAAGAGATCAACAGGTCAACAGGAAAATGTGCCCACTAGGGCTGTTAAATTTTAAATTTTGAAACTTTTTGATAAAAATATAAGCTTTGACTAAAAACTCTTCCCCTCTTTTCTACCAGGTCTAGCACTCTCCTCTCCTCCCCTAGACCCAAGGATGACACATCTGACAAATATGGGGTTTATCTACCTCCTCTCAATATCTAACAGTACATGCACCAATGATGAACAAATGCAATACATGGATGTTTTTCCTAAAATTATTAACTATGACATAACTAACAATGTTGACACTTAAACCTAGTGAGGATACTTTAATTCTCTGAAATGAACAGAGTAGTTCACATTTCCCTTAAGTATTGTTTTGAGTTCTCTGCGGACTCAGGCTGACATCACTATATTGGTCCTGATCTGTTCACATTTTGCTATCATAAGGCCTACAGACTTCCCCTCCCCCCCAGAAGAAAGACTTTATTTTGGACCACAAAACAGAGGTTGTCTTATAGAAGGTTTTTTTTTTTGTTTTTTTTTTAATTCATACTCTTCATAATCAATTATTACAATCAGTAGTAACAGCCTCCCTGAGAATTTGCTTTTCTTTATTGGGAGATATTGGCCTGGAGTCTATAATTTAACTCTTGAGATCATTTACAATTACAGTTAAAGAATAGAAATAATTACTGAAAGGGATGTCCAGGTTGGAGGGTCCTGAGAAAGATGAACCAAAACCAGCCATTGTCAACAATACTTTCTAAATCCTCTTTTGTGTCAGTGGAAAGTGATAGTCTGTATAGGAAATAAGAAAGTTAAATCATGCTGAATAGAAAATAAACATGTTTAATTAGCTTTCTTCATTTTTAGTGATTATGGGAAATAAAAGGTGGTTGGAGCAAAAGAGATGAAAATTCTGCAAATTCTTCAAAACAGGAGTGAAGAGCTATGATAAAACCCAACTTTGAGGTAAGCATTTTAAAGAGTCCTTTAATTAGCTTTTCTGGAAAGTTCACTGATGATGTGCTGGAATAATGATCCCACATGCTAGAAAATGTCTAGTCATTAGCCAGCATGGTGGTTGAACATACTAATGCATTTGCCTTTTAAACATTTCAAGAATGTCTGCTGCTGCTGGTGAGCTCAGTGCTTTCTTTCGCTAAATCACACGTAGAATTTTCCTAGTCCTACGGTGAACTTCAGTTCCCAGAAGAGAAAGACTGATCACATTTGGAATGGTAAGGGAAGAGGTTAGAGAGAAAGAGAGAGAGCGCATGCGCACACGCATACTGGGGTGGTTTGTTTTCTTTTTTGGTCTTTTTCCCTCTTGGTCCTGGTCCACAGAAATGTACAATTTTATAGAACAAATGTGATGACAGGTTGCCCAATTATAAATGAATTATTGACATAATCACACTTTCACTAGTGAGTTAGTCCTCACAGTTTTTTTCTTATTTTAATGTCTGTTTTGATTCCTTTTTTAGTGACCACAGCTTCCCCATGGTCAGCTTTTTTACTCTTTCAAATATATATTAGGCTATTATGTACTATGGTTGTATCAAGGAGCCCAAGTTACGGATCAGCACCGTGTTGTGCTAGGTGCTGTACAAACACCTTTGAGGATTTCAATCATTCTTCTCATATTAAGGCCATGGAATTCCAAATCTGGGTTCTTGGGAGTTAGAGCTTTTTGTGTATTTTCAGAGAGCGAAAGCCAGGCTTAGTTTTAACAAAATTGGGGTTCAGGGATACAGTTTCTTAATAGAACAATGGCACCAAATTGTGGGGCACACCACCTTAGGGGGGCATGGAGGAATGTTTGGGAGGGCACACAGCAGGGCCCAGGCCAGCACCCTTGGGGTGTGGGGAGGCAGTCCTGTCCCCCCAGCCCTGGCCACTAGGCTAGCTTAACCTCTAGCCCCATTTTCTCCCTCATCTCTAGTTCTGCTGAGCCAGCTGTGCAGTAATGGAGGGAGGGGGGATGGACAAATTCCATCATTGACAAGGGAGGTATAACATTAAAAGTGAGCATGCCAGAGTCTCGTTCCTTATCAGAATTAACCAGACAAATCGCTCCACCATTCTTAATTAAAAGTGAGGACACCACTGTAATTGAAGGACCTACCTAGGCTTTAGCTCACTACTTCTCATTTCCAAAGTGAACAATAATGTATGCATTAATGAAGGTGAGAACAACTTCCATGTTAAGTGCTTTAATTCAGCCAACCTTTAGAAATGCTAATATCTAGACCTGCAAGTCTTCTGTGGTTGTAAGAGTGGACACTCAAAAAATGGGTGTAATGTGGCCCAAAGTGAGCTGATTTAGCAAATAGTTCACATTCTTTTTATGCTGCTGTCTGAAACAGGCAGATATGGAGGCAATTTATTCAGCATAAATTATTGCCAGGCTTCGCTAAAATAACGTACAATGTTGAGCTTCCTCAGATGTGTAGCCAATAGGGAACTGTCTGACTACATCTGTTGTTGCACATCTTTCAGATATTTCATATACAAAATCCAACATTGAAGATATCGTGTGATTTGTGACACTCCCTGGAGAACTTAAGTCCATAAACCAATCCATCCACACATGTAGCTTTTTCATCTGTGACAGATACAATATTGATAGTATTCTTCATTGTAATATTTAATGACAATTTTCATTTAATAATTAATCACAGAATAATTTAATACAAGTTGCACTCATACTGGAGGTTGAAAAATATTCTTCATTTTACTTAACCATTTCAGGACTCTGAGGGAAGAAAACAATGGAAATTTCTTGTGCAGGAAGAATGTAATACATATGGGGCAAGTCTGTCTTATTGTGCTACAAAGTATGGGCTATTGCAAGCTACATACAGAATATAAAAATGTGGTGTAATTGGCTTTATTTCCTGGTCTCCTCCTTTCACTGTCCTCCCAGATTCATTATTCCTCTTCCTTTGTCCACCTCTCAAAGCATCTCTTCAAAAGTGCAACATACCCCTCTCCTCAAGCTGGACCTTTTTATGGCAGTAGTAGCTTCCCCAGTCCCCTCTGTGCAGGTACAACGTTTTCTCTGATGATAGCACCTCATTTTGTCTTCCTTACAGCTTCTTATTGTGCTACTTCCCCAAGCCCCACAGAGGGTTCAGGGATTCTTTTCCATCCCCTTCTTTGCTTGGAGGGGGCCATATGAGCTCTGGTATCTATAACCCTTCCCAGGATAAAGAGCTGGGTAACTGCTGTTCCTCAGAGAAGCTTGGAGATAGGATTGCCGGAGTTGGGTTGGAGAAGGAGACTGTGACCAGATGCCAGAAAAGGCTATGTTTTGGCAAAGCAGAAGTTCCTTAGCCTGAGGCCTGATGGACCAGGGGTGAAGAGGGAACAATCCTAGATCAACGAGAATTCTGTGGCACCTTAAAGACTAGCAAATTTATTCAGGTATAAGCTTTCGTCGGCTCCAGCCCACTTTGTCAGATGCATCTGACGAAGTGGGTTGCAGCCCATGAAATTTTATACCTGAAGAAATTTGTTCGTCTTTAAGGTGCCACAGAACTCTCGTTGTTTTTGCGGTACACAGACTAACAATTACCCCTCTGGAACTTGAATCCTAGATCAGGAGAAGTGGAACATGTAGGAGCCATAGATTATCACTTCTCCTTCCCAAACCCAGAATCCTGAAGGATTTAGTAGGAACAACTGCAGATACTACTTCGTGGGCTTTGCTATGTAAACCAAGAAGGAATATCTAACGTCCTCTGAGGGCTGACGACGTAAGTGTCAACTGTTCTTACCTCTTTATAGCTGCAACTTGTTTTCATTCAGTTGACATTTAAGGTTTTATTAGCAGCCATAAACATAAATAACCTTGGGTCGGGTTATCCCTTGTCCTGAACCTTGTGTAGCATTTACACCAACATAAAGTGGAAGTAGAATGCTATCTACAAAACCAGATATCTAAGAAACTGGTCCCTTCTGACCTTAAAGTCTAAAGTCTATGAGTCTATGAGCGTAGTGGCATTTCAGATGTTATTGCCTTCAATGGAGCTATTCCCACAGTATGCTGATGTAAATGAATAGCAAATTGGGCCCTTGTCCATGCTGTGCTTCACCAAATGAAAGAGATGGTTTCAAAATAATCAGCAGACAAGAGCTCATCAACTAACTGGCTCCCCAAGAGTGATGAAGCATTCTAGTGAATTAGTTGCTACTACAGGCAGTGGGTATCACAGACGTAATGCAATATGAAAGACATTGAGAAGGTGAGAATTTTATCTTACAATTTTGTTGTAATCACATAATATCAATTGCTGGTGGGTGAAACTCAAAAGGATCAGTAGGTGAGTGTAGGTCTTTATCTGAGCTATCCAACTAAACCGACAAGGTTTGCTAAGTTTTATACAAAAAGAATGCAACACATTGGCCAAATCTATATTGGACTGGAAATCTCCAGAGAACAGGCTTTTTCATAAGATTTCTACATTTCCATCCTAGTGGAAATATAGTGAGGACAGCTTTAAGTGTTTTATCATTTCTGCTCATGGTGACCATGCATCCTGTTTTTAAGTGCTACACCAGCTGCCCCAACTTTTTTTGGCAATATTGAGGATTTGGCCCATTTGATCGACAACTCATCATGAATTGGCAAGATCAAAGGGAGAACAAATGTTTTGTTTTGCCAAAAAAGTGCAGTGTGACCCCTTGCTGGGAATGTAGGAATGTGCAGGAGAGATGGGACAAGTGGCGAAGCCAGCCCGTTGCAAGCAGGTGGGGTGGGCAGGGTGTGGATGAATCAATGGCAACATCAGCCCCCGTTGTTGTCCTGTTTTCCCTTTGGGAAATATGGTCACCCTATTTCTGCTTATAGTCTCTATCAGAATAACGAAGTATAGAGGTGTGTGCGTGTATGTGGTTTTTCTATTCTTACAAATCTAAGGCCAGATTTTCTGAATGTAAGCCTCACTGAATGTAACAGAGCTGCTCTGATTTATACCAGCTGAAGATCTAGTCCGTAATATTTAATGGGAATTCAGGAATCAAGCTGTTCAGGAAAGACAGCGCAGCACTTACTAACCGCACAAACACTCAAATAATTAGATTCTGTTTAGTCTTCTGGAACTATCTAGTTCAGTGGTTCTCAGACTTTTTGTATTGGTGATCCCTTTCACTCAGCAAGCCTCCGAGTGTGACCCCCTGACCCATTCTCATGTCACAGTACTGCCCAAGTGGGGAAAGTGACCTGGTTGCACAGAGCCCTGTCTTTGTTCCTCACTCCCCACAACACTGGGGGGTGGATGAGCAGAATCTGTGCATCACCACCCATCCTCCTCTCCCCATGTTCCTCTGCTGGGAGGAAGCAGGGAGGCTCAGATCCCTGCGCCTGGCCAAGATCTGGGCTCACAGCTCTGTGGCTCGTGGCACGCTGAGCTCACATCCCTGTGCCTGGCTGCGGCTGGTGCTCACAGTTCCTGACCCCCAATAACCACATGGTTATGACCCCCAGCTTGAGAACCAGCAATCTAGTATCCAATGAATATGCTCAGACTCAACACAAGAATTAGTCAAAAGCCCTCCTTTCCTGACATTACATCAAGTAATTTGCATAGTCATTCTCATCCTCGATATTTCGTAGCTTTCCTTGTATTCCCCTTTTTAGTGAACTTCGCTTATAACTGACTAATTAAACAACTCTGAGAAGTATTTCAAAACCTGCTGACTAAAAATGATATATTTATTTCAAAGCTGAAAGTGTTGCCTTAGGGGAATTAAGGCAACACTTTCAAGTTTGAATAGCATAGCTTTCTAGTCAATAGGTTCTGAAATACTTCTCAGTTGCTTAATTAGTCAGTCATAGTTTATTTTAGTCCTGTAAAGAACTAGCTGGATTTCTCAGGGCTTGGCCACTAATATGATTTACGGCAAACTGGTTATGTTGTGGATTATGCCAGATCCTACCTGATTTTGGCAACCAGAAGAATAGTCATGCATGTAATGACTCTGCTGACGTTCTTATAGATTGGCTTTCCCCTTTAGAAATCAAGCATTCAACATCCCAGCCTGTTGTTGATGCATGAGAGAAAGGTGAAAGTAAATGTCGATGGTTTATTTGATATCACACAAAATATGTCTGCTGGTTTCTGAGCTGGGGGTTGGTATGGCAGAAAGTAGTCACATTCCTTTCCTTGACCCTTCCCAATCACTATTCATTACTGTCTGACCTGCAGAACACAAACCCTCCAGAATAAGAGGAGAAAAGACCTGGACTAGAAAGTCAGGTCTCTTCCTTTGCCTGCATACCTATATATGTGTTGCCCTCTGCTTACAGAGGTGAAAAAGAAAACTCTTTGGGCTATTAATGAATTATGGGCTTAATTTACCATACCCAGCACTTGAAATATACTCTGGTAAGTTAATTTTCAAAGACAAAATATAGATTTCAAATAATTCAGTAACATCCTCCAACACAATATACTTGGCACATATCTATAGATCTATAGGTCTCAAGATGCTTTTCAAATGTGGGTAAAAAGCACTTTTCTAATGTACTAATAAACTGGCCAGCACTCTAATTTCAAAGCATTATTAGTCAATGGCAACACTATTCTATTTTACAAACGTACATAAATACTATTGATTCAGTACCATGGATCTAAGGGCACTTTTTTTTTTTTTTCCTCTGACTACAGAGTCACTATTTTTTTTTTCTCTTCTCCTACAAGCATTCGGACTCATTTTTGAGAGAGAGTTGAACAACATTTGCTTGACCTACAGGCCTGAAATCTTTTCTGCTAGTTCAACCTTGCCAGACACAAACAATATAAAGAATACAGAAAACTTGGGTGATTACTTCTGGATATTGAAGTTAAGATTTTTTTTTTCCAAGCAGAATTTTGAAGTCACCTTCTGAACCTGTGGCTAAGCTCAGGGCTTTTGTGATGTGAGAAATTATCAGAAAAATATTGTGCTTACTCTTTTCCCCCCTCTCCACTGAGTTTCAGGATGTTTTTAAGGAGATGTGTGTGTTGAGATGTTCTAAGGCTTTTCGATTTGCACAGGAACTAATTCTAAATGTCCTCCATTCCCAAACATGAACAAAATCTGTCATAAAGACAGGTATTGAATAATCCATTATAATGTCAATATTTACTTGTTTTAGCACATCATCTGCTCATCAGATTATGTAGAAAGTAATGTGGGGGAGAAAGGGAAAGGAGAAGAACCAGAGTCATAATCAGACAATGAAAAATAACACAAAGACGACTGAATTTCACTCTAAATATCTGTTCCTTGAGATGTTGGGCCTTATTAGTTCACCAGTAGAAGGAGTGATCTCAGAACACATTCTAATGAGCTGGCGAAGAAGGAAAGAATTTCCCACCAGGTCTGTTACTCAAGCAAATCTAGACTTGTGAAGAAAGCCAACACACACAAACAATTTACTATAACAGCTCTACAAAACCACTGTTCAGATTGAAAGGTGGGCGGCCAGTCCTCTGACAGATAATAAAGCCAGAAAGGTGTCCCTACTGCCATGCAGAGATGTGATAAGAGTTCAAATTATTAATATAGGAGTGATTATACAAAATAAGATTATATAATATTAGCATCAGGTGACTGTGATAATGTGCGTTAGATCCAGGCATGCCCACTGTGAACTAGATGTTTCCAGACTGACGTGAGTGCTTTTCCATTTAATCAAAAGTGCAGTACCATCTTTGTGGAAAATTTGAGTCCTGAATAGAGTTAGTTGAATTATTCATTGAGTAATTTATTAGATGTACTTAGCTGTATTTTCTGCTCACAAATTATCCACAAACAGCTTGAGACTTTTATAACATTTGTTTATTTGTGTGTGTTTGTTTGGTGAACAAACATTAGCCTATGATTTCTTCATAACCTAATCACTATGAGTAGTCAGTCACTATACTCATGTTTGAGGAAATATACTGTAATTTATTCTCACTATTTATGATGATTTTTGCTTAACGTTCCTGCAATTAAAATCTCACATTCAAATTTCACCAGAAAAAAGCATTAATGAACACTGAGGCAAATCAGCGGGTTTTAGTTGAAAAAACATGGACAAATTTATCTTCTTTTGCCCTCCTCTATTCCTTTTCAGGGTAGTTCAACTTCCCACAAGAAGTAAACAGTGAAATATAGACACAGATAGTAAGTATAAGATTGGGTCTTGGCTACAGCTCATAAAAGAGCAATATATTTAGATAAATAACTTCATAATCCTAAAACAGTAGTGATATGTTCCAGTCTAGCAGGCCTTTCTAGTCTTTGGACAAAGGCTGGCAGACACTACATATTAAGTAGAGAAGAAATTTTCTGATAAATCTTTAAATGAAAAATTGCCTTGGGGAAGAATAGGGGAGAAACAAGAACTTCTGCATATGATTTTCTTTTGAAAAGGAACTTTTTTCTTCCAAAAAACAAACTGAAAACTTTTCAGTAAAACTAACTTTTTTTCCATTAATTTCAGTCTCGCCTAGGAAAAAATGAATAAAATTCCACAAAAATCCTCCTAAATTTTTATTTGAACATTTTTTGTTGAAGATACTATTTTCTAATCATTTTGAATTTGCTTGTAATGAATCTGGATAGTAAACATGTGAAGTGGAATAAAACGCTGAAGTCATGTCAATAGATTGCAATTACTGTATTTCTTAAGAGTCTGCTTTCATATGGACTAATCAGTTATTACATTGCTCTCTGTAAGACATGAAGGGCTCTGTAACCTTCTTGACTGATGCATCTGTATCCTTTACCCATTTTGTTTATGAGCACATTTGTGTCCTTTGGTTACTGGAAATACACAGTGCCTAAGGCCATGAGTTGCTTTCATACACATGAATAGATGGTTGGGAAATCTGAATGATTCTTGTAACAAATGCATAATCTGACTGGGGTTTTTATGTTATAGTTTGTTTTGCATCATTTTAATATATCCGTGTATTTCCAGGAAACTGCAAGGAATACAATTTTAAAAAGTACATCATCACACAACAACCTGCCCCAGTTCAACACATACATATATATTGCATCATAGCTGATTAAAGCCATCTCTTGCTAAGTATTTTAGCCCTTTCAAACTTCAGCTAACTTTTATGGTTGAGCGGAGTCACCAAACCAATACACTTATCACATAACTGCCACAGTGTAGCTGTATCAAGGCTTACCTTGTAAGGGCCCAAAAGCCAAACATCTGCTTCAGTTTCCCTTCTCCATCTTAATCAAGCCCTCACAGTAGATGTTTTCTCATCTGTCCCATTGTGAGCATCTGGCTTATTAACAAAGTTCAAAACTCTCCCATAAATTTTCAGTCCACCCTTTCAAGGTAGTTCACACCTTGAGGTAGGGTTGTTTGTCCTGTCTCTGCTGAGGCTTTTTTCCAGAAGGTTTGCTCCCTGCATTTATCATCCCAGCTGCTTCCAGAACCCTGGTAAAAACAAATCCCTATCTGTATAGCACAGATCTCACAGCCCTCCCATTCCTTTGAAATTATTCACGAATGCTCTCCCATTGGGCTCAACCACCCTTACTATCTTTCAGCAGATCTGGCTCTGAGGTGCCTGCTCCCAGGATGTATCCTTTGGCCTCATTCTTATCACCTAGGTAGGTGGATTAAGCCTGGCACAGATGCAGCTGAGCCCCAACACCCTTAAAGGGCCAGCTAACTTTTTGATATGAGCCCATAATATTTAGGAGGAGAGTGTTATTGAGGACTTTTCCATTGCTTTTCTTACTACTTCCTCTCCAACTCTGGATTCTGTTGAATAATAAAGATGTTTAAATCAGTGAAGGTCTTAATCATACCATTTTTAGATGTCCAGAAGCCCTCAGAAATGGGCATCACCTAAGTTTTAAAGAGTCCCCAGAACTTGGCATTATAAAGCACCTATTTATGTTTGAATAATGTGTAAAGGTCTTTTCTCTCTCCACTTTTTTGGAGAAGTGGATGACTGTGTATAGATTTATATGTTCATAATAAGTTAGGAGCTAGAAACCTCCCTGGACTAAACTACAGGATAGTCTTTCACATCACTAGTGGCAGTTCAAATTAAGCTCAGTAGTAACAAAAGGCATCTGATGGCTGCTTGCCAATCTAGGAAGTATAAAACAAGCTGGCTATTTTTCATTTCTGTTCCTTCTGGAGAAGTGTCCCTCACACACAACTCAGCACTGCTGTTGACACCATTAGTTAGGTCTTTGATTTGATTACTTATGCTGAGCATGATGGAGATCAAACTACTCTTTTGCCCCTAGAACTGATCCCTCCAGGTGAGGGCTGAGTTGCATTGACAAGACAATGAGACGCTTGTCCTGCGATTCCCTTTGTTGTACCTGCTCTGGGCACAGCGGGATTCAGCCTCCATTCCCATCACTCCAAGAAATTTCATGAGACATAAAGGTATAATTATTTTATGACTTAACACTAATTTTAATTAGCTGTAGAGAATTTGTAGTGGCAGCTTGTTGCATTCAGGTGCATTTAACAAGGCCCCAATTCAACAAGATGGGTAAGCTTGCTCCTCATTTTAAATGTGTGAGTAACCCAGGATGCTTGAAGTTAGGCACACATTTTAGTACCATGCTGCTCTGAGGCTTAGAGGAGCAATTTTAAAATGATACACTGATCTTTTTTGGAAAGAAGTATGTAAATGTCTTGTGCATTTGGGGGAAACAATGCCCCTTTATGGGTAAATATCAGAAACAAACTGTGGCCTAAAAATATCCTCTTAAATACTTCTAGGGCACTTGTTTCTGTGGAATCTGAGTGCAATAATTAAGACTTGCATAACACTTCATTAGCCTATAATTTTAAATGAAAACCACATTATAAATCTACTTAAATTAAAAGTTACAGTAGGAACACTAGAACCTTGCAGTACATTTAGAAGTTGTTAGATATTGACTCCAAACAATATTAACTTTGTGTTTTGTTTGTTACAGATTTTAGACCTTGATATGTTATAAGCTTGAGGAAGAAAAAATGAAACAATAAAAACAAGCAACATCAATAGAGTAGAGAGCAAGAACCACCTGCCACTCTGCTAGCTGAAGTCAGCTTAAGGTACAAAAAGAAATGATTGACATTGGAATACAAACATACAGCTTGACTAGACATAGCAATATAGTTCAATTGTAGAGTTATAGCCAGTGATGAGATGAAAGAATACAGGCTTTAAAAGTAAAACGCTTTGTGAACATAAACTCTCATATATTGTAGTGAGTCTCATAGGATCAACAGTCTGTTCACCACACCTTCTTGGCTCCCAATTTCTCACAGATCCATATCTTCAGTCACCAGACAGGTTCAAACAAGGTCAGAGTGTCTGGCTTCTTGGCAGGAGCTGTCCGTTCTGCAAGCAATAGATGGAGTCCAGGTGCAGACAATATACTTTGCAGATATGTACTCCATCGTGCTTGTAATGTTTTCCGTAGCTAGTGCTGTATATCCTAGGTTGTATAATGTCTCCTGCTGATCAGAAAGGGGGCTGACAATGACCAGTTGCCAGGAGAAGAAACTTAAAGTGGCGTGCACAAAAATTAATGTGCTCTCTAAAAACATACCAAGAATATCAGGAATTACAGCCAGCTGCCTAGAGGAGAAGTCTTAAACACCCCAGCCTGTGGATTGGAACTTAAAATCTTTGTGAGCTGCATAGCACGCAGCATGAAAACTTGCATACTTTTTTATAAGCACATTTCTAGCCCTTATGGTTATGATGTTGACCTTTTAAATGCGAGGTGAGGGTAACTAATGCAGAGTTGCCTTCCTAAGTCAGCAGAGAATCTGGAGAAAATTACCCGCTTCCCCATTAATTTCACTATTGTGTTAACTCTGTAGCCTAACAACACATAATGTGTTATTAACTATTTAAACGCTGATCTTTTTATAGGAAGGGTAGGAAACCAGGAAGAAGTGAAGCCTCTAGCAGTAAAAAGTTTAGTTACTACATGCGGGCCACATTCCAACTTTGATCTTTGTGCAAACCACTCAAAGTGAGTGTTCTCCTATAGCTTGAGAAGTCATACAAGTATGCCACAAATCATAGTTAACTCTGTACCTCTTTAAAAATACATTTGACACCACGGTCTGCAGCCTTCAGAAACTTTCTTCATGTTATTTTTTTTAGATTAATTTAAGGATCCTGAAAGTGTAGGGCTCACTGAACAGGCTTGTGTTGTGCAAAGCTCTCGGCTTTGGATGGAAAACAATTTTGCAATTATTCATTCCTATCACTAGTAAATTTTGATTTGACAGCACTTGCGCCTTATAAACATTCAAGTGTTTGAGCTTTATTTGCTCACAAAGCAAATTGTTAGCTTGAGCAGTTGCTGAAAGGAAACTTCAATGGCATGCTCAATTATATAAATGGTAAATTGCAAAACTAGCAAAACACAAATTGTGAGCTGTATTAAAATAAACAATCTACAATCTACCTTCTGTTGACCAGTTGCATACCATAAGTCACATTGTTCTGTTTCTGTTGCTTGATTGGATGATTTATACAGTTCGTCAACATGGATAAAATTTTGAATTGGCTATTTGACTGCAAAATTTGTATTATATACCAGGGGTTGCCAAACTTACTGACCCATGAATAGAGCCCTGCACAGATGCACAAATGTGGTTTTGTATCCGATCCGCGTCCACTCAGTGTCAGTATCTATCTGATCCACGATCCATGCGCCAGGTTTTATGTGTATCCACATCCGTACCCGGGTTGGGCTCACTCAGTCAGCATGCTGGCCTTTGATTGGCTCATTCCCCACATGGGCCGCTCCCACTTTTTCTTTTTCTTGTTGGCGGTTTGTATGCCATGCTGTCAATCAGAGATCTCCTTGGAAATCTCTGATTGACAGCATGGCATGGCGAACCACAAACAAGAAAAGAGAAAAGTGGGCAGAGTTTGCATGGGGAATGAGTCAATCAAAGGCCAGCATGTTGACTACTGACAGTGAGCGGTGGCTTTCCGAGCCTCATCTTGCTGTGACTGAGACTCTGATTGGCTGGCAGACCACCACCAGAGCTGAGCTGGGATTGGCTGAAGTGCTTCCTTTGTTCCCCTGTGTGCTGCTGACACGGATCATAGCAGCAGCTGCAGAGATCACACCCTGGGCAGATAAACATAGAATCTGCATCTGAGCTCCAGTCTGCAACAATGGGTCTGTAGATATCTGCATCCGCAGATACCCACAGATCTGCGGGGCACTACCCATGAGACTCCACTTCCTGCTGGGCAGAATCCTCTAACCCCATCACCTTGCTGCAGGGCAGAAGCGCCAAGCTCCCCACCCTAGTCTGGTAGATGGAGAATGGGGAGGGCCATGAAGCTATGCAAGCTAAACCTTAATTGTAAAATAGCTGCATGCGGCTCACAAGCCACAGTTTGGCCACCCCTGGTAGATGCTATGGCTATGTTTATGCTTGTTAATTTAGGTTGACTTAGCTAAGTCGACTTAACAAAGTCGACTTTAAATCAACTTTGTTAAGTCGACTTAGCATGTCCACACCTAAATTTTAAGTCGACTTAGGGGGGACCCTACAAAGTTGACTTAGAGTGTCCACACTGGATGCCTAGATCAACTTGTAGAGGCTAGGTGGACCTGGGACTGGTCCACGGTGGCAGGGGGGGCACCCCTTGCCCAGTGCCTGGGGGCTCAGCCTTTGCCCTGTTGTACATGGGTACAATGGGGCAAAAGGGGACAGGGACCCTGGCAGGGCATAGGGGCAGGATAGGCATGGCTCTGCCCTGCCTTGTGTGGGGGCATTTCAGGCTCTCCCTGTGCCACCCCCCCTGGCAGGGAGGGCAGTGGGGAAGTCCTGGAGAGCCCTAAGTCTATTTAGAGTCGACTTAGGGCTCCTCCAGATCTACACTGGCGTAAGTTGACTTTAGAAAGTCGACTTAAGCCAAAAGTCGATTTAAAATGAGGTTTAATAAAGTCGACTTAATTTTCCTTAAGTTGACTTAAGCAGCTTGCTTAAATCGACTTAAGAAAAATATAGTGTAGACGCAAAGTAAATTAAGTTGACTTAAGTCTGCTTAAATCGACTTAATTTACTAGTGTAAACGCATCCTATGTTAGTTACTTAAATCATCCAATAAGGGACCAAAAACAGTGCCATGGAGCAAAACAACAACTGTAAATTCAGTTGTAAAATTTGCATTAAGTAATTCCAGTGACTTGAATATCAAGAATTGCTTGTTGGTAAAATGTCCATATTATTATTAATAACAATAAATATACTGCAGAATTTTGTGATCTATTTGTGGACAGTGTCTTTGCTGTAAAAAAGGCGGAATAAGTTAAATTAATTATTCATCCAGATCTATTAGCCATATTGTTCTTATTAATGTATTTCAGTTTTGACCAGTGATAATCTTACTATATGCAGTTCTGGGGGTCTCTTGAGAGGAGTTTATCAGCTGTGCCTAAATTTGTGATATCTTTATCGTGTGTGAAATGGAGAGTAGGTTGAGCCTAACAAGATCACTTTCTCTTGGGACAGGATTTGAAACCATATCTCCTGTCACTGAAGCCTGCTCCCCTGCTTCATACTAACTGTTTCCTGGAAGGACCTAACTGTAGAGCACTGGAAACAAATGTAGCACAAATCAATCCTTCCTATCCTACCATAGCTTTGCCACCAGGCGTTAGACAGATGCATCAGGAATCATTCTATTTAATTTAGACGTGTGAGAATCAAATATCCTATATAAAAATTTATGTTGTGTCTCAAGATTTCCAATTGAGATTGAAATACATCTGGTTAAGTTCCAAATAAATTGACTTCTCCAGAGATTTTTGTGATTCTTTCTCCCAGGCTAGTGTATGGTTGAGTTTTATAGGTTTAACATTGTTTGTTTCTAAAGGTACTGCTTCACAGAGTTGAGACATCTGCCCATACCCTTGGCTTGTGTATTGTGTCAAGATCAGTGAGGGGGTCACCACATAGGTTTCTTTTATGGCCCTGCTTTATCTATAATTACTGATTAAAATGGTGCTTAAGCAATATCCAAAATGGATTGGGTCTAGTGTATAGAGGAAAAGAGCCCCTGTGGCATCCAGTATTTGTGCGTATCCCTTGCTTTCCAGCATTTGCATGACCCCTATGGATTATGATATTCACGCAAAAACTCCAGTTAACTTCGTGACGAAGTGGGTTATAGCCCACGAAAGCTTATGCCGAAGAAAATCTGTTAGTCTATAAGGTGCCTCAGGACTCTCGTTTTTTATTCTGGGAATGTTTGTTTGTGTGCTCCATTTTAGTTGCAGTGAGGTATCTGTTTGTTATGATTCATTTATAGTGTGCCTGAAGTCTTTTACAGTGATTTTTATTTTACACATAGAAGATAAAGTCCCTCCTTGGATGAGGAAACAATTGAATGTAGGCAAAGACAATACATAGGATAACAGTTCAAATGTAAGAGGGCTATATCCTCAGCATGGAGATTTGTCATGTCTTTTCTGATTGTGGGGATTAGGCACATTGCAGAGACTGAGGCGTAACAACTCTTGAAATTCCTTGGTATTTCCATACCTAAAAATGTAACTGTCTTTTCACTTAAAGGGGTAAGAGTATCAGCAACTCTGCAACTAGTTTAGTTGGCAAGTTTGCTGGCAGCATTTCTGTTTAGTCAGTCGATTTGGAAACCTGACAGCTGATAAAACACTGACACCCAGAAGAACTGGTAGTAATCGTACAGCATTATCAATGTTTTCTGCAAGGGAATGCAGAAATGTTTAAATGACATCTAATTGTCGGTGTAAAGGAGGTCCATAGTGAGTGTGAATATAACAGTAGCACCTGCATAGCCCCTGTCATATGTCAGAACGGAGGCAGAGTTATTAAAGCTGTTAATCATCACAAAGCACCTGGGGTTATCCTAAGCAGGTGATTAAAACATCCCTTATAGTCCATGGTCATAATGAAACTACACCTGGTCAACTGCTTTTTCTCAATTGAGTGACAAAAGCCAGACTAGAAGATGGGCAAAGGGACTACAGCCGCTTTTGACTGTGATTGGAGAGGTGTCTTTTGCTGAAATTCTTCTGCTCACCACAGAGTAGATCTGTGGCAGTTTTTTATGCTCCTGTTAAGGGAAGTTATGAGGCAATCTGATTTTTTTTATCTTGTTTTTTTCTATTTTCTGAGACATTTGCTTTATCTTTTGTTACTCTTCTTATTTTATACCCTTGATAGGAACTGGACTAAAACATAGAACCCAATAGATCTCTATTCGTTCTGTGGAAATGTCTGGCATGGGCAATGCGTGTGCAAGATGCTCCACATTGTCCTTTTGATAGACTATTCTAGTTCAGAACACTAGGCCTATCTCTGTTGAGCTTTGTCTTCACTTAGGAAAAAAGTGTATTAACGCAAGTTTATCTGAGCTGGATTTTTACCTTAAATTAAGAACACACCTTTTCCCAGTGAAGACACAGACTTGGTGAAAAGGTGTCTGTTTCCATTCCTTCTACCCCCTTGGCCTCAGAGACAGTATCAGTTGTGAGGTGACTTTGTGATGTAGACACTTCTCTCATCACCATTTTGTAACCAGTGGTTAAAGTATAATTTGACGGGCCCTGGAACCCTCCTAATCTCCTGGCCCCCTTCCTGTATTGTTTGGGCCCCCTTCATGCACGTGTGGGCCCCAGCCCGGGTAGGCATTTGCAACCACTTCTCAGTACCACATGCATCGGTTATCGCTCCATAAAAATATTTATAATTGTATATGGTGTTTATGTCTATAGCAATTATTGTCACAAACTAGCAAACACTGCATAACACAATAAATATTGTGATTAACAATGGTGGGGTGTAGGACCTGTCAGCAGCCAGGGCAGGGCGGAACATGCATTCCGCCGGATTTTTCTATTTTCAGGGGCCCCGGAACTCTGGTCCCTCAAATTTGTGGGCCCCGGAACTGCGTTCTGGTGCGTTCCCCCTTACTTTAACCCCTGTGTAAAACCACCTTCTTTTAACTAAGCCACTATGCAACCATCCAATGAAAAGGATCCAGTGACTACCAGAAATTTTATGCTTTACTTTAAAGTTTTGATGGCTATTATTGCTTGGTTTTGACAACTGTGTGTGGTGTGAGGAAGGCATAAGTGGCAGGGGTGAGGAGGACATAAATACTAGGTGTAATTCTAGAGTGGATGACTAAAATTTATGAACAAGTAAAATGTTGAGGAGAAATCAGTGGTGGCTTGTGGGGTTGGCGAAGCAGGCACATGCCTAGGGCCCCGAGCAGTGAGGGGCCCCATGGCCTGCTTTGCCTACCCCAAAAGCCACGTCTGCCTCGGTCAGCAGCAGGAGGAGGAGCTGGTTGCTGGGGCTGGGGCCAGTGGTGGGGAGCTGGGCTGGAGCAGGGGCCTAGGGCCGCAAGGAGCTGGGGCTGAGGAGGAGGAGGCGGGAGGCTGGCAGTGGGGAGCTGGGGCCACAGAGGGGGTCTGCACAGGCCTGTGGGGGCCCCCAATAGCCAAAGACTGCCTCTGGGAGAAATAGTTACTATCTTAATATGATTTGCTAATTCATTTATACAACAGTTATGGTACATTCCTACAACTATATATCTGACTGTAGTGGCAGATACTATTGCTTCCTCTCACCTCACGTGGAAAAAGTTTTAATTACTTGATGGCTCAAGACTTTGTGGATGACTCATGCTATGAGGCAGATGCTCACAGCACATAATGGAGCAGATGAAAACATTTCATAACTACCCCCTTTTTGCCAAAGATTTATTAGGTAATTTAAAGAAAATAATTAGAAGATTTTTTTGCACACACAAAAATAGCACTTGCAGCTAATTATGTAAGCATATCACTTCGAACACTCGAATACTATTAACATTATCAAAGAATTGTTTGAATTGTGACAGATAGTCCTCCATTCCCATGTTACACTTATGCCAGTGGGAACTAGTTGTCTAGGTTTTGACAGCAGGCAAGAAACTTATAGGGCCCATGTTCTTTCCTAGGCATTGCTATAAAGGGTTTCTGTCAGCTTTGTTCCCTCCAGAGCTTTTGTTAATTAAAACATAATGGGGAGTGAAAATTCTCTCATAATATTAATGGGATAGAGAGAACTTGGTGGTCCAGCAGTCCAAGTTAAAAACCTGGTTGTCTCTGAGGGGCAATGGAAAGATGGGTTACTTAGACTCCAGGTCCTAGAATGAAGGTGGTCCTGTAATTTCTGTAGCAAGTGATGATTTAACAGGCACAAATGCCCAGCCAACCCTTAGAAAGTGTCTGAAAGATTAGTCACAGTCCTCTTGAAGTGGCACAAAATCTTTCTGTTCATTGAAGTAGTGGCTCCATTCTGACCTATTATGTTCTACAACTGAGTTAAAACCTCATACTAGACCAGGATGTTTGCTAAGAGCTTAAAATTTTTTACTGTTTAAATATGCCTGTGGATTTGGATGTTACCATAAGTCCTACAAAGGTGAATTGCTAGAGATAGGTCAGGTCAGGTAGAACAGTCAGTGTATGATAAATAAATTGGCTTTACAACTGATCACGTGGATATCATCGCTGTGTGCGTGCGTGCGCATGTGATATGTTAAGTTATGAGATAGCTCTACCTCTTAAGTTCACACACCAGAGAGAGACAACAACCTTGGATGTGGATAATGGCATCTATTTAAAAATGCAAATGAACATTACACAGCAGTTTTATGATGAGACACTAATAAACTACCCAAATAAAGCTATAGTGAAACTTTTAGGAATGCAGAATTTAATTATCCAAATTGAAATTTGGCCAGAACAATGGAGCTACTCCCCCTACACTTTGGGGGAAAGTCATAGGATCTCTAATAAGAAATCATGAATTTTGTCCTATCTGCAATACATCACTGCCCGCAATCATGTAGCTCTGGACTGATACACAGGGCTAAGTGCAACCTATAGTATAACCAGTCATTAGTAATGGTAGATAAGAATATTTCTGTAGCGATGTGCCATTCACAAGTGGAGACTCAGTACTCACTGCCTCTTTTAGATGAGATTAACTGTTGAAACTAATGTCCAGAAACTAGTTCTTCCAGCTTGAGTGAGGCTACTCAGTCACCACTAGCCACAAGGCATCACTCTTGATTCAAATGCAACTTTCCACAATTTTTTTCTGGCTGAAACAATGTCCCAGAGTTGTTAATAAAATCAAGACCCATGTGAAGGGTGGTTGAAGTTCATACTGCAGTCTCTGTGGTGGCTCTATGTTGGAGTTTGCATAGAGTTGTGAATCCTGGCCAGGCTACATGGCCATTAACTCACCCATTGTGTATGTTGAGGGGGAATCCCTGCTTCCGCAGAGATCAAGTGAGGGCTGTATAAGTGTCTCCAACCCTCTCTCTTCCACATCCTTCATTCAAACCTCCTCCCCCTCCCAAATTATCATAGGGTGCTTCTACACTTACAAATTAAGTTGACTTAAGGAGGCTTAAGTCGACTTAATTTACTCTGCATCTCCACTGGGCTTTCCTTAAGTCGAATTAAGGAAAAGTTAGTTTGAATTAATAACACCTCATTTTAATTCGAACTAGAGCTTAAGTTGACTTTATTAAGTCGACTTAAGCCTGTGGAGACGTGGCGTAGTGCATAGGTGGACCTTTTTAAGTCGACTTAATAAGTTCGAAAAGGGGCCACATCTACACTTGAAAAATTAAGTCCATTTCTGTTAAGTCGAGTTAATAAGGTCCACTTTAAGTCGACTTTATAAAGTCAACTTAACTTTTCAAGTGTAGACATAGCCATAGATAGCAGCTAGGACACTAGGATGATTTTGTCAGAGACTGTACCTCTGTGGTGCCTTAACCAGATCACCCTGCTTGAATAATAGCCAGCCAACCCAGAAGGAAGGCAGAATGGCTGAGTAGCCCAAAGATTTCTCTGAAATAGTGGCCCAGCAGCAAGAGGATAGTAGTCTCAGGTGAGGATGGAAAGATGGTAGCAACTTCCTTAAAAACAAACAAGGAGTTCTGTGGCACTTCTAAAGACTAACAAATTTATTTACTGCATAAACTTTCGTGGGCACAACCCCACCTTGTCAGATGAATGAAATGGAAAACATGTTAGTTGTAAATATATAGATACAGAGAAGGGTGGGTCACAAGGTTTATTCAAACAGGCTAGCAGTCTATCCTCCTAGATCTATCTCTTAAAAGTAAACAGAGGAACACAAATAATGTGATATATCAAGATGTAGTTAATAGTGTATCTCTTAAAATCTTAACTGGAAAACTCACTACAACTGGCTTATGAAGATATTGTAATAAATTAGGAAACTGTCCAACACTGTGGACAAAAGGTATATGTGCCAAATTGAGGGAGAGATGCTATGTGGTTCAGAAGAACTGGCCTTAGATTAGCACTTTTATCTGGGTTCATGCCATATCTCCATTATTGAACTGTGGTGTAATACTTCCCAAGTCACTCTCAGTGCTTCCATTTCCTTAACTATAAAATGGGGCTAACACTTCACTTACTATTTGAAGTGCTTTGAGATCTACCTCACAGAAGCCCAACATCATTATCTTGCAGTACTTCAGGGACTGGAGGTAGAACATGTCTTACTAAATATCTTCATGAATCACCTACAAACGAGGGAGTACAGCATGATTAGAAAATTCAGAGGCTATTAAATTAGGAGGACTAATGAGAAGATAAAATAATACAAAAGGATCTAAAGAGATTAGGAACATTAGCAGGAATTTCTTTATGAAAACGGATTCAACCTGCAAAATTGCAAGATATTAAATGTGAAAAAATAATATGAAGCACATGTTCAAGGGGGGAAAAATCCTGGGAAACTGTAAGACTGATGGTGATGGACACAGCAACCTAAATGTGAGTTTACAATGTTATATGGCTGCAAAAATGTCTGTAGATGCCAAAAAGTATATCACAAAACTAGTAATCACTTCAATACATAGTTTGAGTGTGACTGAACCTGTAAAACTGCCTTCTGTTCTGGACAGTAATTTTAGATCCATATTGTCAATTGATCACTACAAGGAGTGATCACTAAAACCACTGTTGATGTTTCTAAATGGTCTATTAAAATTGATAAAATACTATGCTTTTCAGGTTCTTGTACTGCACCCATCACTGTGGTATCTGCCTGTCTTCCACAGATACAGTAAGCAGTGTAAATAGCATCTGTCACATATGGTTTTCTTTTCTCTACTTCTCTTCCTAGGGGAAAATTGTGGGGGGCGGGGGAGGGGAGGAGGAGGGAATACCTTTGTTTATAATGTTCTCTTTAAATTGTTATAAGCGTTTATTGGAGAAGTCCAAGAAATCTGCTTTGCTCTGGGAATGGACAATGGGGAAGCTTGAGATGATTCCTAGTTCCTGCAGGGATGGGTTCCTCATCCTTGGAGCAGCCCATTACCCCACCAGGCCTTCAGCTGTGCCCTCAGGGATCTGTATTTCAAAGCTTACTGCCAGGTTTCCTCTCCCTGATAGTTTCAGCAACTCATGCGCTTGCCTTCTGTCTCCAAACAAAATAAAAACATCCATCCTCTATTCCAGTTTCCTGCTGTTCTTGTAGTGGAATCGCCAGATCCAACCCAGTTGTGCCTCAAAGTAATCAGGTAGGCTAGCTCCAGGCCCTCTAGCCTTTAAGGGTATGTCTACACTGCATGGAGGAGCGAGCCTCCCAGCCCAGTCCATAGACTCAAGCTTGTGCTTTAAAAATAGCTGTGTAGATGCTGGGGGTATTGGCTAGAGCTCAGGCGCTGAAGGCCACCCCATCTACAATTTCAGATCCTGAGCTTCAGCCTAAGCTTCAACATCTACATGGCTATTTTTGGAGCACTAGTGTGAATCAGTGGGCCTGAGCTGGGAGGCTGCCTCCCTTGTGTAGTGAAGACCTACCCTAAAAGGCAAGCCAGTCAGTTGCAACCCTCTACAATGGATAATTCCACTGAGACAGGGAAGATCTGATGACTAATTTTGATCCTCTGCAAAATGCAGTCTCGGTTGACCTGAAACTATTTGCAAATTTGAATCAAATTTGCTTGATAGTTTTGGCCAATTTTTCTTTTCCGGGTGAATTCACAAGGGGACTTAAGTACCAGTCACAAAACAGCTGGAGAAGGAGCTAGTGATGCCTCCTTTTATAACCTTTAGACCTGTTGTTAGGCCCCTTACATCATGTACGGGGAGACTGAGGTTCACTGCCTCTGCCTGATGTGAAGCAGTAATTTGTACTTTAATCTCCGGATTCGGAGGAGTGTGTTCTAATTACAGCTCTCTGGGATATTCTGGGGCAGCAGTTTCTCCTGTTGAAACTGTTCCCTGTGTATAGTAAAGACATAATTTAGAGCAGGGACTCAAATCTGGCTTTCTTCTCTTCTAGGTGAGTGCCATAACAGCCAGGCTACAGGGTAGTTGGGCTGGGTGGTTTTCAATCTTTTGTGTAGAAGTTGTTCCATGTTCTATAAAATACTTGAACAGAAATTAGGCCAGAGAAAAAATTAGTGTTGAGGGACTCTCTTGGGAGATTAACATTTAAAATTTTTTTTTCAGAACTGCCAGTGAACCAAAAAATCCATTATTTGCTCAGCTCTAGATATATGGGGCCAATTTAGTGAGCAGAAGATGAGTTTCCTGTGCTTACAGTAAGTAGTGTTGCTGCTGCATATGGCTCCAGCCTTATTTTTTTTCAACTGGTGAAGCTTTCCAAGCCAGGTTGATAGTATTTATAATCTCACTATTAAATCATCATACACTTTAAATGTTAGGAATGTGACCTGTTCACGAAATCAAATGTAAATAGCAAACATTCAGAATGGCTATTGAAATTGCTTTCATGGTGAATCGTAGAAAGTTACAAAAAGTAAGCTGTGATAATGAGTCTGAAGTACAGAAGCTCTAAGTAAAGATCTAGTGAAAGAATGCAAACATACTAGTATGTAGAGAGACAAGGTAGGTGAGAGGTCTTCTACTGGACCATCATCTGTTGGTGAGAGAGACAAGGTCTCTACCGAACCAGAGCTCTTCCTCAGGTCTGGGAATGATACTGAGCATGTCATAGCTAAATACAAGATTGAACAGATAATTTAACATAAGTAGTTAGCACATCTTCTTTGGGTCATTCAAGGTGAAAGGGCCTATTAACATATCGGTAGGTAATGTAGGACAAAAAGGGGTTAGTGGACAGGACTGGATTATCAAAGGGACTTTAGAGGCTTAAGCCCCAGGCCCCGGCCAAAAAGGGGGCCCTGGGCTCCAGCCCTAAAACCTCTCTGAAAATCTGGCACCTGCCTGGCCCTGGAGCCAGAGAGGCCAGGCCCAGGCTCTGCGCTCCACCCCACTCTGCCCCGGGCCAGCTGGCCCGCCCCTGGGGGTGGAGCAGGCTGGCCAGCCCCTGTTCACTTCACCTGGGGCAGGGGTGGGGAGGCTCGTGGTGGGGCCGCCACTGCTCCACGCCACACTGCGTGCCAGACAGCCCCCCCAGCCCACAGTGGTGGGGCACTCACCATTCCTGAGGAGACATCTTGTTGAGAGTGGGTGTCTTGCAAGAAAGTTTGGATCCTCAGATGCTATCCAGCTCTGCAACAGACTGAACTTTGACGGGGCCTTACCTTAGTAGATAGGAAAGGTAACTATCCAGTGTATGCCCTTGTTTGCATTTTTTTGTTTTGTTTTGTATGTAGCCATTTATTTCCATCACTCTCTCAGTTCTAGCTGAATTTCTCTTCTTGCTTAAATACACCTACTTTTGTTTTGTTGTAAGGGCTCACAAGGACTGTACGCTGCAGAGCCGCTGGCCATTATCTTTGAGAACTCATGGCGAACGGGGGAGGTCCCGGAGGACTGGAAAAAGGCAAATATAGTACCTATCTTCAAGAAAGGGAAAAAGGAGGATCTGGGGAACTACAAACCAGTCAGCCTCACCTCAATCCCTGGGAAAATCATGGAGCAGGTCCTCAAAGAATCCATCCTGAAACACTTGGAGGAAAATAGAGTGATCAGGAACAGTCAACATGGATTCACCAATGGCAAATCCTGCCTGACCAACCTGATTTCCTTCTATGATGAGATGACTGGATTTGTGGATGCGGGAAGAGCCGTTGACGTGATATACCTTGACTTTAGCAAGGCTTTTGATATGGTTGATACAGTTTCCCACAGCATTCTCATCGGCAAGTAAGGAAGTATGGGTTGGACGGGTGGACCGTAAGGTGGATAGAAAACTGGCTAGATCAACAGGCTCAGTGGGTAGGAATCAATGGCTCGATATCTAGTTGGCAGCCTGTAACGAGTGGAGTGCCCCAGAGGTCGGTTCTGTTCAACATCTTCACTAATGATCTTGATGATGGAATAGACTGCGTACTTAGTAAGTTTGTGGATGACACCAAGCTGGGGGGAATGGTAGATACTCTGGAGGGTAGGGACAGGATCCAGGGAGACTTGAACAAATTGGAACACTGGGCCGAAAGAAACCTCATGAGGTTCAACAAAGACAAGTGCAAAATCCTGCATTTTGGATGGAAAAATCCCGTGCACTGCTACAGGCTGGGGACCATCAGCTAAGTAGCAGCACTGTAGAAAAGGACCTGGGGGTTATGGTGGACGGGAAGATGAATATGAGCCAACAGTGTGCCCTTGTTTCCAAAAAGGCCAATGTCATATTAGGCTACATAAGTAGGAGTATTGCTAGCAGATTGAGGGATGTGATAATTCCCCTGTATTTGGCACTGGTGAGGCTGCATCTGGAATACTGTGCCCAGTTTTGGGCTCCCCACTGCAGAAAGGATGTGGACAAATTAGAAAGAGTCCAGCAGAGGGCAACAAAAATGATTAGGGGCCTAGGGCACATGACTTATGAGCAGAGACTGAAGGAACTAGGCTTATTTAGTCTACAGAAGAGAAGACTGAGGGGAGATTTGATAGCAACCTTCAACTACTTGAAGGGGTGCTCCAGAGAGAAGGGAGCTAGGCTGTTCTCGATGGTAACAGAGGACAGAACAAGGAGCAATGGTTTCAAATTACAGCTGGGGAGGTCAAGGTTGGATATTAGGAAAAACTTTCTCACTAGGAGGGTGGTGAAGCATTGGAATGGGCTACCTAGGGAGGTGGTAGAATCTCCATCTTTGGAGATTTTTAGGGCCCAGTTAGACAAAACCCTGGCTGGGGTGATTTAGTGGGAATGGTCCTGCTTTTTAGCAGGGGGTTGGACTAGATGACCTCGTGAGGTCCCTTCCATCCCTATTGTTCTATGATTCTATGATTATACAGAAGCAGTAGTTTAAAGTAAAACTAATAAACTGGGGTTATACAGTACCTTTGGGTGAAGTGGATGTGGAATTTCTATGAGCAGCAAGTGACCCAGCTGGACATCACAGCTGAATTCTTCAAAGGGACGTGGGGGTGAGAGTATACCCCTTCCAGGGCCTGCCCGACCATATAGCTGAACTAGATGGTCGCCTAGGGTGCCAGTCGGTAAGGGGAGCCATATTATATGGAAGTGAATTTTCTCTAATTAAAGAAATATACTATTGTTATCTCTTATAAAAGAAAGTACTGCCCTCTGATGAGGGTGCCAAAGTCATAGTTTGCCTAGAGTGCCAAAACCCTTTGGGCTGGCCCTGTCCCCTTGTCAATATACAAGGCAAAGATAGGGCTTGCATGACCCAGAGAAAAGTGCCTGAGATACTAATAGGCTGGTGGTGTCGGGGACCCACCATGGAAAAGAGATGAAGGGGATAATCTGATTTACTGTTCTGGGAACAATGAGAACCATCGTGAACTCCTCCAAATTTGGCTTTCACTCCCAGTATAATAGTATTAGATTCTCTTTAACCAGAATGATTTGTCTTTTACTCATCGTTTGACAGCTTCTGTATAAAAAAATTGGATCTTAAAATTTGATACCCATTTAACATCTGGTTAAGAGTTGGAGTCCATGTTCAGGTATTAATGCAAATGAAAAAGACATACATAGGTTAAGGTTATTCCAGAAAATCCATGTTCTTAATAATTTGGTCAGGAGCTCTGACTGTCAGCAGGAGATAAATCTGCTTGCAGCAGCTGTGACAGCTCTTTAAGTCTGAGGCCTGAACAGCTTAATTGGGGAAATGATCAATTTTAAGATACATAGTCAAGATGACATCGTTGGTGCAGTAAATTCTTTCAGGAATGAACATGAATAAAATGAACATATTTATGGAACAATGATGTAATTCAGAATCTGGGTTAAGAACCTTGTGTCTTCATTCTTTTCTGCCCTGTAACGATCATGGGTTTCTAACCCCAGATTACAAAGAATGGTCTAAATACTACTGTGTTGGTGTATTGAGTTCATAAAACGGATAAATCTTTCCCAATTCTGTAAGAATAAAAGGTCAGTATTTCCCAGCAGGTATGACGAAGCTACCACAATTATTTCCTCTAAGAATAGGTCAAATCTGAGTCCTCTAATACTACTTTCAATGAACTGTTAGCAACTGACATTTTTGGCAACCGCAATGTATACTATCATCATATATACCATTGTGTTCTAAGTAGATGCTTTTTTTTAACTAATGAAAATTTTATGCATAGGTTACATCTGAAAATACCGTGGGCTGCTTTCTGCCTCTTGTTGCATGAATTATTTCATTAGTAGTGCTCATCAAAGTCTTCTAACTAAAAAAAAAAAAAATCCTGTTGGAATTTCTAAGTGCTGAATTTTTTCTTCATTCATAATTTTTTTGACCAGTTCTATTCACCCCTCCTATTTTTACAGTAAGTAGAAGATTCTGCAGTATGTACTAAAAAATAAAGGCCTGTTCTATGCCATGGTGCGATTTCGGTGGCAATTAAAGGGAGATATGCAAAGTACTTAAAGTACCTTCTGTATCTCCCGCCGATTGCCTACCGCCTATTACTGCAATGTCTTCAGTGTGCTAAGTCGGAGGGAAATGCCTTCCCTCTGACTCAGCGCTACCCCTTCTATGGGATGTGATGTTACAAGATCCGCTTCTTGATTGGCTGACCCACAGACCCAATCAGTTAATTCGGAAGATTGATCTGACAGCGGCGAATTTGCTGCCATCCGTGAGGACCTGGCCAAAGTACTTAGTACAAGTCCATTAAGTTATAGGAACAATGTTTATGTGGAGATGTGTGAATAATTGAAGAATTTTATGAAATTGTTCATATGAACTCCTTGTCTTGATGAGGAAAACATACCCCTTATGACTCCCTGTCTAGGTTGGATTTAGTAAGGACTCCCTCTCATGTAACAATATGGGAAGGGTAGATTGGCTATACCAGTTTGAGAACCCTGGAGTTAATGAATTATTCAATTTGTTTCTAACTGGGGGCAAGTAATTTCCCCCCCCCCCCCCTTTTGGAAGAATAAGTGCATTTGGAGAAACTTAATATACAGTGTTGCAATATAGAAAAGGAAAAGATTATTCTAGGTTCATCTGGCACAGCCCACCCCAAATGCCATACTGGAGTCTTTGTCATGATCGCAGTTTTTGTAGTTCTATATGCCTTATGGCAGATTGGGAGCCCAAACCATGTTTTATTACAGAGAGCAGGTTTTCTATGGAGCTGTTTCTGCCCAATTCAGCTACCATTAGCCTTCCTGCAAGGGCACTATGCTGGTCCTTGAAATTGGCTATTGCAAGCTACAGTGATCCAACCATCTTTTATATATTACTGTGATTTGGATATTTTGCCATTTAAAAAGAAATTAAACACTAAGGATTCATTGCATTATGCATTAAATGGCATAGGCGTGGAAGACATCTGGCGGACCTGGAGTGTTTTTGCTCTCATTTAACACCCTTTACTGGAAGCACAGTCTGTGGCAGAAAGGAATGGCTAAAGATGGTCAAGGTCAAGATACATAGGAACTGCATAATCCAGTGCATCTGAGCTTTTTACCCCAACACCATCTAACATCCTGGCTCTTGTCCCTACGGTTCTGCCATTAGCTTGCACCAGCACCGCTGCTCCCATCTGCTCCCTTTAAAAATTGTTGAGAGGAAGTTACTGCTGCTCAATGGAGAATACTTGGTGCAGGCTGGAGTGGAGAGATTTGCCCCTTGAAACTGTTAGCAGTGAAAAGTGTGTGTATGTAATTTAAAAAAAACAAACTTCCAGTATTTGTTGCTATTTATGGCTTTCCTTCTCAGGGTGAGCATAAGAGAGAGAGAGAGAGTGTGTGTGTGTGTGTGTTTCCTCTGTGTGTGTGTGTGTGTGTGTGTGTATTGGGGTGTGTGTGTGTTTTTGGCAAATAGATCTCAGAGCCTGCTGAGTATCTTGAAGTGAACAGTTTGTACTAAGCAATTTTGTTTTTTAAATGAGGATTTATTTTCACTTTTGTAACATTTCATGCATCTGCACACGTGCTGGTGAATGACAAAACAATACAGTGACCATTCATAGAGGACTTTATGCGGAAAATGGCTTTAGGTTATGTGAAGAGCATCCATTCTTTCACCACTTCATGATTAACCCCTACAGGCTCCCACTGAGTTCTGGCCTTGAATGAAACAAGAGGCAAGACAGAAAATGTTTTCTTATGGATGTAAACTAGAGTAAGACAAGTATCGCCAGAGTTATTACCATATATCCTGTCAGGGTAATTTACATGCTTGAGTCCGCGGTGTTTCCTTGGTTTTCTGATAACATGATCATGGGGCATGATCACTGAGTCAGGCAATAGAAGTAAAAGCAGCGTCTTTAGCTACAGACATGGACTGTAAGGAAAAAGCCTCCAAATGAGCTGGTATACATATACAGACATTAACTTTCCCATTCATGTGGTATTCTACAGGGGTGGGGGGAAAGGGTGAGTGAATGGGGGAGAGAACTTAATAGCTAGAGTGTAGCAAAAAATCCCATGGCTAGATAATGAAAATAGTATAAAGTGAATTGGGCAAATGAAGCAATCTAAATAAAGCAGGAATGTTGAGCACAATGATGAACACCTTCCACGGAAATGCCTTTTATTTATTGCAGGGCACCGTGTTGTTTTATGCAGCAGTCGTGTAAGTGTTACAAGTATCCAAAATGGGAAACGCAATAAATAAGAATAAACTAGGGTCAGATGTGTGAGGGAAGAAAAGGAGTTGGGAAAGGGAAGGAAAGGCCTCCAGAGGAGTGGAAGGTGGGAGCAGAACTGAGAATTCTGTGTCAAGTTCACTAGGAGGAAAAGCCCCCTCCAGATGAACATTGTCTAGTGCAGTGTTTTCCAAACGCAGCCACTGTGGCTATATGTGGCCTCCAAGGGGCTTTTCTTGTGTTTACAGCCTCCTGGGCAGTGATTGGGGGTGGGATGGGGGGTAAAGCTGTGGCCCCCTCCCACAGGTTCACCATCAGGGGTTGGGCCCTACCTCTCTTCTGGAGACACAAATGCTGGAGGAGTAGGCAGACAGTGAATTACCCACCTTCCCAGCATCGGTGGGATCAGGCTTCAGCCCTGAGCTGGCGGGCATTGAGCTGTAGCCCCAAGAGTTCAGGCTCCATCTCCCAGCTGCGGGGCTCCAGGCTCTGGCTGCAGGTCCCAGGCCATAGGGCTTCAGGCTCCATCTCCACCCCCAGGCATGCAGCTTTGGGCTCTAGCCTCTGGTTTTGGCCTCTGGTCTCAACCTCCTCCCCCAACACCACCGACCTCTGCTGCCTCCCTTGACCCTCTCTCTATTTCTGCACCCCCACCCACTCTTTGTCTCTGAGGTGTCTTTGCTAGGGCTCAATAAGTCTGCTGTGAAAAGTGCTATTTTTTGTGTTTTGATATTAACAAACATACGGGTATCCCTTTTTAATGCAGCAGACGTACTAGCTAGCAAGTCTTAAAAAGTGTACCAGCAAAAAAGACAAAAATGCGCAAAGCATCTTCATTGTATTTCTATGCTGTATAGCAGTGGTTCTCAACTGTTTCTCCCTCACGACACACCTGACAGCAGATGTTCCCCTGCATGACACACTACAATCTGCCGGTGATGGTGGCGCTTGGGCTGGGAGCGCTTGGGCGGCTGCGGTGCTCTGGAGGATGCTGCACTCCAGGACTTGGGTGGGGCCAGAGTCAAGCTAGTGCAGGCTGGGGCCCTGGTGGTCTGGCTAGATGGGGCCAGGTTTATTTTTGTGGGGCTCTGGGTTGCAGCCCGTAAGTCCTTTATTCCTCTAGCCCTGGCTGCTGCCTGTTTTGTGCAGCCGGAACGGGCTGTTGAGGGCAGCAGAGAGCAGCGGGAGGCAGGAGCACCAAGGTGGTTCCAAGCTGAGCTGCCAATTTTCCATGACACACCTCCTGGCTCTTCGCGATATACTTTTGTGTCCCAACACAGTGGTTGAGAACCGTTGCTGTATTGGCCCAGTAAAAAGTAGAGGAAGCTGTACATTTATTTATTTATTATTATTATTACTATTATTATTTATTTATTACCAAATCTGCAAAAAAGCCCTACAAAATAAATTACAATGTTTTGGACTTGTATATGTACATATTTATTTGTTTTCTTCCCAAATTAAATTATTTTAGGGAAAGATCAGCCACCAGCAAGAGTTGATGGCCACACTGAGGCCACCAAAAAAATTTGTTGGGAACCTCTGCTCTAGTGAGACCTCCCTTGATTTAGGTGTGGGGTGGAGAAGCAGTTAGGATGTTGCTTTATTAATATTGAGCTGGGGAAGATAGGAGCAGGAAGCCCCTGCCAGACATGGCCTGTGCCTCTGGACACAATGTGTTTGATTCAGCTGTTGCTTACCTTTATGTAAATCAGGAATAACTAAGCAGAAGCCGGTGAAGTTACAATGATGTAAGTGAAAAGGGAATCAAAGCCCTTGGGAATTTGCAGGCAGAAAACAAAACAGGCCTTAATTGTTCTTACTGCGGCATTAACTCTTCCACCCTGCACTGTGAGATGATGGTGGGGGGGCAATGTTACCGAGGGGGCGGGGGGTGGAGTAAGAGGCCAAGGAATAGTGTGGAGGGCAGTATAAAGCATGGAAGCCCTATAGCTTCTGGGCCCAGTGAGGTTTTGTGGCCCCATGCACTGCTTGTCTCACAAATCTGCAAAACCTTTCCCATTGGGGAAAGCAGAGTAATCTGTCATCTTAAACTTGCTGAGTTTAAGGATGATTTTCCCCCCTTTCATGGGTAAGGTAAGGGAAAAGTAATTTGGAACATTTAATGTCCTAATTAAATCTAATTATTTTAATGTAATTCTGGTCTTTTTACCCTCATTAGGCAATGTGTCCTAATTGCTATGTTTGCAAGCCCCATGGCCTGAAGCCTCAGATAGTAAAGACCTCTCTATTGTCACCTGCTGGTGAAGTGGGAGCAGAGCAGTCCAGAGCAGTTTAAGAACTGCAGCTGGGCAGGGGCTCCACTGGAGTGGTCACTGGCAGCATATGTTGTAGAGCAAGGGGAATTGATTGAATGGGACAGGTCTGTTTCAGCTGTATGAAAGTTTGGGGCATTTTGGTTAAACACAGTTTAGTTTTGAGTTTTGCACAATAAAATCCTGTTGACCTTACTGGGAAATACAAGGACAAGACACTGACATAGGAGTGTAGTAGTTTTAAAAAAAGGGATAACTTCACAGACTCCAAACTTACAATTTACCTTTGACTTTGAATGTGCCTGGGGTCACTGTGACTCAGCTTGCTGTTAGGCACAGTGGAGAAAAGGAGCTGAGGTGTGGGAGAAGGCTTCTACCATCTGCGGAGTGCAGACACTCCTGATGGGGGAGGACCGTGAAAGTGGTTCCTAGACATCACTTGTCTCTTTCTAAAGAGCTGAGCTGTGATGATTCATGGGACCAAAATCGGGGTCTGCTGATCTCCAGCCAACTGCCATGTCCACACCACATCCTGACCACTCTCACATGGCAGGGGTCTAGGGGTGCGTCTACACTTGTAAATTGTCGACTTAAACTTGCTTAAGTCGACTTAATTTACTCTGCGTCCACACTACATTTTCCTTAAGTCGACTTAAGCAAGCTGCTTAAGTCGACTTAAGGAAAATTAAGTCGACTTTGTTAAACCTAGTTTAAAGTCGACTTTAGGCTTAAGTCGACTTTCTAAAGTCGACTTAAGCCAGTGTGGACACAGAGTAGTCCTAAGTCGACTCTAAGTCGACTTAGGGCTCTCCAGGACTCCCCCACTGCCCTCCCTGCCGGGGGGGTGGCACAGGGGGAGCCTGGCATGCCCCCCCACAGGGCAGGGCAGAGCCCTGCCCACCCTGCCCCTTTGCCCTGCCAGGGTCCCTGTCCCCCTTTGCCCCATTGTACCCAGGTCGACGTAAAATTTAGGTGTGGACATGCTAAGTCGACTTAACAAAGTTGACTTAAAGTCGACTTTGTTAAGTCGACTTAGCTAAAGTAGACCTAAATTAAGAAGTGTAGACATAGCCAATGAGCTGTGAGCCATGTAGAGTGAAGCACCCTAGGACATGTTGTCCACTCCCAGGGTCACTGATTGGTCCAGGCACACTACTTATGCCAGGTGGGGACACCAAGAAGCTGTCAGTGGTCAGCTAGGGGACCACCTAGTTACACGAAGACACGCCTTTCTCCTTCACTTTGCTTTGGGTCCTGGCTTCCCGCTCTGGCTCTAGCCCTCCTTACTTGGCTGTCACCAGCTCCAGCCACTAGGTCTGATCACCCATGCCACGGCAGTGACATGAGCTGCAGAACATTGGACAGCATGGAGCGGCAGCTTCAAGGTGATGGACAGCATAAAATCTTCAAAATAATGTTTAAAAGAAAGACAGACTGAGATGTCTAGTGGCTGCTAATGTTAGAGCTAGTCAAATATTGCCCCCCTTCAATTAATATTCTTTTGATTGTTTAAACAAATACGCTTGTTTGTGTTTGCAGTACCTGCTTTTTTGGGTGTGCTGCCTATAAATCAATTTAGAGGCTTATATGGCCATCATTACAATAGTTTCTGAGCACTTAAGCAAATGAACTTATTGGCAGGAGTGTTCTGAAAACGAGTGAATTTTTAGCTAATGCCAAAGAATGCTTTCAGGAAGCAAATTTTGAATTGGTCTTTGGCATTGTTAACATTTGAAATAAAATCAGGGTACAGAAGCATAACAAGTAACTTATATGTTCAGAAAAAGAGTTGGAATTTTGAATTTCTAACATCAGATACCATAAACTCCTTGCAAAGGGGTTACACACCAAGAATAATTTGAAGAAATTATTTGGAGAATAATTTCAAATTGCAAATACATACAAGAAAACCCTGATCTGTGTGGACAGAGCACGAATAGAAAAAAGCTGACTAAGTTATTTGGCTATGAATGGCAGAAGCAACAGTGTATGAATTATTGGCTATGAACTACCGAAGCAACACTGTAAAAGGGACATTCATGAGAGGTTTTTATTATTGCGGATTTGTACCCATAGCAAATTGAACCGGTGTCCTGCAAATTATCTCTTGGAGACAAAGCTCTGAAGGATGAGAAGGCAAAGGAGTGGTTTGATTAAATTGCTATCATTCTTCTCACAGCAAAGTGCAGTTATTTTTTATCATTCATTGCATGATTCCTTGCCAGTTGTGAACTCTTGAAGTGAAAATCCAAGAGGAAGGATATTACATAATACTTGGAGTGCAGCATCTTGTGGATCTCAGTGGAGTTACGCTCAGAGAGCTGATGAAGGATAGATCATCAAGATCCCCACTTTTTTCGAGATGACTTTGTTCAAAATACTCATATGGTGTCTGAAGTGAAGCCTAAAAAGAATGACCTCACTTTATCAGAGTACTTATTGCAGGGCTGCTCCCTCAAAAGAGTGATGCTAATCCACTAATGCCCACTTTTGAGGCACTGGCAGGAAAAGGGAGCTGGGGTAAAAGAGATGATTGAAACTCCTTGGCTATGTCTACACTTGCAACTTAGGTCAACTTAAGACACTTAAGTCAACCTACACAAAGCAGGGCCCACACTGGGCACTTATTAAGTCGACTTAAGCTCTTCCTTAAGTCGACTTAATAACTCCCCCTCTTTAGGTCGACTTAGTGCCCAAGTCGACCTTGTTAAGTCAGCTTAAAGCTGGTATGGATGGGGAATAGCCTAAGTCGACCTAATTGGACTCAGGCTGGAGAGAAGGGGAGAGACACAGCTGGGGAGATGGGCTGGGGAGAAGGGGAGAGATGCGGTGGGGAGAGCCGCGGCTGGGGAGCCGCGGCTGGGGATTGGGGGCTGGGGAGCTGTTGCTGGGGAGAAGGAGCTGGGGATTGGGGGCTGTGGATGGGGTTGGGGAGAGCTGTGGCTGGGGATCGGGGCCTGGGGAGAAGGGACTGGGGAGAGCCACAGCTGGGGAGAAGGGGCTTAGGAAAGCTACGGCGGGGGATCAGGGGCTGGGGAGAAGGGAAGGGACACGGCAGGGATTGGGGACTGGGGAGAAGGGAAGGGACGCGGCGGAGATCAGGCTGCGCGGGGTGTGCAGTGGCCCCATGGCCACCGCGCACCTGCAGCTTAGAGGGAACATAGCTCTAGGCCCCCACAACACTCCTAAGTCGACCCAGCGCCTGCCAGTGTGGACTCAAGCAGTTGAATGGAGTGTTTAGTGTGGATACTCTAAGGCAACTTAACAAGGTCGACTTTGTCGACCTAAAGTCGACCTTGTTAAGTCGACTTAACAGAGCCTGTAGTGTAGACATAGCCCTTGAGTGCTTGATTCCCTTCCTCCCCCATCTATATGATGATGGCTACTGCCTCCCTTTCCCCTTCTCTGGTGGCTCATATAGACCTCTGGTAGGAGTAATGGGATGAAGTTAAGGAAACACTGAAACACTTGGAGGAAAATAGAGTGATCAGGAACAGTCAGCATGGATTCACCAAGGGCGAATCGTGCCTGGCCAACCTGATTTCCTTCTGTGATGAGATGACTGGATTTGTGGATGCGGGAAGAGCCGTTGACGTGGTATACCTCGACTTTAGCAAGGCTTTTGATACGGTTTCCCACAGCATTCTTGTCGGCAAGTTAAGGAAGTATGGGTTGGACGAGTGGACCGTAAGGTGGATAGAAAACTGGCTAGATCAACGGACTCAGCAGGTAGGAATCAATGGCTTGATGTCTAGTTGGCAACCGGTAATGAGTGGAGTGCCCCAGGGGTTGGTCCTGGGGCTGGTTCTGTTCAACATCTTCATTAATGATCTTGATGATGGAATAGACTGCGTGCTTAGTAAGTTCGCGGATGACACTAAGCTGGGGGGAATGGTAGATACTCTGGAGGGCAGGGACAGGATCCAGGGAGACTTGGACAAATTGGAACACTGGGCTGAAAGAAATCTCATGAGGTTCAACAAAGACAAGTGCAAAGTCCTGCACTTAGGACGGAAAAATCCCATGCACTACTACAGGCTGGGGACCGATCGGCTAAGTAGCAGCACTGTAGAAAAGGACCTGGGGGTTATGGTGGATGGGAAGATGAATATGAGCCAGCAGTGTGCTCTTGTTGCCAAAAAGGCCAATGGCATATTAGGCTGCATCAGTAGGAGTATTGCTAGCAGATCGAGGGATGTGATAATTCCCCTCTATTTGACGGTGGTCAGGCCGCATCTGGAATCCTGTGTCCAGTTTTGGGCTCCCCACTACAGAAAGGATGTGGACAAATTAGAAAGAGTCCAGCGGAGGGCAACAAAAATGATTAGGGGGCTGGGGCACATGACTTATGAGGAGAGACTGAAGGAACTAGGCTTATTTAGTCTACAGAAGAGAAGACTGTGGGGAGATTTGATAGCAACCTTCAACTACTTGAAGGGGTACTCCAGAGAGGAGGGAGCTAGGCTGTTCTCGATGGTAGCAGAGGACAGAACAAGGAACAATGGTTTCAAATTACAGCTGGGGAGGTCAAGGTTGGATATTAGGAAAAACTTTCTCACTAGGAGGGTGGTGAAGCACTGGAATGGGCTACCTAGGGAGGTGGTAGAATCTCCATCTTTGGAGATTTTTAGGGCCCAGTTAGACAAAACCCTGGCCGGGGTGATTTAGTGGGAGTGGTCCTGCTTTTTAGCAGGGGGTTGGATTAGATGACCTCGTGAGGTCCCTTCCATCCCTATTCTATGATTCTATGATTCTAAAGGAAAATCTTGGACTGGGAAGAAAAATACGGTGTGGAATATTCTCTGAACTGGTGTGATGGAAACATCATCACTTACCGTATACTGCTTAAAACTGGACTGGAGAAACCACTGGATATCATAGACTGGACCACAAAGATCAATCTAGTCTAAGTCGCAAATATAGGGAATGACTTTCCCAAAGACCGGGACATAGATTTGATGTCCTAAATAGGTACAATAGCTGGCCTCACTAGATGAGTACATTAGCTGGTTGTATTGTTAAAATTTTGATAGAGAAAGCTAGATTTTTAAAAGCTTGCAAGGGTACAAATTCCAATATGTGCCCATTTTGGGTGCCAGTTTGCAGATGAAGACAAATAGAATGTTCAGAGGGGCATGCACCGAATATACGCACAACAGAGGTTGGGCATGTGAACGGGTAGGCATGCAGAGCATAGGATGTCTAAAAGATGGCCTGAAGCGCTGGGATGAAGACCACAGTAAAAAACCTCTGCACTTTTGCTGTAGTGGAACTCTCAACAATAAGGGTAACTCTCATCAATAGATCTTGTTCGGGGTGGGAGACAGAATTTTCCCAGGAATAGTCCAAACCTGTGGAAGAAGAACTCCCTCAGGAACTAAGGACCATGACAATCCTATCAGCCAACATCTAAATGCAAGACACATTTCTTTGACCTTGCCTTCTCTAATATAAACACATAGCAACAGCTATATTTATTAAAAATACAAACGCAAGAAAAAGAAATCTCTACCAAACCAAGACACTCCACCACACACACTTCTTCCTGCCGAGAGAGGAAGAGAGAACAAATGACACATGTGTTAGCCACTTCACTTCATGCACTATTAGCTCAGCACTAATTGCTGAGTCTTCCACTATGGTATAAAAAAGGCACAAGCTAAGGGAGAGGGCTAGTTGTACATGTAGTTGTGGGAGAATAAAGCAGGAAAACATTTGAAGAGTGCTCGGGAACCAACAGCACAGTGTACCTGAGATGGTTGAGAGAAAAAAGAACAGTCACAAATGCCACTGGAATGAGCCAGACAGCAGTCTGCAGGTGCCTTGCATCATGCCATGGAGGCTAATTTTAAAAAGAGATCTGCTCAAAGATTTGGAATGTAAGCATTAATCTTGAGGGTGATGGTCTGGGGGGCAGCAGATAGGTGAGGTAGTCAAAGCTGTGTTCAGCTGTGTCTAGTGGAGAAAGGCTTGTAGTAAAGAGTTGGAATGGGATATGAGTACATGCAGAATCGTCCATTGTATCCAATGCATGTGTTCTCTGCCTCATGCTCCCTGGTGCATCCCTCCTTCTTCTCCTCCCCAGACTCAGAGTTCCCAGGTTGGAAAACTCTAAACATTGTGATATTCACTCATTGGCTGAAGGTAGTGAGATTTTTATAGAGCAAAATATTAGGCTTTAAAGCAAAACTTAGTTCTGTTTGTTAATAAACCTCATACATGTTTTCTTTTAATGTTCTTCTTTTTGCTAGACTCACAGATAAAAATGTTTTTTGTTAAGATATTTCATTTTTATATATTCTGGAGAGGCTTCCTGATGTTCTCTTACTAATATGTACCTGTATATATCTATATAAAAATCTATCAAGGCCACCAAGAAATGCTTCCCCCTAAGAGAATTTACTGCAAACTGATTGTGTATTAATATATACAAATGACAAATCTAAAACACAATGTCAAAAAGCAAGAAAATGTAATCAAGAATTTATTATTTTCCCATTACTAGTCAACTGGGAAAATAGCTATTCTACTTTAAGAGAATAAAAATACCCCCAAACCTCACACACCCAAATCTGGCTTTTTAAGTGAGTGCCACTAAAATTACTAGTAAAATAATACTTAAATATATAACAATACCAGAAGTGCACTATAATTTATCTAAATGTTTTTTCCTTCTGCATTTAAATATGGGTTTATTATAACAGCTTATTGCTGTGTGTGTGCCTGCCTGCCTGTTTTCCTTACTGGTCCATTTTACAGACAGGATAAAAGTCTAATGCATTTGAAAACTTTGTACCTTGTTCTGTTTTTGTATATTCTAGCTGGTATTGTAAATATGGACCATCATATAAACTATTCAAACTCTCCTCAACATGGATTTCCTTACACCAACCCCACCACCACTCTCAGCATAGCTAGCAGTTATAGTAAGAAAGCGTTGATAAAACTTTAAGTGCTTCTGAGCCTCTGTATTCAGATGTTCTGGTCTAGCCTAAAGGGCCATACAAAGCTCTTCATGCCACATGGTTCTAGATCAACCTCACTGTGGTTCACAGATGGAATAGCTGTACAGGAGGGCTTGTGAACACTGGAGAGAGAGTCTCTTTCCTGATCCTAGACAGGCCAGCATTGAGGGTGGCTAAGGGACTAGATCAGAGTGAAGACTGAATCACTCTTAAATAGTTGTGCTTCATTCTTTGAAAAACAAACAAGGAGTCTTGTGGCACTTTTAAAGACTAACACATTTATTTATCGCATGAGCTTTTGTGGGAGAAAAGTTCTTCAAGCATCTGATGAAGTAGGATTTTCTCCCACGAAAGCTCATGTGATAAATAAATTTGTTAGTGTTTAAAAGTGCCACAAGACTCCTTATTTGTTTTGCTGAACTAGACTGATAAGGCATTCATTTTCAATTCATTCTTTGAGCGAGCCCAACAATTCTTATTGGTCAATTATTCTTAAGGCTTTGAACTCCCTCAGGTGGGGATCTAAAGGGATCCCTTCCGTCATACATGCCCTATCCCTGGGCCAATGCGGCCATTAGGACATTAGTGAGGAAGTATGGGCTGTGATCTTCTCAGCGCAACAGTAATGCTCTATGCTTCAGTCTTGGCTGGTGTTGCTGGTGCAATAGAATGACATATCCTGTGCCAAACAGAGATTGGGGCATGAATGAGGGCTCAGCAGCTGAGACCCAATCTAGATAACAGTGAGAAATGCTCACAGGATGGGAATAAATGTCAGGTTACATAGCTGCTGGCTTTGCCTGCTGCATGTTGCTGAGATTCACTGCCTGAGGAGTTTATTGGATGCCACGTTGCTCTGGGCTATCTAAAGGGTAACAGATGCTAAGATAAAAAGGAGTCCTGTAGCACTTTAAAGACTCACACATTTATTTATTGCATGAGCTTTCGTGGGTAAAATCCCACTTCATGAAATGCATGACGATGCTAAGATGGCTTTCTCGAGAGAGAAGGTGAATGAGGTAATATCTCTTATTGGACCAACTTCTTTTAGTGAGAGACACCAGCTTTTAAGCTTAGACAGAGACCTGAAGAGGAGCTCTGTGTAAGCTTGAAAGCTTGTGTCTCTCACCAATACAAATAGGTCTAATAAAAGATACTTTCTCACCTACTTTCTCTCTCTAATATCTTGTGACTGACACAGCTACACCAACACTCCATGGAAGATGGTTTTCTAATGGTTGCCTTTAAGAAGAAGGGTACATCCTTCTTTTGTTATTTGCTCAGTTGCAGCCCTTCCCACTGTTAACTCTGCCTTTCTTACCATGATGGGGTCTGCATATGGCACAGTGGACTCAGCTCAGTTAGGAAGAGGGAACAGAACTGTTCTTTATATATAAAATATACACACACATATACCAAGACTGAACTTGATAAGGCCTCTTGGTGAAATGATCTTTCTGTGTTTTGCACAGAGGCAATCATTTTAACACCACATACAAGAAGCCATTATAATAGTTATTCTATTTACTAAGAAATGTGTAGCTAAAATGTAGGAAAATTATTGTTCTCCATATTCTTACTTTTTTACTGATGAAACAAATCATACAGTAAATTATGTCAGATTTGCATGAAATGTTGCATGCACCTATATCTCAGCATGAAGTAGGGAAAAGACATTATTTTAATTCCATAGCCCATACAGTTTTTTTTTTTTAATTAAAATTTCCCGTGCTATAATTCTTACTTGTTTTCTGTTACATTTGTGAAATCATCCTCGGTGTAATTTAACATCTGCAAATTACCATGGCTGGTAATAGACTAATCCGTATTGTCCAGAGAGAGTGGGAGAGAAGCACTTGGGGGGCATAGTGCTTCCTCTGGTGGCAAATGCTGCAAATGCTGGGGGAGATGGATAAGCTGTTGGCAGTAGCCAATGGACATGCTCAGAAAAAGAGAAGTTCCCTCCCCATTCCATCAGTGGGTATTAAAGCAACTGTCAACTCAGTAAGCTGTTCCCCTGCTGTTCAATTTGTGGCTACTCATTAACCTATAGATTTTTTTTTCCCCATCTCCCTTCACTTCTCTCTGATTGTAGCCAGAGAGGCTGAAGGGAGACTCATTCCACTGTAGTAGGTAGTGTTCCAGCATAGCAGCAAGTACCCTGCCTATCATCTTTGAGCACACAGCTCTGCTTGAGAGTGGACATGGGATATGGCTTCCAAAAAGTCAATGCTTTTTGGGGATTATATACACAGAGGCTTTCTGACAGAGTAGGGAAATAATAGCTGCTTTGTTACAGAGACTGGTTTTTTGGGCCCCTTTCAGGTTCAAACTAGTGTAAAATGGTGGACCTCTGTTATTTAAACTCTTTTAAATCATGTTTTGAGACTTCAGTAACTCAGCCAAAGGTTAGAGGCCTATAACAAGAGTGAATGGGTGAGGTTCTTTGGTCTGCAATGTGCAGGAGGTCAGACTGGATGATCATGATGGTCCCTTCTGGTCTTACAGTCTGAGTCTATGGACTATATCTGGAACAGTACCTTCTGGATACCATATTCCCAGACCATTATCTGTCTACCAGGGTTGGTTGACAAAACTGTTTTTTGATTGAAAATTGGGTTTTCAATAAACAATAAGCATCTGCTTTCCATGGACAACTTTGATTTTTTTTTTTCCATCCAAAAAAGGAAAGCCTGAAAACTGAAATATTTAGATTTGGAAATGCTGTCATGGTGCCTCAAGGGAGTTGTAGTTCATGCTCCCATTTTCTATGGATTGGATTCCGCATTTAGACTATGCTTCCTATTATGCACCATAGCCAGAGACTCCCATGATGCATCACTTCACAGCTCCAAGATGTGTAGTGCATCATGAGAGATGCCTGACCAAATAGCCTGGCCTACAAGAGAGTGTGAGAATAAAGCATTATGGCAATATTTCCATGCTGAAATATTTTGGTTTTAGTCGCAATATTTTGATCAAATTTGCACACACACAAATCAAAATGTGTTGGGGGAGGGGAATCCATTTTGACCCATTTTAATATTGACAAATTGTGTGCAATTCAGAGAAAAGCAATAAAAATTATTAGAAGATGGGAAGAATTAGGGGAAAGATTAAAAATCTAGGCTGACTAAGCAAGCAATGACTTGAGGGGACGAATTTACAAATATTTGAAAGGGTTGAACACTGAGAAGAATTATTTAGTTCCTGATTCACGAAAGCACTTAACTGTGTACATAAGTGCTATCTTCAATAAGGATGCTGGCCTGAATTGGAGCCTTGGGGAGGCCCATAGAGGTATAGCTAATAACAGTGGGATACAATTACTAAGGAAAAAATTAGACTGAATATATAGAAAAGCTATTTGAACAGTCTCCTGAAGAAAGTGGTGGAAGTCTCGGCTCTGGCGACATTTGAAACAAGTCTGGCTAAGGCACTACAACTGTGATAGCAGGGTAATTCTGCATGATCAGTCTTTTCCATCTCTGGATTCTGTGTATACGTTCTCAGGGCAACACTGTCCCACTGCCTTTCTCAGGAAATGGAGCTAGAAATACCAATTAGCTCTTAAATTGAATTACTTAGGATAAAAATCCATTTAAAAATACGGCTGTTATATTATGTAAAATGCAGTTTATGTGCTGAACTGGGTTTCCTTTTGTGTTTAGCAGCACTTTCTTGGACTTCAGAATGTGGCAAACAGAATTTATACACACTTCACTTTAACCCCAAAGTTTTCATAACAGATACGTGATTCTATATTTTGTTACTGCTGCTTAGGGTATATTGCATCTTGCTCTAGCCAATGGTTAGTATGCCTAAAGACTGAAAAAATTATTTTGAAGTTTAGCCTTCAAGTGTGAAATCTACTGCAGTTAGAAATGTTTTGCTTTATAATTACTATCACCACTTGGTTTTGCCTGCAGGTGTGGAATAAACACCTGTTGCCTGTGGATATTTATACCTTCTAAATTCCTACAAAGATTTCAATCCCAGTTTCAGCAGCCTTGCACAGGTGAAGCTGGCTGCTCCTAATCACTCATTGCATCTGCTAAAAACTAGCGTTAGCAACCATGTCTGGGTGCCAGTTTTTATTGTATGCAGAGCACATTAGAAAATAACCATTTTTAAGGTAAATCTGATCTGATATTTTCTGCCTTTGCTGAAATAATCCTGGGGAGGGGAGGGAGTGTTCTTGATGGATTATATGATTTCCTCTTCAAAACCCATCAATCTCAAATAATCCATCCCCCTTTTTTGTTCACTTTTTCAGCCTTTTCTTTAGCAATGAGTTCAGAGGAATTAAGAGGAATTCTCACTTGCCTTTTTTTTTTTTTACAATCGGAGCAGGTACCTAGATACCACTGTGTTTAGTGTATTAGAAGTTAATTGGCAGAAAACCATCATTACTTCAGTGCCTCACTGCAGCAAGAAATACAGTGGATCATAGCTATCTGAAATGGGAGATAATTGGAGAAGGAGTGACGTGGACTTGTTCTATACTGAACATACTGTGGCCTTGTCCAGGGATGTTTCTAGTAGCTTTAATGAGGCCAGTGTAGCAGCCCCTTGTCCCTACATGCTGTCCACTCCCTGTCAGGATGACTCTTGGAACAAGACGTAACTGGCATAACTATGCCCTGCTCAATATGTCTCTTAAGGCCTGGAGGAAAAAGGAGTTAGCGATTGGATTAGAACAGTGGACTCAGAATCTGAGGAACTAGCTAGATTCTGGTTCGAACTATTCCATTGGCTTACTGTGAGATGTCCTAGGTCAGTGGTCGGCAAACCGCGGCTCGCGAGCCACAAGTGGCTCTTTAGCCCCTTGAATTTGGCTCTTGCTGGTGCGAGCCGTGGTCCCTTTAAATACAGACTGCTGCTGGGGAGAATCAAATCTCCCGCCCTGAGCATGCGCAGACAGAGCGTGATCAGGGTGGGAGCGGCCTGGCAGAGAAGCAGCTCTGCTGGCCGTCCCTGCAGCTGCGAGCCTCCGGCCAGGTAAGGAGGCTGGAGGGAGGCCTGGAGAGGGGGGGGGGACGAGGAGAGTGGGTGGGGGGGACGAGGACACTGGCTGCCGCCTGGAGAGGGGTGGAGGGCCCTGGTAAAGCCGCGGCAGAGCCGGCCTGGGGGCTGGCCGTCCCCGCCCCCAGGGTGGGACAGGCAGGGTCTGCGTGCCTGGCCCACGTGGCTGGGGCAGGGGGGTGGCTGCGTCCACCGTGTGCCTCGTTGCCGGGGCCGCCTCCGAGCAGGCGGCTAGGATCAGGGTGCGGGGCTGGGATGTGGCTTTTCCGGAGCCAGCCAGCCAGCCAGCCAGCGAGAGAGAGAGAGAGAGAGAGAGAGAGAGAGATGCCAGCCAGATAGAGAGAGAGAGAGAGAGAGATGCCAGCCAGATAGAGAGAGAGAGAGAGAGAGAGAGAGAGAGAGAGAGAGAGATGCCAGCCAGAGAGAGAGAGAGATTGATTGATTGATTTGTGGAGTGAAAGGAGATGGTTACGAATACCCTTATTAAGTTAATAACAATGTACCTTCCTATATATTTTAAGTTTAAAAAATTTGGCACTCAAAAGAAATTTCAATCGCTGTTTTGTTGATATTTGGCTCAGTTGACTAAAAAGTTTGCCGACCACTGTCCTAGGTTAACCTTTCTGCCTGAACCTTTCTGTCGGCTCTGCGGTCAGAATATCAACTAGTCCATCTTTGAAAAGCACTGTGGGATTTTTTAAAGCTCTACAAAGCATCATTACTTAATTTCATATGCTTAGGAGGAAGCAAGAAAAACATAGCTTGGTAAGTCAAATTCTTTCCTGTTGCACTTGTCTAGCGTAACCCCTCAGAAGTCCACCTAGACCGAAAGCTGAAGTTATCCTAGTGTGTCTGGATCAGTAGGTGTATTACCTTTTCCTTGAATATTCACAGAGAAATAGCATCTCATATGAAGTGTTCTCGGTGCCTGCACGGATTGACTGATGTCAAAAGCAAGTGAAGATAACACATGGAACTTATTAGGATTTGTTTGCTGCAAGAATAAGAATCGGCATGATTCAACACATGTCAAGAATACATGCTGAAGATCAAAGCCATCTCTGAGAAGCTTGTATGGGTACAGAGCAGCTAAATTTTAAAGCAGAGAAGAAACGGGAGGCTTTACTTTAAAATATACTGTGAGTTAACAGGGATGGCACCTTGTGGGCATTGTCTGCTAACCTAAGCCACAAGAAAATGAAATTGAGCAATAAGTAACTGCTGCATGTGGTGTATATTTGTCAGTTTAGTGCTCAGTGTCAGACTGATAAGCTCCTGTATAAATCTTTCCACCACTGAAACACATTTTAATGTATAACCTCTATAGTTTCAGCACATAATCTAGTCATTGTCATCTTCAATATAAAATTTCCAGGCACACTATAAGCTAAAGTTGAGGTAGAGAACATCTTTTCTTTACAAGAAACATTAATAAAATGTTTTAACAAAATCAGCAAGAAAACTCCATGAATCTGAAAACTACTCATTTAGACGTCCACCTCCAAATTTAACTCTTCTCATTGCACGCCTGCCTGCCTAGTGTTCCAACAGGGCCTCCCTCTGTTCCTCAAAAACTTGCACAAGGCCTTCAAACTTCAACCTACAGAGATGCTAATCTTCCTCCTGTCCCGTTACTTCAAGCTGGGCATACTACATCTTGTATCTTACCTTCTAGAGACATCTTACGTCAGCCCTCTGCAACTCTGTCCTGTCCTATTCCCAATACAGCCTGCAGACTTTACTACAGGGCCTCTCCCCCATTGTACTTTTTTATCCTCTTTATATGGCTATGTCAAATCTTAATTCTGGGAGTGTAATTCCCAGATCAAGGAGACACATCTACATTAGCTTGATTTGAGCCAGCATGCTAAAAGTAGCTTGTTCCTTATGAATGATAGGCAGGGCTAGCCACCTCAAGTACATTACTGTATCTCTGACAGGATATATGAGTCTTGCACTTTCAACACAAGAAAAATTATATCCTGCTTCCTCCCTATATATTGGATTCCATAGATCTGCTCCCTCCCCACACCCATACACTCTCCCCAGCATGGTCTACTCTATAACAATGTAGGGTAGAAGAGTTCTTGGTTTTATATAATCATGCAAGGGAAGATCAAACTATTGTAATTCACACACACATCAGAGCAGGTTGAAGTTTCTCTCTGTACTAGCAGGAAGGGTCTCCTGGTGCTAAAGTGAAGTTGGGGAACAGGGATATAGGAGCAGGGCTAAGCCTGGTGCTGGATCTTCACTCTTCCTACTCACCTATCTGCTCCCAGCTGACTAGCACGGACAGTTGAGATATCTAAAAGGCCATCCTCAGAAGAGACTTGCTGCTGAAGGGAAGGAGTTCCCAGACAGCTGGGAGGAAGAGCATGTCATTGGGACATAGTGTCTCTGGAACAGCTCCCTGAATGGGTGGAGAGGAGGGTGTCCCTGCTCCCATCTTTTGTCCAGTCCATTTTTCACATCCGACTTCTGAGTGATACTTAAAATACCGATTGCCCAGTGTAAGTGGGGGATTACTGATTGCATATTGCTACATCCACCCCCATCAGACCCAGCAATACCATCTGCTTGACAAATGTATTACACCCCTTTGCTCTGAGAGTTGCAGCTTTGCCTGGTTTGCAGTATTACTCTTAAGTGAAGTGAAAGGGCTGCCATGTATCCCACAATGCTGAAATCCTCTCTTATATTTGATATAAGCAATTTTCACATTGTTTTAGACTCTCACATAAGGTGATCTGAAGCAGTTCGGTGATATGAAACGATTGTCAATATATGTGTTACAAATGAAAAAGTCTCCAGTATATTTCTGATTCATTGCAATCCATTCATTACTTTCTGGATCTGCTGCAGCCCTCAAGAGCGTGCTTCAAATCCAGATGCTGTCCTTGAGTGCTGACTTTTGCATTTAGGTTTCTGAGTCAGGTGAAAGGTTTTTGGTTTTTTTTAAAACTTTCTCATGGCCTGACTCGCCAGTATAGCTCACAAATACCAGGGTGTCACCAGGGTTGGCTCTACCCTGAGGTGAACTGAGGCGGCTGCCTCAGGTGCCAGACTGTGTGTGTGTGTGTGTGTGTGTGTGTGTGTGTGGGCACCACTAAGACCCAGAGTGTAGAAAATGGTGTCTGCTGCTGGTGCATACGTATTCTCTCTGCTCTAGATGCACAGAGATGGTGGAGTGCTGTGCTGAAGGAAGGAGGGCACAAGAGACATAGCAGGCAGGCAGGAGAGAAGATGAGAGGGAATAACAGAAAGTAGCAGGAGCAGCAGGGAGAGAGAGAGAGGAGGCGCCTCTTATGTACCTCTCTAGCACCCCCAGGAGCCTAGACTGATTAACACTAGCTGCTCAGGGAGCTTCCTGTTTCCTGCTGCTTCCCTGAACCCACTTGAGGAGAAGAGGCAGTCAACTGAAGTAGTAGGAGCCAGTTAGGCCCTTAAGACGCTGATATCTTCCTTCACTCAGGCCCTGCTACCAGCCTGCTTATTTGTCCCCTTCAACTGAGTGTTGAGAGCCACTATAGCTGGCACAGAAAAGCAATCACGAGTGAAAGAAGAAAATACCCCTCTGGGGCAGCATTCAGAAAAAGAAAGCAAGCAAAGGAAGCTTTTCTATCTAAGCAGGAAGGAGCTCTCCTGAGATCCATAGACACAAATGTTCACGGTGAGCCTTCTGGCCCCAGTGAGGATGTAAGTGCTGAGTAGATGTCTGATCTTCCAGTTACTCAGAATGCAGGTGACCTGGCAGCTATTGCAGCATCCATATCTCCATCTTAAATGGATATAACCATGTGCATTCCTGAAGAAAAGCATAGATCAGAGAAGAGTGTGGTGGAAGTGCAAGAAACAGCTGCTGCTGAGTTTAGTTCCTTAAGTCTAGATGATCCAGGACTGTGGACCCAGTTGAGCAGTACCCTGAGGGACTTCCTTGTACTGCATGGGTCACAGCAAGTGAAAAACTTCATGTTCCCCAAAGACAATGAAAATAGAAGTTTCCATCCAACACATTACTGGTGTGAAATCCCCAAAGGTGACAAAGTGGAGTGCCATGGCTTATGTACTCAAAAACCCAGAATGCTGCATATTGCTTTTGTTGCAAATTCTTCCAGTCTAATGTTTCAGCCACATTGGGTTCTACAGGAACAAAGGGCTGGAAAAATCTGGCTAGAAATCTCTCATGCCATGAGAAGGCAGTAAATCACCAGAGAGCATTCCATAGGTGGAAAGAGCTTGAGATGAGACTAAGGTTAAAGGCCACCATAGATGATCAGTATCAAGAGAAGATTGCATCAGCGTCTCTTGACTGGCAAAATGTTCTGAAACGGCTCACTACCATTGTGAGAATGCTTACTACCCAAAACCTAGCAGTGCGTGGCACTTCAGATCAGCTGTATGGGTGTGTCTACACTGTCAAGTTAGGTCGATTTAAGGACACTTACGTTGACCTAAACAAAACTGCGTCCACAGTGAGCTTTTCTTAAGTCAACTTAATAACACCTCCTTTTAGTCAAATTCCAAAGGGGTAGCCGTGTTAGTCTATTGTAGAAAGACAACAGAGTCTTGTGGCACTTTTAAAGACTAACAGATTTATTAATCGCATGAGCTTTCGTGGGAGAAAATCCCACTTCGTCAGACGCTTTGAAGTGTCTTCAAAGCGTCTGACGAAGTGGGATTTTCTCCCA
>ML685810.1:16657290-16698838 GCA_007922175.1 Pelusios castaneus
TGGGAGAAAATCCCACTTCGTCAGACGCTTTGAAGACACTTCAAAGCGTCTGACGAAGTGGGATTTTCTCCCACGAAAGCTCATGCGATTAATAAATCTGTTAGTCTTTAAAAGTGCCACAAGACTCTGTTGACCTCCTTTTAGGTCATCTTAAGCCTTAAACCGACTCCTTAAGTCGACTTAAGGGCCAGTGTAGATGGGGATTAATGCTAAGTCGACTTTATTAAGTCGACTTAAAGCCAATATAATGGCTATCTCTGCTGTTAAGTCGACTTAACAAAGTTGACTTAACTTTGTAAGTGTAGACATAGCCTATGTGCCAAACAATGGAAACGTCCTTAAAACTGTGGAGCTGATGGCTGAGTTTGATGCTGTATTCCAGGAGCATCTAAGAAGAGTCGTCATCCCAAAAAATCTACCTCGAAAAAACAATTCAAAATGAGATCATACAGTTACTGGCAACAAAAGTCAAACAGAAGATTGTGGCAGATCTGATGTCAGAAAGATATTACTCTGTTATTCTGGACTGCACACCTGACACCAGCCATACGGAACAAATGACTTTAATGACGCGTTTTGTAACAACAACAGAACCTAGTGAAAATGTCCCTGCAATGGTGACTGTCAGAGTGCATTTTCTTCAATTTATTGACATTGATGATAATACAGGAACTGTTATGACAGATGTGCTTCTTAAAAAGCTGGAAGATACGGGAATTGCGATAGCTGACATGAGAGGTCAGGGCTATGTTAATGGTGCCAACATGAGAGGAAAGAACAGAGGAATGCAGACACGGATCCGAGAGTTAAAACTTGAGGCTTTTTTTGTCCAATGCATTTCTCATTCATTGAACGTGGTGGTCAGTGATGCAGCATCAGCTTCTAGTGAGGTCGCTGAATTTTTTAATGTAATTCAAAGCATCTATGTATTTTTCTCTGCATCAACTCATTGATGGCAAATTTTGAAGCAACATCTGGGAACATCCTCTCTGACACTGAAACCACTGAAAGCCACACAATGGGAAGTCGAGTGGAGGCGATAAAGTCTATCAAACACCAAATTGGGAAGATGAGTAATGCCATAGTTGCCATTATGGAGGATAATGCTATGACAGGAACTGTTCGTGGGAGAACAGTGGCAGAGGGAAATGGAATCACCAGAAATATACATAACTTCAAATTTCTGTGTGACTTACTGTTGTGGCATGACATACTGTTTGAAATAAATGTAAGCAAGAGACTCCAAGGTGTTGACCTTGATATATCTGGAGCAGTGGAACAACTGGACAAAGCAAAGTCATACCTACAATCTTACCGGTCATATGAGGGATTTCAAAATGTTCTGAAAAGTGCACAGAAGTTGGCAGAGGAACTTCACACTGAAGCTATTTTCTCACCCATTCAAGAATATAAGAGTCATCGAGGAAGATGATGTTTTGATTATTAGGCATGGGATAATCCCATAAGAGACCCCAAACAACAATTCAAAGTTGAATTCTTTAACCAGGTGCTAGATTGTGCAATACAGTCAGTTGAAGAATGTTTCATGCAGTTCAGGGAACACAGCAGTATATTTGGGATGTTGTATGATATTCCAAAACTCACTATATCTGAAGAAGACCTAGACCAGCAATGCAGGGCATTAGAGACAGTGTTGACACATGCACGATATTGATGCGAGTGATTTGGGTGATGAACTGAAAGTCCTTTCAAGATGCATTTCAGCAGGATCAACTCCAAAGTCTGTTCTGGAATATATGTGCACAAATAAGATGACCACTCTCTTTCCAAATGCTTCTGTTGTTCTGCGCATACTTCTAACACTTCCTGCAACAGTTGCCAATGGAGACCGCAGCTTCTCCAAGCTGAAGTTAATAAAAGCACATCTACACTCCACAATGACACAGGAGAGGCTGGTCAGCCTTGCAACCATCTCAATAGAGCATGAGCTGGCCCAGACTGTGGACCTTCAGGAAGCAGTTCAAATCTTTGCAACCAAGAAGGCACAGAAAACACCACTTTGATTATTCAAACAGATAAAAATGCTAGTATTTACTATGCAGACAAGAAAAGTTACGTTTGCTGTTCAGGTGTTTGAAAGTTACTTAAAATTTTTGAACAAGGCATTTTAAGTTATTAGTTCTCCTTTATTGGGGTAGGTAGCAGAGCAGTACCATGAGAGGAGCAGAACAGGAAGAAGGCAGAATTGAAACCTTTCAAAGTTTTGGCCCAAGCAAGGGGGCTTGGGGGCGTGATTTGAGCTCCCCGCCTCAGGTGCCAAAATGTCATGGGCCAGCCCTGGGTGTCACATGTTCAACCTGATAGGACAGTGGTTTTCAAACTATTTTTTCTCGGGACCCAGATAAAAAATATCATTTATGCGTGCAACTTGGCCCTGGGCCAGGGGTCAGCAACCTTTGCCAACCTGCAACCCTGCAGCTGTGTGACAGCCCCTCCACCAAGGAAAAAGTGGCCGCCACCTGAAAACCACTGTGATATGATAAACGATATCTGATATGCCTGATTTTGATAACTAATTACAAGGTAAATAAATTGGATAATCTAGCTACTATTTTAGATAATGGAATACAAGGAATTTGGGCACACTAAACCTTTCCACAGTTAATCAGATCTTTATGCCAAGTTCCAAAGGGGTAGCCACGTTAGTCTAATTCAGCAAAACAAACAAGGAGTCTGGTGGCACTTTTAAAGACTAACAAATTTATTTATCACATGAGTTTTCCTGGGAGAAAATCTCACTTAATCTTCAAGCATCTGATGATAGCTCATGCGATAAATAAATCTGTTAGTCTTTAAAAGTGCCACTAGATTTCCTGTATGCTGTACTGCTCTTTATATCTCCTGTATTTAGAATGGAAGAAACTCATGGAGTTGCTGAGCCCTGCTTTTTGGAGATTGCAGAATATTGGTGGATCAACAGTTTCGGGGAAAACTGCTGATGGGCTCTCAAAAGCATAAAGTCTGTCCACTTGGTGGGGTATGCCTGGCTATCAGTGAAGAATTGGGTGCTCAGCATGTTGACATTGAGACTCATTATATTTATCCTGTGGATGAAGAGAGCTTTTAATTAGTCCAACGTCTACCACTTGAGGACATGTCCAAAGTCTGGGGCAGGCTTGTACAGGCTGTGGTGCTGTCTATGCTACTGTGGGTGTACTCCTGCTGCTATTGGGGCTGGCAACTTCAAAGCTAGCTCAGGTATTTCTACATGGGGGCTGCAGTCACATCTCCGATTGTAGAGTAGACCTACCATTAGTCTCTTTGGCTATGTCTACACTTGCTAAAATTAGTTCGAATTAGTTAGTTCGAACTAACTAATTCAAACTAATTTTAGTTAGTTTGAATTAGCTTAATTCGAATTAGCATGGCCATGCTGGAATGTTAGTTCAAACTAAGCAAGCACTTGCTTAGTTCAAATTAGCGATCCCCATTCATTTCAATGGCTGGTTTATTCGAACTAAGAAATTAGTTTGAATTAACATGGCCACATTGGTTAATTCGAACTAGTTAGTTCGACTTAACCCCTTAGTTCGAATACCCTATTCGAACGAATTAGTTCGAATTAAGGAAGCCCTTAATTCGAACTAACGAAAGCCTAGTGTAGCCATGGCTTTAGTTAGTTCGAATTAAGCCTCCTTAATTTGAACTAACTTGCCAGTGTAGACATAGCCTTTAAGTTCCTCATCTATAAAGTATCGGTTTCAGTTCTGTCCTGGCTTGCCGTGTTGTTGTGAGGGTCAATACATTCATTACATTGCAAGATGTTCGGATTCTACCATGATGGATGTCATATAAGTATCATGGATAAATATCATCGGAATTCTTCGCTCCCAAAGACTGGTGCTGCAATGAGGATAGCGTGGGTGTGTCCACCAAGGCTATCATGAAGGCAGTTTATAGAACGGCTTTCTCTGATAATGAGCTGATTGTGAAACTGAGAAAGCCGCATTGGGGAAGCCTTGTGATGTCACATTTGCCACGGTTTCTCCTGTCTAATATTTCATGGCTGTTGATTGGACGGCAGAAGTCTTTAGTTAGTGCAAGAAGCCTGTGGGCTGTAATTACATTTTCAAGAGGTGTGCTTGTAGGAGAAAAGGGAGGTGGGGAAGGAGTGTGTGGTGAGTTGTAAGGAGTGTTTTAACTCTGTTAAGGTTGTACACAATGAACAGAAATTGCATCTATGACTTTGAAGAGATTCCTTTTTACTGAGATGGCCATTTAAGTAGAACAATTGGGGATTATGGTTCATACAGGGCCTTTTTAATTATTAATTTGCTCACTTTAAACTGTCCATTTTGCATTATACAAGGAAGGCACTCTCTCTTTAAATGTTGTTTGTCTTTGTAGTTACCTTTCTAATAACAGAATGGGGATGTTGTGGGAAGTTATCTCCCCTCCACTGAGTGAGCCTGTCTAGATCTGACATAACCCTTGTGAAGTGTCCTGTGATGACCCAATCCCCTCCCTCCCATTTACCTAGTTTTTTGCTTAAATTGTGTTGTTTTTCACTCATGTAGAATATAATTTAACTGTAGTTTTAGCACTTTCTTCCTCCAAAGCCCCTTCCTCCTCACTCAGAAGGACTGAAATGATCCAATCATACATTATCTCAAAGTAAAGGTGGGTGAACTGTTCTGCCTGAGAATAGCAACATTTACCACAATGGAGCGCAGCTTTGGCAATTGACAGAATCCTTACATATAGAAACATTCTGTATGCTAATGTACTTTGGATGGCAAGACCAGGCTTTTTACTGCTAATTCTGACATTAGCAGTCTCTTATGGGAACCTAATTTCTACAGAAAAATTCTGTGAGTGAAAGAGGAAAGGGTAAATTAGTGCTTGGGTACTGATGTGACTCACCTCTCACCTGATCAGAAAAAGGTACAGTCCTGCCTAATATCTGTGGTTTGGCTTCGATAGAAAAATGAAACCTGCAGATAATGTGCTAGAGGTCCAGTGTTTCCTTTCTAGTGCTGCTATATGCCTCAGGGATCCTATGATCATTTTGCTTGCAGCAGGAGCTGCTTTTTGGAACATTTAGTCTTAAGACTAATTTCTGCCCATCCAAGAACCACTGAATTAACATGTCTCAGTAATAGAGAATGTAGGCAAACATCCACCAGGAAATTAGCATTAATTGTTACCTGTACTGGAGTGGGCTAAGTCCAGAGGTCCCCCTGCTGGAGAATTCATGGTCTTGCCTCACCCTGCCCCAGAACAGAGCAGAAGAGAAGTCTTTCAGTCTGCAGAGAAACAACCAATCAGAGGGGCTGATGGAGTGACCAATCAGTGTCCAAGAAAGCCCTATAAAAGGAAGCAGCAGAGCTAGCGCTACCAGTTGTTGTCTGGAGCTCAAAGAGGGAGGAACAGTTGTCTGGGTGGGTAAAGGAGTAGCAGGCTTGCAGACAGCTCACAGTAGGCAGAGCTGTGCTCAAAAAGGCTGTTGAAGGCTGGGTGCCTGGCAAGCTAGGAGAACAGCGGGGTCAAGGACAGATCAGTGGGGGCAGGCTAAACCCAAAACTAAGCCAGACCAGGTGAGGGTACTGTGTTGGGCCCTGCTGCTCTGATTGCACTGAAGGTACCAGATAGGTCTCTTGGGTTGTTGAAGCAGACAGTCCTCCAAGATGGAAGCTTTAAAGCTATGCTCCTGTACCAGGACTGTGAAAAGAATTGGAGACTTTACCCCCCACCAGAAAGGGGGACTGTGTGTGTGGCTCACCAAGAGGGCTGACAACAGAGTCCAGTGGCACTTTTAAAGACTAACATTTATTTATCGCATGAGCTTTTGTGGGAGAAAATCCCACTTTGTCAGACGCTTTGAAGAGGGCTGAGTCACTGGGGACCTGCTGACAGATCCAGCAGCCATGGAGGAGGGTGCCCTTGAGGGGTGGGCCCCAAATTGTTGCAAGAGCACAGAAAGAAGTGGACTCACACCTGACCAGAAATGGGGCACCCGGGAAAAGAGGTGAGTGCTGCTCCGCTCAGAAAAACCTGAGATTGCAGGCATGTATCGGCCAGAAGGGGCACTTGTGAGAGGCAAGTGCCCACCCCATTACACAGCTACATAGGGGGTCAGTAGACAGGATCTTTCTCATTTGCTCTTTATGCAATAAATGTAATCTGAAGGAATCACAGGAATGTGGTGAAGTCCAAATAAGTGTTGTTACTAACTATACCCAAGGCCTGCCTGTGTGTATACATTGCTGTGCTGGCAAGTTTCTAAATACAGAACAGAGCACCACTAGAGGGCTCTCAAAATATTTAAAGGGACACTACCCAATTACTGTACCCTAAAATGCTGCAATTACAAATTTTGCAGAAGTATCACTTTGGAAATGTGCTGGATCCTGTGCCATTGAATGCAGTCATTTTCCTATCTCAGTGTCCCTCTGGTAAAGAGAATCTGGATATTGCTTTCCTCTACTCATTTGCCATGCACATATACTGGGGCTTTTCTTCACACAGGTTGCCCTTGTTTAGGAAGGTGTGACTATTAACCTTATCTAGTTAAGCCCATATTGGAGATTTTTAAGGCCCAGTTAGACAAAACCCTGGCTGGGGTGATTTAGTGGGAGTGGTCCTGCTTTTTAGCAGGGGGTTGGGCTAGATGACCTCATGAGGTCCCTTCCACCCCTATTATTCTATGATTCTATGTTAAGCACTGTGTGGACCCATTATAGACCTTTGAAATTGGCTCTAGTGGATTAGATGCTTTCTTGGGATGTCCAGGACACTGAGTCACCTAGCTACCCCTCAGCCTCCAGTGAAAGAGACACTTGCTGGTGCTTAACTGGTGTCAGCTCCTTCACGCTTCCAGCCTGTTAGAGGCACAAGCACTCTCCTCTGGGCAATGCCAGCCCTCATTTTACCTTACAGGTTAACAATAGACCCCCCCCCCCAGCCCATTCTTGGTGTTCCCTTGTAACAGCCCCTGCCACTGGCCACTCACAGAAATACCAGGTTTGCTATACACAAGAGGTCAGAGTACACACCAGTCTGTCGATTTAACTGATGATCAGCTCCCACATAACATCCCAGCACAGAGATGTATTTGCAGTGAAAACAATATGAAATTTATTATTAAAGGCTAAGATTTAAGAGATAGCGAGTAAGGATAATAGAAACAGAAATGGTTACACATAAAACAAAATCAATACAAAGTCTCTAGACACTAAACTTGACTTTAACAGACTAGCTATTTGTTTAAAAGCAGGCTTATCTCACCTAAAGCTTTCTTGCAGCATTTCCAGCATAGGCTGCTTGGGATCTCGTTTTCATGAATGTAATTGCATTTTTGATTACTTCCTCAGGCACTGGAAAAGAGGGGTCCTTTTGCCTTCTTATATCCCCCAAATCTGTTGTTTGTTCCCAGAGTCAGGATGACCCCATATGGCTTAGTTTCTGGAGTTCCGATGTCATGTTGACTTCATATTCAAGTGGGGTTTCCACTGAGTTGGCTTACAATGAGTAATTTAAATGTGAACTGAGCCTGACAGATGAATATACAACCTTTGTCTTGCAGAATCCTGTTTGCTAACCTTGCCCTGATTCAGACTTTTAGGAATATCTTCTTTAACTTCTAATGTGGTATTAACATATACATTTCACAGTGATATTAATGACAAGTGTGACTCTGGCTTTTATTGAAGATGTCCCTGACATTCTTTGTGGATAAATACCACAAAAGCAGTATGATAGGGGTGATGAGTTTGTCAGGCCTGTTAGGAGCTGATATTACAGAACAGTGAACCCTTCACCAGTTGATACTGAGGGGTTCATAGCACCACACTTGCATCTCTCAATGTGCAGGTGCAAGCTAAATTGTCATTAGCCACATTTAAATTGATTTGAGAATGTTCATACCCAAAGCTGCTTTAAAATTGGTTTAAAATCATCTTTGGTTAAAGCATTGCACTTCTGTGTTGGGACCAAGCCATAGAAAGAAGCTAATACTTATTGCACATGACTAGGAGCCAGAAGATTTAAGCTATGTTACCTACCCAGGTCTATTGTAGATTTGCTGTTTGCCTTGAATTCCATTATCTTGACTTTGCCTTGCTTTCCTTACAATAGACATAATCAATTCCTTAGAATGGGCATACCACCCAGGCATCTGGGAAGCTTAATTCATTATGTCTGAAGCACTTTGGCATCCTTCTAGATTGTAAATTCTGTGGAAGCAGGAACTGTGAACATAAAGGAGTCTGTCCCTGATTGAGGTTATAAATGCTATAATATATAAATCCTCTGATGGAAGATGCTGTCAAAGTGTTATTATTAATTACTACTGTTATAATGAGGTAGTTGTTCTCTGTTTGCCAGTTCAAATCTCAAATAAGCATGGTGGAGCAAAGAAAAAAATAATTTGTGAAGAGAAGGGCAACTCCCAGAGAGCACACGAGTAGCTGCCTTCATCCCCATACGTCCTGCAAGGAGCAGCCAAATCCTAGTCCTTGCGTTCATGCAGTACAAAGTTGAAGGAATCAAAGCACCGCTAGGCTGATATCGACTATTGCTCTTAAGCTATCGCAGATAGGGATGCACACTGTGCTCCTTCAGTGGGTAGAACACTTCTCACATTTGCATGTACCTCCCTTTATGTGGTTTGTAGGAGAATACCTCTAATACAGACCCTAGTGCCCACAGGGCTGGATCAAAGCCCATGGCAGCTCACCCTTGTGGGCCCACCCATTGCCCCCTCTGTGCTGGGGGGGATGGGGCGAGGGGAGAGGATCAGGAGCTCCAGGGCTCCAGCTGGCACTGCAGGGGGGCTGTGGAGGGTCTGTGCTGTTGCAGGGAAGAGCTGCAGGCTGGCGCAGGGTGCGGTTCATGCTGCTTGGGCGGGAAGAGTCTGTTGCAGGCTCGGGCTGCTGCTGGAGGCAGGGGCCGTGATGCTCCTGCTCCAACCCCAGACTGTCTGGTGAGCCGACCAGTCAGCTCGGGTGCTGGGCAGGCAGGCTGAACAGCAGCAGCCTGCCACTCAGGCAGGGCTGGATTATCGCAGGTGCTTAGGGGTTTGAGCCCCAGGCCCTGGCCAAAAAGGGGGCCCCGGGCTCTAGCCCCTAAACCCCCTGCAATAATCTAGCCCCACTTAGCACCAGCAGGGCAGGAGTGCTGAGAAGAATGCTCCTACCTTGCTGGGGTGGGGGCCGGCTGGCCCACCCCCAGGGGCAGAGTGGGGTGGACCAGCCCCTGTTTGCTCTTCTTGGGGGTCAGGGCCAGGTGGCTCATCGCGTAGCCTCTGCCACTTCTGCGTGGCCTCCCAGTGTGCCGGGAGTGGGGAGCAGGCTGCTGGTGCACAGCACGATGGCCTCTTGTGTGGCCTTCCAGGGCTCATGGCCCTGGGAGGCTGTGCCAGAGGCCACCATGCTGTGCGCCAGCACTCCCTGTTCTCTTCCCCTCCCCCCCAGCCCACTGGCCAGAGTGGGGCCAGGGCAGGAGTACCTTCTGGCCCCAGCTCCCCGAGACAGGGGCCCCGTGGTAGGGGGTGGTGGTGGTGTAGGTAGGAGGGGCCCTGTGGTGGTGGTGAGGGGGACAGGCAGGAGGGGCCCTGCAGTCGGGGGCAGCCTGGGGCCCCTGGGCTGGTCAATCCAGACCCATGGCCAGGACAGATTTTTGGGGGGCTGTGGGGCCCTCCTTTAGTTGAGGGCCGGGGTTGCAGCTAAATCCCCTGTCTTTGTCCGGCCCTGAGTGCCAGGCTTTCTGCAGCACACAATCTTATGAGATAGACTTTCAAAATACTAATGGAGCCCTAAAAGCTCAGAATAATGTGGTTTCATTAGGACTCTTTTTGGTGGGCAATCTTGGCTGTATATTTTTGGTGCATATCAGTGCTGTAGCATAGACATCATTTCTAAACATCAAAATGAATCCAGGGAACCAAGCTGCACTGGGTTTCATTTTGGCTGTAGTAAATTACGTCAGAGAAAATATTCCTAATCCCTAACCTTCCATTTCAGTTCAATGTGAGCCTCTGGGTAAAAGTTATTTGGTAATCAGCTTCTCTATCACTGTGCAGGGAGGTAAGGAAGGGTGGGAGGTGGAAAAGCGAGCCAGCCATCTGTGTTCAGACAGAGGCCACTGGTGGATTCACTCTATGGGTCAGAGTTTGCACACAATTAACTAATTATGGTAAGAAGTCATTGCTTGAGGTGAAGAGCAGGCCCAGGGCCTCTAAAGTGAGTGTTCAGCACCTTTTGAAAGGTGGAGACTTGGCAATGAACTCAAGTTCAAACAGGAACAGATTTTCCAACAAAAATGTCTGTCTTGTTTAAGCCTACATAAATTCTCTTAGCTATTTGGGATTCTTTACTGCTTAAAGTAGTTCTCCCATCCTCCCACAAAGGGATTTTCTGTTTGACTCTAAAATAATTTCTTCCCCCGTTTCCAAATGTTACAAAAGAATGTGTTTGTGGGGTGAGATTCCTCAGCCCAAAATGACGTTTGTGGGTGAGTTAAAAATTTCCTGTAAGTGAGAGCTTATTACAGAATACCTGATGCAATCTTAAGTACAGCAGCAGACACCAATGCTATTAATTGTATGCAAATGTGGAATTCATACAGAGAGAACCATAATCATAGCCAATAAATTCAGATAGATAAAAGTACAAATAAACTTCAGATATAGGATCCAGAGCTCATAAATATTGTGAAGCTTTTCAAGTTAGTCACTTCACACAATAGTCTTAAGGGGGTTTTAATCAGCACACGTTAGGCATGGCCCATGCTAAATGCATTTAGCCTGGGGATTGGTGGTTGGTGTGGTGGTTTTTTTTTTTTTGACATTCATCTCTTCCCACAGCTTGGTACATGTGAAAGAAGAGCAGATATAGTCAATAGCTGAGCAATCAAGCCAGCATTGTGTTGAACAACAGGCATCTTTAAAACATATTGACTTTAAGCCACTGTAGGCCATATACATTTATAGATAGGCTGGTGCACCAACTAACAGTTGGGTGGAAATGCTGGACAGAAAAAGGAAGTGCAAGTGTTTGATGCAACTGTGAAAACTATCTGTCTCCAATATTAGTCCAAAGAATCAAGCCTATTGTGTTTTCTCTCCAGGGCTCTTACCCCTCTCACTAGTAGTTGCCATCAAAATTAATGGGCCAAATTTACCAAAGAGAGTAAATCCATTAATCAGAGTGGAGTTACATTAGAACTGAATATGGCTGAGTGTCTCTAGCTGTAGCCTCTGTATAGAGAAGTTCCAAAGGGGTAGCCGTGCTAGTCTAGTTCAGCAAAACAAACAAGGAGTCATGTGGCACTTTTAAAGACCAACAAATGTATTTATCTCATGAGCTTTCATGGGAGAAAATCCCACTTCATCAGATGCTTTAAGATGGGGAGCTTACAGAATGGGGTATAGAGCAACACTTTCTCCTTTGGGATTTGCGTGCTTTCACGGTGCATCCTGTGGCTGAATCTCTCCTGTGGAAGCTGCTTTTTGTGACTCCACGCACGTTGATAAAGGTGCAACTTCTCAGGGCAGCAGGGGTTGTATTAGCAGAGGGGTGTGAAGAGGAAACCAGCAGCTTTGTTTAAGAGGTGCTTCACATGGAAAGCAGAACACATTCAAACTTTGGTCTTTACGTCAGTTTGCTGCAGAATGAAAACTAAGATTTTAATCAAACTCCTTGTACAACAATAAACTATTTGCAGTTTTATGAAAACATCTACCAGATCCTTCATAGCTACCCTTGAGGGAGCGTGCTTTGAAATCATGTTCCCAATAGGGGGAAATGTGTATAATGCATAACCAATGGGATGATGTTTCTTTTATGGGAAGCAAACCTCAGGTAAAGTGTTTGTGTAAGGTTCCTGTGTGAGTTCCTAATTTATAAACTGAAATGTTAAAAAATCTGAGTTCTTTTACACTAAATTTTTCCAGATTCATTTGCTCATTGGGTAGTATTTGTATCTAGGCCTTCAAGGTACTGTAATGAGCCAAACCTCTCTGAAATCCTCACTCTGTGTACATTTGAGTGGACATATTAACGTACCGGGGGTGTCTCAGTATTGAACCACTGCTTTGCCATGTCAGAAGTGCTAGAGAGAGGGGGACAACAATATGGATAGCATCAGTGGAGAAAATGCTGTTATGGTTCATTAGTAGGACTGAAGGATACTTACTGAGATATTATTTGATCAATTGGAACAAACAGATGATCCTGTCTAACTAATCTGATAGAATTTTTATTTTTAGGAAAAAGCACAAAGAGCTGGCAAGAGGATGCTGTAGATATAATTTATCTAGGCTTCGTGATTCTTTTGGTACAGCCAGAAATACAAAAAGACTAATCTACAGGGTCAGCAGCATGGTATCTGGGGTGAAATGTTCGAGTGGATTAAGAAGCGGTTTAGATATGGACTACAGAGGAAAATGATAATTCTTTTGGTGTGGACTGAGATTACAAGTGCAGCAACAAATGGATAATTGAGTCCAGATTTCTTCCTTTTATTTGTACTGTGTGTGTATATTTGCTCCTTTTATTTATACTAATCTATATATAGATATAGTACAAATAAAAGGAACAATTCTGGACCCAATTCTCATCCGTTTGATACTGCACTTGTAACCTCATATCTGTATCTATATTCAAGATGTGGAAGATGAGAAAAATGCTGTAAGCAATAGCATTTTCAGGCAGTTCAGAAGTGGGGAGCACAGCCAATAGAAAGAAGTTGACTTAAGTGAATGGACAGATGAATGATCTAGATAAATGTAAAGTTATTGGGTTCAAAACAAGACTAGAACTTAAAGATCATCATAGAAGAACTTGGGTCAAGAAAAAGTCTTCTAGGTTACAGTTAACAGAAATCTAAAACACAAAAACTGAATGAGTAAAGACAGCATAGTGATATACAAATAACAAGGCTCTCTGTGAAGTGTATGTAAATAGAAATACTAGGTTTGATTATAGGAAATAGTACTCCTTTGGAACTGATGAGACTCAATTTGGAATACCATCCTCAGTTCTGATCATCTTATTAAAAGGAAATCCTAGGGATGGAGAAGGTACAGCAAAGGGCAACCAGAATGATTATGGGACTTAGGAAACTTAGTTCAAAAAGCTAAAGGAAGTAGGCCTGGTTTTTTAGGAAAAAAGAGACTAAGAGGTGATGTCATTGAGGTTATAATTCTGAAGGGAATAGAAAAGATGAATGATAGGAGACAATTTGAGTGTATCAAATACAGGAGGAAGGCACATTAAAGCTTTGGACTGTATGGAAAAGGTTTCTTCAAGGAATTTAGGTAAAATTTCTTTATGCAGAGTGCGGATAGTATATGGAATACTGAAAAGTACATCCTATTATACAAGAGTCCTGATGGGAACACCAAGTTCTTTGGCCCATGTCCCTCAAAGCCAGGCCTTCATCTGAAAGAGTGCTTTGAAACTTGCTGGTTTTCTTGAGAATACAGGAAATGACAGTAAAGGAAAGAGAACGTATATATACCATTCTTATAAGGGAAGTCTGCAATATTTCTATAGATGTTATTGATAGCAGTTTTGGAGGAGGTTGAATAGTTCTGTGCCTGAACTCAGAAACTTCAGATATGCAGGAAGGGTTTGTCACAAAGTGACTGTTACCTTTAACGCTCAGTGATGTGGCTTATGGTCACACAGGGTTATGTGTGAAAATAAAGAATCCCCCTGAAGTGGAAGTGTTAGCTGTGCATCTCTAAATTCCATATTTTGTGTAGTTTTTGACAGTTAATTGAGTTAAAGTAGTGAGGATGGCAAGTCACCCAGCACTTTGTAAGACTGAGTGAGAAAAACGGAATTGTGATCATTTGGAGTAATTTAAAAACAAACTAGATGGTGTCTATAGGAAAATATGCAACAGAGGTGCAATTTTCTAACTGCTCATGAGGTGTTGGACCTAGCTGGCCATACTTGCCTTTTTAACTTTTCTTCACTCTCTGAACTGCATGTTGAATATTTCAAGTGTTTTGTGTCTGAACCTAACGCCTAGAAAAGCTTTTATTGGAAAGCCTGGCATTCTCACTCTATCCTCTCACTTTTCAACAGGAATTTTGTGGGCATTAGTAGGCTGAACTACTTCTTGACCTGCCAGTGACACTTGATAGCATATTGCATCTCAGTCTCTCACCCAAACTGCTTGCAATACATGTTTTAATCCCAACCTGAGAAACAGTGCAGGGATTTTAAATTAGTCTTTCATACAATATATACAAGAACTAAATTTACTGCTATCGTAGGCATTCAGAAACCCAAGATATAACCCCTTGATGTCTGGGTTCCAGTTTTCCTCTTCATTCCTCACAATGAATGCACCATTGTGCATGATTTGCTGACAAAGAGATTTAAATGCACACAGAAAGGTAAATGAAAAGGTACCTGATCAAATCACTTAAAGCATGGAGTAGATGTTGAGGTACAGTGAATTATTCGTACATAGGTAATTAATAATGGAGAAACAATGTAGTGACAGTGAGCGTCTCAGGGGAGAAAACTGTCAGCCTATTTATTCATTTATTCTTCTCTAACTAAATTGATGGGACAGTCTGATGCCTTTCCAGATTCCACGTGGATGATGAAACTGCAAACAAGTTTCATTTAAATAACAGGCAAATCTTCCAATTATTTGAAGCGAATCGTCATGCCTTAAAAATGATGAACTGTATTTACACTGACCTCTGTTAGCTTGAAGCAGGGGGAAAAAGCCCAGCAAAACATTGATCTAAAGATTTGGGGGCACAGATTCAATCGTACATTAATCTACGGGGATGTATACAGAGTCTATGACTATCATTAAGATTTCTTTGGCCATGGTTAATGCAATATCATTGATTCTTTCATATGAGATTCTGGAGAGTTTCAATTTGCTGAAAACCTAATTCAAGAAGTATACAAAATATATCAGTGACATTTCCCTTCTAATGAAGGGGTGTAACCAATGTTTGATATAATTTACATTTTTAGAAATCACATTCTATAGAGCGGGTGAAATCCTGAGTTTAGTCTTTATAATTAATATTCCAGCAATTCTACCAAACTATGCATTTGTTTTGTGAGGCAGATGGGGGTGCATATCAACTCCGAACATCACAGGTTTGTGGAAAAAGACCTTTTATTCTGACCAAATTAAAGTCTAACTTTCCCCCACATTTTGTGTGGCAAAAAAGGCTTTTCGAAGTTGAATTGCTGAATACCAAAATATAAAGGGGATGTTATCAGCATCAGTCTGCAATACAAACATCTCTTACTAGGGTTGAGGTAATATATGATTGGTGCTTTCCTATGATTTCAGTTGCAACTTTTTGCAAGTCTTGCATTTTTTTTAAGTTATTTTAGAATTGTAAAGACGTTTATTCCACAGACAAGAAGGTTCTGAACATGAGGAGTCCCAGGAGTAAATAAGAGGCAATGCTGTGTCTCGCCCAATGGTGGTTCATAAAGCTGTCCTTATAGTCCTCCATAACTGGGACCTGAACATTAACACTATTAATTGAGGACCTGGTGTTGGGGATATGAGCTGGTCAACCTAAAATTCTGACCAGTTCCATATAAGAAGTTTGCTTACATGTTACCTGTGTCGAATTGTAACCTTGCAAGAGACTTAAACATGAGCCATTCAGAGGGGAAGATATTTTTAGTCAATTTTGTTTGTGTTACAACTTGGCAGAAAGGAAGCTTTTTAAAAAAGATTTCTCACCCTCATCTCTTCAGCTTAGATGTGAGAAAATTCCTACTGCCCATCTGAGTCATCCACTAAGATAATCAAGAAAAGACTTGACATGCTTGATATTTCTAAGCTTTTTTTTTTTTTTTTTTTTAAAAAGACAGGAAAAAACACGTAAGCACTCATACTCAGTTTGTCTGCCAGAACAATGTCAATGAGAAGAATTTCAAAGTGAAAAATGAATGGGAGAAATCCCCAGACAGGTCTAACAAAAGGACAAATACAAACATTTCGTTATGCCCATTAAATACAAAGCAATGATACATTGAGAGACACTTAGTCCACTTTCATTTCAGAAGTACCTTTAATGTAGACTTCTTTTTTGACATCTTTAGAAAGATATTGCTCCACACTCAGAAACTGGTCTGAAAAAATAATTGTGGGTATCTTATAATGATGAAAGAATTAGCAAGATGGGACACAAGCTGCTAATAGTGTACCATATATTGAAAAAATATCTGAGTGAAACACTACCCGAGCTTCAAATATGGATGGTAAGGAGTCTGCTTTATACTTGAATGTACAACCTGCAAACAGTTCATGGAGGCAGCGCACTAGTCAGCACCGACAGATGTTTCAATAGATAATATTGCATCATTCTTACCATTTCAGAGTGCAGGAAGAGAACTGTATTCAAAGAAAAATGCCAACAGACAGAACTTCAGATGGATTAATAACAGTATGTAACAATTTGCGACAAGAATAAACCTACTGGGCATCACTAGGAGAGGGTTTTTTAAAATTAGCATTATACATACAAACAAAAAACCCATGAAGTTGCTTCATGTTCCTTGGTTGAAGATGAAAGCTGATTTGTTGCAACTGCAGCAGTGGGACTCCCCAGTAACTTTTTCTTGTTCCCCTGAATAAACCTGGAAAAAGGCACATTACTATGCTTCATATGTCTGAGATGGGAAAACTCAATGAGCTGATCACAGGCAAGGATCTGCAACTTAGTATTATTTTCTTTGACTGTTTTGCTAAAGCCTGTGGCATCATTCTTTCATTTAGATAATAGCATAGAGAGTACACTTATAAAGTTTGCACATGATACCAACTTGGGAGGGGTTGCAAGTGCTTTGGAGGATAAGATCACAATTCAAAATGATTTGGACAAACTGGTGAAATGGTCTGACGTAAACGGAAAGAAATTCAATAAAGACAAATGCAAAGTACTCCACTTAGGAAATAACAATCCATTGCACACACACAAAATGGGCAATGACTGCTTAGGAAGGAGAACTGCGGAAAGGGATCTGGGTGTCCTCATTAACCACAAGGTAAATATGAATCGACAGTGTAACCCTGTTGCCAAAAAAGCAAACACCAATCTGGGATGTATTGACAGGAGCATTGTAAGAAAGACATGAGAAGTATTTCTTCCACTCTACTCCGGGCTGATTAGACCTCAACTGGAGTATTGTGTCCAGTTCTGGGTGCATCATTTAAGGAAAGATGTGGAGAAATTGGAAAAAATCCAGAGCAGAGCAAAAAGAATGATTAAAGGTCTGGAACACTTGATTTATGAGGGAAGATTGAAAGAACTGGGTTTGTTTATTCTGGAAGAGAAGAGACTGAGAAGGCACATAATGATACCTAAAAGGTTATCAGTGGAGGAAGAAAAATTATTCTCGTTTACTACTGATGATAGGACAAGAAGCAATGCGCTTAAATTGCGGCAAGGGAGGTTTAGGTTGGACGTTAGGAGAAAATTCCTAACTGTCATGGTAATTAATCGATGGAATAAGTTGCCTGGGCAGATTGTGGAATCTCCCTCATTAGAGGTTTCTAAGAGCATGTTAGACAAACACCTGTCAGGGATAGTTTAACCAGGACATTTATTTATAGTTATTAATAATTTGGCAATTGTATTGTTAATGAACCCTAATGCTGAACAAGAAACAGTTTTTTTTAATTTTCCTTTAAGAAAAGGGAAGGGATGCTATATCGGTTACTAGACTGAACCAGTAGAGGGAGTTGACTCAGTTTCTGTGTGACTGAATGAACAAATGAACTCAAGTTGTATGGTGGCACCTCTTCCTAACAATACGTTCAATTGCAAGCAAGTCTCACCATTACAGTCCATTTTTGTTGTTGTTTATTTGTATTACTGTAATGTTTAGGAGCTGTAGTCACAGACTAGGACCCTACTGTGCAGATTGCTATATGAAAACAGAGCAAAAAGACTGCACTTATAGAACACAAAATGGGAAATTCAATTTTGCAAGCAACGTATCGGCAAGAATCTACATTGCTTCGCCACGTAGTCTTATATAGCGCAAAATGTTGTGATCTTATGACTGCATTTTAATGGAAGGCTCCCATGGAATGTCTTATACCTTGCTTAATATTTCATATTTAGCTCTAAATATGTTCCTAGATAAATTTCCTTTTCTGACTGTTAAATCAGAAAGACAAAAAAGGAAATTTTTTTTCTGGTCTTTTCCATAGGGCTCCTGCAATACAAATTGCGTCACAAATAATGCCACTTTTAGGCAAGATGATCGCAAGCAATCTGTAGGCTCAGAAATACTATGGTATGGTTGTGAATTGTTTGCAAAACAGCCTCTCTCCCAGTGTGCCCTTTCAGAGTGCTGTGCTCAGCAAAATTGGTGTATATTCTCTTTTATGTACTACTATGCATTTAAGTGGAAGCTAAGGAGTACACTAGAGCAACCTCACCCACTTCAACATGGCTGCATGAGTGAATCAGATCAGAATTTGAAACAAGCTTGAGTCTAGAATCACATATGGTGGCTTTGCTCACTCAGGAAACATGGTTAAAAGCACCCTATATAATAAACGGTTGACAAATATGAGCGCTAGGAAGAGAATGGAGTTTGTCATAATTGCAGTCACCTGACTTGGATCAAGGCTTCCAGAAGCTTCTGTTAGACTGTGTTGGGGGACATGGTTTATTTAAATGGGTGAAAAACCTATAAAAACTGGAAAGATTAAAAGTCCTGTTATCTAAGAGAGAGTTTTAGGCTACTTCTGAGTTGTTGTGGTTTTTTTACACCCTAAACATCATAGCTGGTGTTAGGAACCTTTGAGTTTTATATCAAACCCCAAACAACTGATAGATTGCCCAGCAGAAAATTATTTACATGAAAACTCCTGCCTCAGCATAATTTTTCTTGGTGACATCTACTTTGAAAATACAACATGATTTCCTCTTGGATGTTGAAATAACACCTTCCCCCTTATATTTTTCTGCTGATGCCAGGTCATACTGAAGCCTCTGATGTTACATGGCTGTTACTTGGCTGAATCCATCCTAAATAGCCTGTAAATCTGTTTGATCTACAGTACAGAGAAAGATATCATTGATTTATGTAATTGGGAATTTTAGCAATACAATTTTGTGTAATTATGTTTGTATTTCCCTCCAAGGACTTGCATACCTATGAATCCTGGAACAACTGAGTGTACAGTACCACTTCCCTTGAGTCTAATTTATGATCTATTAGCATTGTCTTTGAGGTCTACCAAATCTGTGGAAATGCTGAAGAGCGCAGATGGAATAAAGTTTAAAGGACTCATGAATAAAACGTAAGTGGCTGATACTTCCAGCTAAGGCATAAACACTGAGTTGGCTAAATAGTGAGAAATAGCTTCTTTAGCACAAGTAGAAATCTCAGGAGGATTTTCTGGAGTTTACAGTTGCCTAGGGTTCTAGGTCCAATTGTTGCTATTAATATATTTAATAGTGATGTACAGAATATACCTGAGCATATATCTTTATTTATTAAACATTTCCAACTTCTATTCTTAAAACTGACCAAAATATTCTAGGTGCCAACAGGCAAAACAAGAACAAAAGGCCAAGATATTTACACAGTGCTTGGATTTCCACATAATTACTGCAATATTCCTAGCATGTGGATTTTTATGGCACATATTTTTTAAAAATTGAGGAACTAAAAGTGAAGAGGAAAAGGGGCTTAGGGTGGGGGTTGGGAGGAGAGATGGAGAGGAAGTGTGTGGATTTTTCATCTACCCTCCATCCAAGGCTTCAGCAGGGACCTTTAGTCATCAATAGATTGCAGGAAATTGTCCCAAATGGATGACACTTTTCCCAGAGTTTGGTGTCAATTGCATGTGATCCTTTCTGTTGTTGTCAGGCCTCCCAGGCCATGACACCAGCCTTCATGTTTTGGACGTGGAACTGGAACTTGCTTTTCCATTGTAGCAAAATTTGACTTCTTGCACAGTGTTTTTTTTTTTTTCTTTTAAATGAGGTGCATGATAGCCCTGACAGATGCTTTGTGGTGGAATAAATAGCCCTGTGGCTAGTAAGGCTCTGAAGACCTATGGTAGAAACTTTGCCAACATTCAGCGATCCCTTTATTACCTACAGCACTCAAAGCTTTTCAATACACAAACTTTCATAGCTGTGACATACTTCTGCCCCTGCTGTTATCAATTTTCTGTCCACTGCAAAGACTTTGATTATGCATGCTTAATATATCAACATATTGCATTAGTTAAATAGGTACCAAGGCTGAGGCTATCTGATCACATAGATCATAATTTTACTTACTCCCTTACCACATTTAACTCTGTGCTGGTGACCCTGGAACCTAGTAATACATACAGCAACCAATAACTGTAATGCCATGATCCGTAGAGAAGAAATGAGGGATGATGGCAAGTGTATAATTTATTACCTTCTGCAGTGCTGTGTTGTTGTTGTGTGACTGTTGAAGCATTTGTAGTTTGACGGATCCCTGTTAACCAGTCTTTTGGAGAGTAGATAGTGCAGCATTTTACCACACTGTGATGTATAGCAATAAAGTACATGAATACTGCTTTAAATGAATAGCTAACCTGATTCATATAACATAATATCACCCCTGAATATTCATCTCAAATGTTCAGAGAAGTCTGAATAACTTTTTCTTCTTTATCTTGAATCTGTGTGCCTCTGCACTTCTTGCATCTCACTAGGGCTAAAGGATGTGCCAATATAGTATGAGAGGTTGTTCCTGTATTTCTGTCCCCATAATAGAAATAACAGATTCTCATGGTATAATATTTATCACAAGATTCCCATCCCATTAACTCAAGAATCAGATTAAGTTTTCACAAACAGTTAAGCTTTTGGGTGCTTATCTTAATGGCATTGAAGCAAATTCTGTTGAGGTTTCCTGCATACTTAATATATTATGCAGCTATTGACTAAATCCAAAGAAGACAGCATATTGGAAAAGAAATCTTGCCCAGAACTCAGGACAAGTAGAAGTGATATCTGGATAGGTGAAATTGGCAGAGTTGCTGCCTGCTAGGCAAGAACAACAGGAGAGTCTAAGTGATATCACATATACTCGCATTGAGCTGCCAGGCAGAGGGGCTAAGCAGAACTGGAGCAAAGGGAACTGAGCTGCCTGATTGGATTGGATAGAAGAGGACAAGAGGCTGAGCTTTGTCATAGAATGTTGTAATGGTGATTTTAAAAATATGGACCTTGTTAATTACTAATGTTTGTCCAGACATATGCCAGAATCCCTGGCACAATGTAAGCCTATAAGCCTTTAAAACACGTCATGCAGCAGATGCTATTTCTGTGTATAACTCAGGGAAGATATAGGTGAAGAAACTCTTGCTGAGCTTTTACATGTTTTGTGTCTGTAAATGATAATAGGGATATAAGCTCATGCGATAAATAAATTGTAGTCTTTAAAGTGCCACCAGACTCCTTGTTTGTTTTAACAGGGATATAGTAGTTCAAAATACATTTGAAACTGTATTATAAGATAATGCTATTCCTAGATAAAAGGTATGAATGAAGGTTTAAGGAATGGTATCAGGGAATTAAAGCTATCTAAAAGCATTCTGTAATAGGCCTCTTCAATTGGGCAGTTACAGTGTTTTACATGTGAAGCAATCTTACTGACCTTATAATTGAGATATCGGGAATAATCAAGTGCTGCTAGAAAGGGCTGTTCTGTATGATTTCATTGTTGCCTGCTTTGGTGGCTGGCCACACAAATGAGTGAAATAACTTGATGCTGCCCATGTGAGGAACTACTAAACAAAGACAGAATCATCAAGAAGTGTGAATAGTGTTTGCATAAAGACTGTCTTTTAACCTCAGAATGAACATTTCTTCAGAGAACTAAAAGTGCTGGTGGAAAGACCGTGGGGTTGTGCAAAATTGGCCAATGGACCCCACTGCAAAGCACCTTATGGAAATGGGTTACTGAAACGTACCTTGAGTAGTCAGAGTGGGGAAGCCATGGCAGCATGGACATGAATGTTGGTTAGCCATCTGTGTAATTTCCTAGGGTGCGTCTACACTTACAAATTAAGTCAACTTGAGTCTTAAATCGACTTAATTTATTCCACGTCTACACTGGGGTTTCCTTAATTCGACTTAAGCTGCTCCTTAAGTGAGTTTGAATTAATAACACCTCGTTTTAATTCGAACTAGCGCTTAAGTCGCCTTTATTAAGTTGACTTAAGCCAGTGGAGACATGGAGTAGTGCCTAGTTGGACCTTTTTAAGTCAAACTAAAACGTTAAGTCGACTTAATAAGGCCAAAAAGGGGCCACGTCTATACTTGAAAAGTTGCCAACTTTTGTTAGGTCAACTTTATGAAGTTGACTTAACTTTTCAAGTATAGACGTGGCCCTAGAGTCCTGGGTGGGCTTGTGCAGCCCATGTTGAAGCTCATACTTTCGCAGCTTCATTGCTTTTGGGTTGAGTGATCTTGATCAAAGCTAGGTGGGGTAGTCTACATGTGCTGCAGTCACACTCCTGATTGCAGTGTTGCATGCACCAGGAAGACATGTCTGATGCTAAACCTTCATTAATAATCACAATATTTAGCACTTATAGCATGCTCATCAGTAGACATCAAATCACTTTTTGAAGGAGGTCAGCATCAATACCCTCATTTTACAGATGGAGAAACTGAGGCACAGAGAGGGGAAATGACTTGCCCAATATCACCCAGAAGGTCAATGGCAGAGCTATGAATAGAGCCCAAGTGCTCAATCCAAAAGGAAACTCTCTGCCTTCCTTGAGGCACCAATCTATATTCTGCAGAACTAGGGAGGGGAAAGCTTAAAGTTTTTCAGCTACAGAAAGAAAGGCAGGTAATAATTTAACTTGCTAACCAGTCCAGAGTAGGTTTGTAACAAAACAAATTCAATGTAATTATATACTCCTGCTGCAAAACATCTCATTTTGATTTTAGGAGTGAGATTATAGGAGGTGTGTCTCTATAATACGTTATTACAAGTGTAGCTGATTGAGAATTTTCTGTCAATGACTTTTTGGTAGCAAATGCAGTTTCTACAAAAGCAATTTTTTTCTGTGGGAAAACTTGGATTTTGTGGAATTGTTTTGATTTTCTGTTGGGAAAACTGAAACCACATATTATGTTTTATGTCAGTTCAACCCAAACTGAAATACCGTAATTCAGTTTGTTGGACGGACTGGAAACATTTCATTTTCACTCAATGCAACATCCGTTCTCTCTGTAGGCTGGGCTTCCTGGGTCTGATGGACTAGTCTTCCATGATAAAATGATCAAGCGTAATACGGTGCATCATGGGAGTTACATGACTGTGAATCACATGGCATGTCAGTTTAACAAACCAAAATGAAACATTTTGATTTTGAAACGATTAAAAAAATACCTTTTGGTTTTCACCATTAGGATTATTTTATATAGATTTAATATAGAAATAATGTAATCTGAGTCAAGGTTATTTTTAAGAGGATCAAGACAGACAAATTTGCAGGCAGTTTGAATTTTACCTTTGGGCCTTTTTTGTCTTGGGGCAGAAAAAAGCTTGGGGCTTTCCAAAGTTAAGCACAGTGCTGGAACTCCCAACAATATAAGACAATCTTGTTCCTTATATCCAAAAACAGCTAAGAGAGGGCAATTTACTCACACACGTAGCTTCACAGCCTGCCTTCACCTGTCCATAATATAACTGAATGTGATCTAGAATGTTAGAATTAATAGAATTTCAGTCTTATAGTGTATGTAAATCTCTATTGCTCACTCGTTTATAAAGAAGGTTATATACTCAATACTGTTTCACTTGTAAACTTCCATATACATGCAGAGATAATGAAAGAGACAATGAATCACATGTGACATATGTTGGTCATGTTACTTAACTTCATATCATGTCTAAAGAGCCAGATGTTAAGAACCATCAGAAAAGGGCTAAATAATGAGAGGAAAATATCATAATGCCACTATATAAATCCATAGTATGCCTACACCTTAAATACTGCATGCAATACTGATTGCCCCATGTCAAAAAAGATGTATTAGAATTGCAAGAACCACAGAGAAAGGCAACAAAAATAATTAAGGGTATAGAACATCTTACATATGAGGAGAGGTTAAAAAGACATGGACTATTCAAGCTTGGAAAAGGGATGGCTCATTATGGGGGAAGTGAGGGGGCAGTGTGACAGAGGTCAATAAAATCATGAGTGGTGTGAAGAATTCAACAGAACACAAGAACTGGGAGTCATCCAATGAAATTAATAGGCAGCAAGTTTAAAACAAATAAAAAGATGTACTACTTTGCACAGTGCATAGTCAACCTGTGGAAACTCATTTCCAGGGACATTATGAAGGCCAAAACTATAGCTTGATTAAAAAAAAAAAGTAGATAAATTCATGGAGCATGGTCCATCAGTGTTATAAGAGATTTCAACAATTTCCACAACACAATCAAACTTAGCCTGGAACACTCCACACAAGAGATCCACTTTCTGGATACTACAGTGCAAATTAGCGATGGGCACATAAAGACCTCCCTATACCGCAAACCTACTGATCGGTATAGTTACCTACATCCCTCGAGCTTTCATCCTCGACACACCACACGATCCATTGTGTACAGTCAAGCCCTAAGATATAACCACATTTGCTCTGACCCTTTAGACAGAGACAGACACCTTCAGGATCTCTACCAGGCATTCTTAAAACTACAGTACCCACCCGCAGAAGTGAAGAAACAAATTGACAGAGCCAGACGGGTACCCAGAAGTCAACTACTGCAGCAGAAGCCCATAAACAACAACAGAACGCCACAGGTCACCACCTACAACCCCCAAGCCAGACCTCTTCATCACATCATCAAAAATCTACAGCCTATTTTACAAGATGATCCCTCACTCTCTCAAGCCTTAGGAGACAGACCTCTCCTTGCTTTCAGACAGCCCCCTAACCTTAAAAGGATACTTACCAGCAACTACAGATCACACAACAGAAACACTAAAGCAGGAACACAGCCCTGCAACAGACCACGCTGCCAACTTTGCCCTCATATCCACACTGATGACACCATCACAGGGCCTAATCATGCCACCTACTCCATCAAGGGTTCGTTCACCTGCTCATCCACCAATGTGATTTATGCCATCATGTGCCGGAAATGCCCCTCTGCCTTATATATTGGACAGACAGGACAGTCTCTGCGCCAAAGAATAAATGGACACAAATCTGACATCAGAAATTGCAACACTACAAAACCAATAGGGGAACACTTCAATCTCCCTGCTCACTCCCTTGACGACTTGTTAATAGCTGTGTTGAAACAGATGAATAACAAATCACAGCTTCAAAGAGAGACTGCAGAACTCGAACTTATATGCAAATTTGACTCAGCTGTCTTGGGGTTAAACAGGGACTATGGATTTTTCTCTCATTACAACAAGTGATTTGACCTCACCCTCCTCTATGTGCTGTTCCCCAGTGTTTGAATCCTAACACCTATTTTGATTTGCTGTTGCAGCCTGACCTGATGCTGTGTTATGCACTCCCCTGCATTTAATTTCCTCCCACTCTGTAACTTTCCTATCTTCAAAGCGTCTGACGAAGTGGGATTTTCTCCCACGAAAGCTCATGCGATAAATAAATCTGTTAGTCTTTAAAAGTGCCACAAGACTCTTTTGTCTTTCTACAATAGACTAACACGGCTACCCCTTTGGAATTCAATAATTTCTGTTCTGTTCATTCCCTTTGAAGTATCTGGTGTTGGCATTGTTGATAAAGAGGATATTAGACCTGTGGTCTGGTGCAGTATGGCCATTCTTATGTTCTTAACATAGTCTTGGGAGGTGCTTGTGCACCCTTCGGGTGGGCTGAAATTCATTCAATTGCCCCTCAAGTGCCTAAAAGAAATAAATCCCTACCCCTATGGAGAAAGCTGCTGGAGACCCAGGATCCAGTCTGTAAGGAACTCACAGCAAAGACTGCTCAAAGTTACCTTCCCCCAGTAGAATACTACTAAGAACAAACAACAATGAACTTTATTAGTTATTAACTTAATAAATCTTATCCTAAGAAAACAAAATGAATTTAAACAGAACAGTCCCCACAGAAACACAGTGAGAAAGATACCCAAGAGTCCCGAAGTCCAGGTGGAGATCACCTAAATCTCAGCTACAGTCTTTGATCAACTCTAAAGACTTGAGTGAAAAGAAGTAGCTATCCTCTTCTTCTTTGGTTGCAGGAATCTTCAATAGCATTCCATGCAGGCTTTTCTTTCTCTCTGGAACCAGAAGCATCTGGTCAACTCACTGGTTAAGTGGCCCTCCGTCACATATACATGTGCACAAACTCTGCTGCAGAAGACTCCACTGGAGGGAGAAAACATCTTGCTGTCCACTCCTGGTTCAGCTTCTCTCCTCCTGCACACTGAGCACATGGGCTCTTCTCATGCAACTCTTGCCTGCTTCTCTGCAGTCTGCTGCTGTGTCTCATGTGATCTGACCACACCAGCAGGAAACCCTGTGGAGCATGCTCAAAATGCTACCACTCCCTGTTTCCAGAAATTTCTGGTTATGGGCAGCTAATCTGCCCAGCAACAGTAACCCACCCTCAAAAGGTCTCTTAAAGAGAGAGCCTATTTTAGGCCTCTGGGTTACACTTGGATTCTAAGATGACGAGAGCAGCATAAGAGAACCTGTACATAATTGAATACGCATAGTTATTTCATTTGTGTTTTGCAACGTTTACTACCACCTTTCTTCCAAGATGTGGCATGGGCCCTGTTCCCTTTTAATAGATTAGGATTTTCACAATGTTATTCAGAAAGAACTCTCTTTATTTCATGAACTTGTGCATAATCTGAGCTATGCTCTCTGAATGTGTAAATTATCACTGTCCACTGACTGACAGAGTCTATTGGTATGTACAGAAAACGTGTTAATCCCCTCATAATTAGCACCTTGTTGGGGTCAGTGAAAGTCAAGGACCTAGCCTTTATGCATTTTGTTTAATTTACTCAGGTTTTTTTCTCCACCTTCTCCTTTCACCCATCTTACTCTCTCAATAACTACTCAGCACATTCTTCTTAATTCCCCACATGCTCTTTCTACTGCTACTCTGCTAATACCCTGGTTTTCAAAAGGGAATAAAACAATGCAAAGGGAAAGTTAAAACCCAATATCAAGAAAATTTTCCAAACAGCAATAAATGGGAACTGGTGTAAGTCAATAGTTTGAGTCATTGAAAACTAGACTGATATTTTTCAGGTCAAACTTCCTTGATCCTATGGTCCTAAGAATAAAAAATATGTAAACTCCAAAATCATTGATCTAGGTTGTCTACTAGTGCCCAGAAGTTCCAGTCAAGACTGAAGTCCAGTTGTATGGCTTGCTGTACAAACATCAAATAAAAGGTAGCCTCTGTATCAAACTGTAAACTGTCTTGATCTTGCAGACATGTGAATGCATTCTACACTCATGCTGCCCTACAACACCAGTCTGCCATCCCGCCAGGATGAGCGGGTCCCACAGTGCACCATCTTGCAAAGCCTCCTGCCCCTGAGTGCCAGCCCTTCCCCCCTGCTGGGGACAGAGTGGCTGCCTGAGTGTCCAGCTCTACCCCTGCTGGGGATGGTGCCCCAGATGTTTTTTTAAGGTCGTAATGCCCCTGGTCTCATCTGAATTGAACTCAGCAGGGTGTGTAGACAGGTGTCCCTGCCAGAAGGCATAGACTCCTCTTAAGAGCACTAGGCATGGTTTTACCGGCCCTTTCCCACTGTTCAAAAATAGAGCTAATAAAGACTCCATTAGGAGGCTTTTTGTTTTGTTAAGTGAGCTGAAATCACTTCCTGAGGGACAAATGAGAGAAATAAAATTTAGTCTTTAAAAGTGCCACAGGACTCCCTCTTTGTTTTGCTGAACTAGACTAACATGGCTACCTCTCTGGAACCTGTGGTACAGCATCCCTGCCTGAACTGGCTTCTCAGTGACGTTCCCCCTGCTGAGAGCTGAAAACCACTAAAAACTGAGAAGAACCTAAGGAGACTGACCTTCAGAGGAGGGGATGGTAATGGTGTACATTGGAGCAGCTGGCAGAGAGGGCCAGAGGATGGCTGGAACATAACAGTGGAACAAGTAAAATGCCTTCTTTTCCCCTGCTCCCATCCAATGTGGGAGATGAACTCTTCAGTTGCAACTTTAGACTCTGGATCTCCCCTGACTAAGAACAACACCTGTGAGTGGAACAAACAAGGAGTCCTGTGGCACTTTTAAAGACTAACAAATTTATTTATCAGATGAGCTCTTGTGGGCGAAATCGAAGTGGAATTTCTCACACAAAAGCTCATGCGATAAATCAAAAACAACTCCTGAATATTGAACACAGTCCTTGCTGCTGCTGCTGCTGCTGCCTCCAACTCACAGAAGGGTTTACACAAGAAAGCATAAAATGTGAGTAAAAGAATACAAGGAAGGTAGGCAAAGAGAGAGCAGAAGCTGGGGGAACTGGTGGAAATGAGTGAGGCCGAGATGATTAAACTCATTGAGGAATATGTGTGGAAGCTAGAGAAGGCATTCAAAGGGGAGAGTGATGTGGTCCAAGTACCAAGAGAGAAACGAGATTTTAGCAGTGGCATTCTGAACATTTGAATAAACTGGCGGTGATTGCATTGGGATGCAGGGAGTCCCACAAGGTGGAGTCTCCTGTTGTCAAAGTGAGAGATGACCAAAATATGAATAAGGGATTAGGCGGGAATTTATAAAATTGGGAGCCAACCCTAACAGATTCTTAAAAATTCCAGCTTTATACTGTAGGAATGAATTTTAGAAATGAGGTAATGGAAGTTGCAGTAGGATGTAGTGAGTCCCTAGATATATGGGAGACTAAGAATGTCATACTAGATATTCATAAAGAGTCTTGTTTTTCTTAATGAAGATTTCTGAAGTGTTTAAACTGAGATCTTGAACTGCTGAAATTCATATCCATTTGACCAGACAGTATGTGGCATTTCCATGGTATTTAATGTGTGATCTAGCCTTGCTTTGGCCTGTTTCTCTAAACCTCCCCTGCCTATACCTCTTCACCCCCCCCCCCCCCACCTTTGTAGATTTGACTGTGAGTTTGAAAGTGCTCATATATTGAAAATGTGGAATGTAGCTGGGAACATTTTTCTCAGAGTAAATACTGATAGCTTTTATTGTGAGATTACTTTTGGTTTATGTTGTAAAGCCTACTTCTTCTGTACCTGTTACAATTCAATATATATGTTGAGATAGGGCTGCACAGAGTTTTCTGCTCAGTTTGAAAAACATTTAACTTTTCCTTATGCTGATAACTATTTGCATGGAAGTGTGTCATCTGTTTTACTCAAAGTATATGATTTGTTGCACATTTGATTTAGGATGGTGGGGGTAAAAAAGAGAGCCTGTTGCACCCTACCTATCAAGCCATACCTGGTGCTTGTCTAAATAAATAAAAGTACTACTGTATTCCAGTGTAATGTCCCCAAGTCCTGCAATAACACTAAGTCCTGGTGTTTAGGGTACATACAGTGTAGAATTATCTCTGATAAGGCAGAGACTGGACGAAATGCGAGAGACTGGAAAGTAAGGCTTTCCAGACAATAACATAGGTGTAGGTCCTGATGCTTTCAAAAGAATGTTATTAATAATATCTGGCCTGGTATTCAACAAACACACAAAAATGCCTAAAGGAAAATGCTGCAAGCTGACTATTTTCAGGTTACAGCTAACTTTCCAGAGACTTGCCTCTGAGACTCCCCAGCCAGAATATCATACTTCACTACACGTTATACAGAATTATCCACTACCTTCTAATACTACGGAGTCAGGGATGGAAGCATTAAAAAAAAAAAAGGGGGGGGGGGGGAGAGTAAGGCAAAGAACAATTAAAAGGAAGAAAGGTAACAGATGTGCTTCACTATCTTGCCCCAATTGGGTGACACTTTAATCGCTTTCTTATTCTGCCTTGTTCTGCTGAGACTGGAAGACATATGTCACTTTTCCACCTTAACTGTGCATTTTCTAGTTTGTTTGGATTTATGTCACAACCTTAATGGGATTTAAATGGAATTTTATATGTGAATAATACTCTGCATTAATGCAAGAACTTTAGGTTGCTGTGCTCCTGGAGCAATTTGCATAAAGGTTTTTAAATATGAAAGAAGAATAGCCAGGCTATTGTAAATGGCAAAGTAAAAAAATGACACTGGAAATAACAGTAAGGGTAGGCAACAAAGCCACCAAAGCACTGTCTTTCCTGGGGTTAATATTCCAATATTTAGGTACAATGGGGTGCAGGAAGAGAAGCTGAAGGTGATGATCATCGGCATTTAGCTATTGCAGAATCCAAAAAGGATTAAATGGATGCACAGACCAGGTCAATATCATCATTTTCTCAGAAAACATCCTCAGTTACATGCAAATACTAGTCATAATCTGCAAATGCATATACACCTGGTTATTTGGTTTCACGTTTCTTTAGTCAGGCAACTAACGCTGTTGGGGGGGAGGGCATGTGCGCACATGTGTGCGCATTGGCATGTGCACGTGCACATATGCGTGTGGTCATGAGTGCATATATGTATATTTCATACAATTATTTTATATTTTAATTCATATTATGGGGGAATATGTATTACAGTCAAGTCTGAAAAGTAGCAGAAAGCTATAATGAAAATTGTCCAGCTGTGTACAGAGAACCAACAATAATAGTACTTAATCAATAGTACTGTGCCCTTCTATTTAAGGCACTCTATCTCTTACAAAACTCTGCTAACCTCAGTATTCACCTATGAGAGGGTAGAGTACTTAAAGTTCCGTTTTACCGATGAGGAAACTGAAGCACAGATTTGTTTTTGTTTTTTTCCCCTCCCCAGTGACTTTCCCCAGGTCAGACAGAAATTCTGTCACAGAGTTGGGAATAAAACCACCAGATAGATTTCCTGACACAGTGTTATGTTAAGACACAGAGCTATCCTTTCAATAGACCAGGCTTTAACTATTGCTCATGGCTTTGAGTTACTGATGTTGGTGCAGTAGGTGAACTTCCATATTGACTTTTTTTTATTTTTTGTCTACCATTATTATTTTGAACATGGATTATTAATAGAACACCCTTGGTGCACATATTGCTTTGCATGTGTAAAATAAAACATGGTTCCTATCCTGCTCTGAGTGGCTGACAATCTAAGGACTTGATCCACCAATCATGTATTACTGAATGACATGCTTGCTACCATTGTTCCATTGAACTGGCCCTGAATTAATAAGATATATCAATAAATAGGAAAAGAACAAGGTAGCTAGTGAAGAAAGGATGCGGGAGAGCCACAACAGTAAACAAAGGTTTATGAGGAAGGAGAATAATACAAGCTGATTTTGGTTTGGTTCACTTATTGATTCATTTCTCACTTTTTGTTAGGTGTTCATTTTTTTAAATGGTCAGGTAGCTTTGGTAGCATTACATCCTCACTTTTCATTGGTGTAAATGATGAGACAGGATGCAAGACAAAGGTCCAAAATGACTTTTTCACATGGGTTCTTAACTTGGGGTTTGTAACTGATGACGGGGTTTTGTCAGTAGACGATCCTGCTCTTTCCCTATTATATGGGTGGGAAGGGATGGGCAGGGTAGATGCTGTCTAGGCTGGAGGGGAATTTCAGGGCTGGAAGGAGTGGTGGTATGGAAATGGGGATTGTAATATAGCAAAGTTTGAGAAACATTGGCTTGGAATGCTGAGTAGGACTCTAATGGTTAGAGACACTGGGCCAGATTCCATATGCCAGTTCTCCTGACATGATCCGGCAGAGTCAAGTCTATGAGCCCCTAACATCTGAGAGTTCACCTGGGACATGGGAGCAATGGTGCATTTTGCCTACAGCTCCCACTTCACCATCTGGCATGGTCTACAAAGTGTGTGGATGGGGCCAGGGAATGGAGGAAATATGCTTATTTAGCACAAACTGACCTCTTGGGACAGAAAGGGGTGGCGAGCTGATTGCCTCACTCCCAGGGATGAGTTCTTTGTCAGGTGCAGATGCAGAGGGAGATGAATTGAATCCATTGGAAGGTATTGCCAATACAGAGAAGGATTGGGATATCATACAGAAAGATCTGGATGACCTTGTAAACTGCAGTATCAGGAATAGGATGAAATTTAATAATGGGAAGTGCAAGGTCATGTATTTAGGGACAAATAACAAGCATTTTTCCTATAAGTTGGAATGGACTGAGGAGGAGAAGGATCTGGGAGTACTGGTTGATCATAGGATGACTATGATCCACCAATGTGATGTGGCTGTGAAAAAAACTAATGCGGTTCTAGGATGTATCAGGAGAGGTATTTCAAGTAGAGACAGGAAGGTGTTAGTGCCTCTGTACAAGGCACTGGTGAGACCCCATCTGGAATATTGCGTGCAGTTCTGGTCCCCCATGTTTAAAAAGGATGAATTCAATTGGAACAGGTGCAAAGAAGGGCTACAAGGATGGTCTGTGGAGTGGAAAACCTGCCCTATGAGTGAAGACTCAAGAAGCTTGGCTTGTTTAGCTTAAACAAAAGAAGGTTGAGGGGGGATATGATTGTTCTCTATAAATACATCAGAGAGATTAATATCAGGGAAGGAGAGGAATTATTTGAGTACAGCACCAATGTGGACACCAGAAAAAATGGTTATAAACTGTCCATCAAGAAATTTAGGCTTGAAATTAGACGTAGGTTTCTAACCATTAGAGGAGTGAAGTTCTGGAATAGTCTTCCAAGGGGAGTTGTGGGGGCAAAAACCATAACTGCTTTCAAAACTGAGCTTGATACATTTATGGAGGGGATGGTATGATTAGCCTATTTTGGAAATTGACTGATCTTTGGCTACATGTGGTGGATTTACAAGTGGCCTAAGAGGGGAGAGTACATGGGATGGGTTCTGAGTTATTACAGAGATTTGTTTCTTGGGTAACTGGCTTTTGAGATTTGCCCACGTGCTCAGGGTTTAACTGATTGTCATATTTGGGGTTGGGAAGGAATTTTCCCTCAGGGCTGATTGGTCTGGGCTCTGGGGGTTTTTCGCCTTCCTCTGTAGCACAGGGCATGGCTCACATACCAGTGAATTCTCTGTATCTTAAAGTCCTTAAATCATGATTTAAGGAGGTAAATAACTCAGTCATAGGTTGGTGGCCTATTGCTGGAGTGGGTGGGTGAGGTTTTGAGGCCTGCATTTTGCAGGAGGTCAGACTAGATAATCGTACTGGTCCCTTCTGACCTTAAAGTCTATGAGTCTATAGAGTGTATCACATGTTTTGGGATTGACATGGTTGCTTTGCAGGGACCAATCCCTGTGCAGCATACTTCATACGTGCACTTTCCATGCTCGACCTATTCTTGAGTTCATCTCCATAATCCTAATTTATCTTGTCCATTTTAGTAAATGGTTCCCTGGGTGTTCTCCCTTTTACCTTAGTTGGCTCAGACATCTGTCTTTTTTGGCTATAGATCTATTTACTTATCTTATTTAGCACACTCATTCTGTTTTTAGCTGAATGATCTGTTTACTTCCCTAATTCTATCCGTCAGTAAATGAGGCCTACCTCCATGTGTTAATAATTCATTTCTTTTCATGCCAGGCCTCAGCTACACATTTCCTTTTAACATACATATTTTGTAAGAAAATATTTCCTCATCCTCTCGGATGATAACATTAGAACATCATGCTACAGCCACCTGTGTTTTTTAATCTCTCTCTCTCACGTGGTGTATGAGGGCACCGCTATGTATGGATGGGTAAAACTTAGTCCACCTGCAGGTCAGTTGTAAACTGCCTATGTCATCTTAAATTAAAAAAAATATTGCAATTATTGGCTTGTATGTTTACCATGGTCGTCTCCTGGCTCTCCTGACAGATGTGTGAGGCTAATATCTTCTAAAGGCTAGCCTGCAAATGGTCTGGTATGTTTTATTTTATTTATGTTCTTTTACTGTGCCTGCAACGTTGATGTTCTGAATTGGGGTAGTCTCTAAGCTCAGGTGGAAATGGCTTGTTCTTTTGGAGGAGGAGACTTTGGATTCAGAGGTATAAGGCTCATGTCCCTGTGCACAAATCTGAAGGTTTCCTCTTCCCTTAGCAATTCAGAATGTCGATATCAACTGACCAGCTCTTCTTAGTCCCTATCCCAGTTCCTGCAAATGCTGCCTCGTCCTTTTAGCCCCACAGCTGCCTTGTGGCTCTGCCGTTGTCCAGCCTCTCCACTCCCTATGCCCCTGCTTGTTCTGCCCTTCTCATTTCTGTCACACTCTGTCCAGCATGAGTCACCTGTTGACAACGGAGGCTGATGACATTTGCTGCCCTTCAGCCTCGTGATGTGGTTGGTGATTGCAAGGTCACTACAGGAGACTGCTGGGTGATGCAAAGAGAGGACAGCAAGCAGACAAACTGATGGGCTGCAGACACCAACTTTCCTCACCTCATGGCATCAGTAAAGGTAGGATTTAGCAGCTCTTCTTACTCTCTCCTTCTGGTTCGTGGCTGTCCTTTTCAACACTCGTTGCTGCTTCTCCCCACTTCCTTTTCTTTGTATTAAATGCAAAACGGCATCAGATCTCTTGCAGCCTTGTGCTTTTCATTGTCTTTTTGTATCAGTTGCTGTAGCATTTCTGGGATGCGAGGGCCACAGGCACAGTTGGGAATGCCTAGCTAGAACCTATACCCACGTCAAAGTTCTGTCATCACTGACAACCATGACATTTAATGAAATATACACACTCATCCTATACACATAATCATCACATCTTTGATACCTACATAGGATAGTTGGCATTTGGCATCAGTCTCTCAGCTTGTGTGTGTGTTCCTCCATTATTGCATAGGCTGAGTTGGCTAGATTGGAAAATACTGAAGATCGAAGGGTGCAATATTAACTCCTGGCCAAAAAGCTTTTAAAAGTTTATTCTCCCGCTGAGTGATACTGGTAAGGGAAGGATCAATTGTGGTAGGTGCTTTAGGGAAAAAAATTTAATAACTACTTCAAAACATTTTCCTTTGATTGGTGTGGAATCTTTCTTGTTATGACAGAAGGGAGCAAACAGTTTGGGAAATAAGTTATTAAAAATATAAAGAGCATTTGGCAAAAGAGAAGTTGTTTTCTTATCATGGTAGGAACTGTAATATTTTCCTCAGATCTCCGTAGCTCTTTTGTAAGGCAAGCAAGTTTGACTTCAGATCAGTTCTGACTAGCTTGGAAAAGGTTTGCTTGTAATGCCCTGTGTGTCTGATCTCTATTTTATTTATATAGAGAGATTTTTTAACTTGCATCTTTTGTTTTGATCTTCAGGATAGACTGTCAAGCATTTAACTAATGACTGCATACAGATGAGGCGGAAAATATTCAGTGCTACTCCTAGGAGGGTAACAATCATGATTCTGTTTGTGAATTCATTTAATATCCATGGCCTGTTTAGGAGGGGACAAAGCTATATATCCTTAGTGTTCTCTTCCTAAGATGTTTTGATCATCATTAAGCAGTATAATATAAAAATATAGCCTTTTCTTTTTTTAAAATGCAAGATTGGAAGTGTTTGGGGAAGGATGACAAATTGTTGAGTTTGATGGCATCCTTGGCATTCAAGAATCATTCAGTTGCCTGAATGAAAATATAGAGGGGTAAGAGCAGATCCACAACTGGTGTAAAATGACTTCAGGGGGCTCTGTGACAATGGTCACCAGCTGAGAATTTGACCCACAGGATTTCCAACTTTCTAGCAGTTTTTCTTATTTTGAAACTTCATATTTAACTAGTAGGTATACATGGATTGTAGAATGACCTGCCATGAAACAGTGTGTAAATGGGTGAAGAACTAGATAAGTCAATTATAGTGATCAATATACGAAACATCACAAAGGGTCACAGAGCAGTTTTCAGCTATGATTGTTTTATTCCTTCACACTGTCCTTTTTTCAGTTCTCTGTCTCCACAGGAATTCCTTCAGCTTTTTCATAGGTTTAAAAAGTCTATTAAGGCTGGCAAAGTGCCAGCAAACAGAAGCCCTGTGCATAATAAATTAGGTCTCTGTGTGCTCATGTCATCTGATTTTAATCTCACAACTCTATGCAGATTTATCTTTACAAACACACAGAGCAGATATTGTAAGATAGTCAGGACAAACCAGGGGATCAGTCCAAAAACTGGCAAGCTCCCCTTCCCCTCCCCCTCCCCCCCCCACCGCCAGTAGCTCTGGTTTTGTTCAGAAACTTTTAAGATGGAAGAACACCTCCAAATAGGCAAGGAAGAGGCTGCCAGATTTTTTTTTCTTTTAGCCTTTCATTGATCTGTAAAATAATAGGGCTAGAGTCAAAAAGTTCATGTTGACTCCTCCCAATTTTATCCTCGGTGTCCTCTTCTTCTCTGACATTCTGTGCTCTCCATGTGTAAGACTTTTATCAGACTGTGCGCACGTGAAAGGCTGATGAAATTTTGAGATTATCTGCCAAATTCTTAATTAACTTTAAAGACTTGATACATCTGAGAATACAGAGTCAAAAATTAGTGAGAACAGATCCACCTTGACTTTGAGGAGCAGAGTGAGGTTGCTTCTTTGTATTTTATTGGGGAGGTAGAGCCCTTGACTGTCTAGATATGGGTCTTTCCTGAATGATTATTCTAAATTTGAATTAAAATCATATGGCAGAATCTGCTCTAACATGGACTATGAGCTGTATGGGCAGTATTGTAGGAGGACCTTATTTAAGGATGCAGTGCAGGCCTCAGAAGGAGAGTAGCATGCAGTGGACACATAAGGAAAGAGAGTCCTGTGGCACCTTAAAGACTAACAAATGTCTTCGGGCATCAGCTTTCGTGGGCTCCAACCCATTTCGTCAGTGCTTGAAGGCCCCAACCAAAGATCAGGACAGCATTGAAAGAGTAGAGAGATATGCTGAACATTAACTTGTTCAGCTCATCAAACTGGCCAGCTTCACTAAGGTTTCTAAACCGATTGAGTGGATGTGGGTCTAACAGTGCAAAATGGCGTGCCTTATATCTGTGCCGTTTTGATGAAAAATCCGGCAGTTTACCACTAAATTTGATTTATGAGATTTTGTTTTCCCAATGTAAATTCAAAAATCAAAGCACAATTTGAGGCAGGAGCACACGTGAAACTACATGGATCAAACTGAAGAAAATATTTGCACAAAACCACTGAGATCAAGTAAGTTTTGCACAGTTTAGACAATGTCATGATGAAGAATAGGACAGTAGTTTAATCAGGGATGTTCCAAGTCAGGACATTTTCTATGAATACAGTCAATAAATTGTGTGTCTGAAGGCTATAAAGTACTAAGAAAGTGAACTTTAAATTGGCAAAGGAACTGTCAAGAAATTGTAGAGTGGACATGCCTATGAATTAGTCAGGTAATGAGGCTATAAGAACATAAATGACGCAAGGGTGGTGGAAAAACTTTTGTATTATGTGCAAAATGGCATCAGACCTCAGGACTGAGACTGACACCCTCAACCACAACAAGAGCTCAGGACGGAAACAAATATTTGCAGTCATTAAAGTCTGGTCTATACAAAAATGTTAGGTCAACCCAACCTAAAAATCCACACTCTTGATTGACATAGTTAAACCAACCTAACCCCTGGGGTAGATGATAGTAGGTCAATGGAAGAATTCTTCCATCAACCTAACTACCACTTCTTGGGGAAGTGGATGACCTATCCTGATCAGAAAATCCCTCTTGTCAGTGGAGGTACTGTGTATAGTGAAGTGCTACGGCACAGACAGTACCTCAACATGCTGCAGTCACACCTCCATTGGCAGTCCAGACATATGTTCTGTCTATTTTTTTTTTTTTTACCTGAGATTTTTAGGGTCAGTGAGGGCAAGCTAATATAAAACCTGTGTTTTATATTTGGTTCTGAGAAGATCCCTTCAGATCTGTTCTGTAAGTGAATTTAGCTATCATGGGCCAGTTGCCACGGAAGCTCTCTGTTTTTCATTTGTGTTTTACTACTGAGGCTGACAGTTTCTCCAAACCCTCTTTGGAGTTTATGCTCATACACCTATGGGGTAATGGGATCAGATTGCTCCTCTCCCACTTTGATCTTTAGAGCCTTCAAATACTTGTACAGGTTTATCATAGTCATCATTTTGATAAGCTCCCTATATTTAATTCTTTTACTCTGATCTCATATATCATAAGAATAACCATACTGGGTCAGACCAATAGTCCACCTATCCTGTCTTCTGACAGTGGCCAGTGCCATGTGCTTCAGAGGAAATGAACAGAATAGGCAACCATTGAGTGATCCATCCTCTGTTGTCCAGTTCCGGCTTCTGGACACACAGAGCATGGGGTTGCATCCCTGATCATCTTCGCTGGACCTGTCCTCCCTGGATTTATCTAGTTCTTTTTTGAATTGGATTATGGTTTTAACCTATCACTTATATTACTGGGCAAATGTCTCTAGTAGTAATAAAAAGAGGATAATAGGGGAGAAAATTCAGAATATATAAGCAGAATTGTCTCTACTCAGAATACTTTTCAATATTTTCCATGGGTTTGACTTCACTGCAGTGTTAACTCAAGCTAACGCCTCCTAAATTGGCATATCTTGAGTGAAAGTAGCTGGATTACAAAATAAGATGAGTTGCACAGAATGATTGTATTAGAGACAGATGAGCTTCATCACCACTGCATTACTAGTTGAGCATCTGAAGCATTTAAGACACAGCTAACTCTCTGGTCCTGCTAGCTGAGTTTAAAGCAGCACTTAACTCAAGCAAGAGATGTGTGTGTGGATGGGAGGCACCACTTGAGTTATACCTGGAGCTAACACTGAAAAAAAGACCTGTGAGACACCAGTAGGTTCATAAGGAGGGTGTAAAGTGTCAAAAAGTTTATTCAACTCAGAGTAGTTCTTCATGATGCAACAGAAGAAGGCTGACAATTCTTAGGTGGGAGAAGCACTAACCAGGAAAGGTTCTAGATTAGGAAAAATCTGTTTACTGAGAGGCCCTGTACCCAGTTTAATTCAATTTATTGCCATAGTGCTTGGAGGCCCCAAGCAAGATCAGGACAACATTGTGCGAGGTGCTTTAGTGTAGATTTTATAATCTGAATAGACAAGACAGACAAAGGATGGGAGAAATTGTTATCCCCATTTTGTAGTTGGGGAAATGAAGCACAGTGATACTAAAGCTAGGTGTACCCTAAAAAGTTAGGCCATCCCAGCTGCAATGCCCAGCTGCATTTTCATTGTATGAAAAATACATTCCCCTGAGCATTGTAGCTAAATTGACCTAACCTCAGTGAAGACAGCACTAGCTCGACTGAAGAATTCTTCTGTCAAACTAGCTATCGCTGCTTGGAGAGAAGAATTAACTGCAGTGATGGGAGAAGTCCTCCCCTTGCTGTAGGGAGTGGCTACACTGAAGCACTGTAGTGGTGTAGAAGCCACACTGCAGTTGTAGCAGTTTTAGGGTAGATACAGCCTGAGTGTCTTGCCTTGGGTGGGGTTACCAGACATCTGGCAAAAGGAGGACATGTCCTCCTTTTTACCTTCACGTCCAAATGCGTTTGGCAGGCATTTTAAAAATACGTGATTTTGTCCGGCTTTTTACTTATGATTAAAATTTCAGTGTTTTATATGCTTGCATATAAGCCAAGAATGTTAGGGTCCAAAATATGCCTGAAAAGCTGGGTTCGGTTAATCTGCGGATCACAGCCAAAACCAGGGTGGAATGCTGCAGTCCGGTGTGTTCCACCCAGGGGCGCAGCAAAGCGGCAGACTCAGGCAGAACACTTGTTCCACCCTGTCTTGCTGCGGCCAGGCTGGGGAGTTTCAAACCTCCCACTCTGAGCATGCTCAAACAGAGCATGCTCAGGGCGGAAGGGGCCTGGCCACCGCTGCAGATCCGGACCTCTGGACAGATAAGGGGTCTGGGAAGGGGCCACGGGGCTGGGGGGGCAGAGGAGCAGGGAAGGGCCCGTGGGGGGGACGGGACACAGATATTAATACTACATTTTCTCCATGTCCTCCTTTTCGTATTCTCTGTCCTCCTTTCCATGCTTTGGCATCTGGTAACCCTAGCCTTGGGTCACTCAGAAAGTGTGGCCCAACCAGATCTCCAGTGTCTTAGTCATAAGACCATCATTCATTTCACTCAGTTGCATGCCTGCTCTTTCCTGCTCAAACTTTCTCCTCCCTTAAAATACAACTGAAAGAAAAATGCTGTCTAAATTATTTGAGACAGTCAGATCTATTTTATTACATCTCTGTAGCAGCAGCATACAACAAAGTTTAAGATTTAAGGCAAATTTGACATCTTAAATCAAAACCATTGGTACTACATCAGAGGTCCCCAAACTGTGGGGCATACCCACTTGCAGGACATGGAAGAATGTGCCGGGTATGGTGGGATCAGGCTAGCTTCCACAGGGGGTGGGGTGGGTGTGCCATCCAGCCCCACTCTGGCCCCAACTGTGCTTCGGCCTCTGACTCTTCACCCAGCTCCCAGCCTTGTCCCCTGGCCCCAACTGTAGTTTCAATCCCAGCCCCAGATTTGACCCCTGGCCCAGCCACAGCTCCAGGCCCAACCTGATCCACCACCCCAACGTCGGCCCCCAGCCACAGCTCTGACCCCATTTCCAGGGGCATGGACAAGGGTAAGGGGGCATGACATAAAAAAATTGGCAACTACCGCACTACATAGACATTTAAATCTGAAGAGGATTCACCCTGTACATTTATTGCCTTCCACATCTTCAAAGAGACAATGTCTCTCTTTAATCTTTCTGCTTTGCTGTGAAACCATACAAAGTTATTTATGTGATAGGCACTTTTAGTACACAATCTGGCACAAAAGGGACATAGGTGTACTCTGAGACTGAGAGTTCAAACTCTCATCTCTTTATATCACTCTCCTCTCTGCTTCATGTCAATGTAAAAGTGCAGAACAAGTGGTGAGTTGTTATAGCAAGTTTTCATTTTGACCTTCTTGTTGAGCTATAACTAGCGACAAACTGTCTGGGAAGACTTCATTACCTGACATCTCAGGGCATCACTGGAAGCTGTTTTCCACAACATGAGGCATCCTTGTAGTAAAGAGATGGTTCGGACGCTGGAGCTGAAGTATGACTCAGGCTATGTACACACGATAAACTTGTCCCGCAATAAGCTATTGCGGGACAAGGAAAGCGCTATAAATATAGCGCTTTCATGTGTACACACGTGCTTCTTCTATCGTAAAGGAGCATTCACCTATGTGAATGCTCCTTTGCGATAGAAGAGCAGTGCATGGTGGGCACCTGTCCCATCATGCACTGCCCACAGCCAGCCCCCTAGTCTAGCTGCAGGGCTTCAGGTGGTGACAGGGGCTGCGTTGCCAGACCCCACCATCACCCGAAGCCACGGGGCTGAGCTGGGGGCTGGCCTGAACCGGCGAGGGTTCGGGTCAGCCCCCGGGCTTTGGGTGGCGGCGGGGGCTGCATGCTTATGCGCCGCAGCCCCCATTTCCACCCAAAGCCCGGGGCCTGAGCTAGGGGGCTGCAGGGCTTT